>JAODAL010002765.1:0-187919 GCA_025379985.1 Phyllomedusa bahiana | reverse complement strand
TGGAGCGTTGGCCCCCTTTTCCCCATAAACCCACTTGCAGCAGGCCCCTTAATTCTCCGGGCCCCGTACAGCAGTACCCTCTGTACTGCCCTTACGGCGGCCCTGATGATAGGGCTCTGATTCTTGAGAAATGAGATAATTACAGTTTACTCGCAGCGCGCGCTTCTGGTTTGCCTCCGAGCGGCCGTTCACGGCTTTCTTGGAAACGCGGAACATTATATTAATTGCCGTTATTAGGAGGTCTATTTACACTCTCATTGGGAATTTCTGTCACGATTAGTCGTCAATGTTGATGAATGTTATTAATACATATTCCTGATGGCTGCTGGCAGCCGCTCACCCATCTGTCTGCAGAGACTGGAAATTGCTAGCAGATGGCAGAACGTGTCAAGTCTCATGCCAAACGCAGTCAAGTCTGGTTCACACTTTAGGATTGCATTGTCATGCCAAGCTCATGAGACCATTTATTTTGTGGATGGAGGGGCTAGATTTATCAGTTAGTATTAAAGTTTGGTCAGATTTTTTTTTCAGAACGGAAAAGTCATTTTCAGAGTCTATTGCCCATAGCATCCAAACAGAGCTCGGCTACCTCAGCGGTATAAGAAATGAAAGCTGAGCTCTGATTGGCTGCTATGAGGTCTGGTTGGTTGCTATGGGCAGCACAAAGTCTAAGGGTATATTCATGCGACGTATTTTGAAGATTAAGGCCCTGTTCACACGACGGGTTCAGCCGCGGCTTTCGCCGCAGTTCCCACCGCCAAACCTCGTCCTGACCTCTCCACAAACTCGTGTCTCCCAGCGCGGGCGCTGGCCGTGGTCTCGGCGTGGCTTGGGGCGCGGCTTGCGGAGAGGGTTTACCCCCATGCAAATGAATAGGCCCACGCACCACCCACGGCGTCACCCACGGCGCTGCCCGCGGCCGCCGCGCTGAGAACTCCCTGTCAAGTATTGACAGGAGAGTTCTCACACATGTGCGGCAAGGACGCGGCCAAACTCGCGGCGTGTATATATTAACGCGGTTTCCAATAGAAAACCATGTTAATAAACTAGGCGTGATTTGGCCGCGGAAACCGCGGCCATAACCGCGGCCAAACACGCCATGTGAACAGGGCCTAAATTTCCACTTCAGAATCCGCTTCCAATAACGCCTGATTAGAGGCGTATTTAGAAAAGCGTGGAGTTTCTTTTGAAGCGTTTACGCAGTGAAAATTTGTTCCACCATTGTTTCTATAGGGATTGTACTCGCGTAAACACCTCAAAAATTGACCGTACATTTAATGGAGGAATATGAAGTATAAGCAGTAAATCTGTATCACAATCCAGTGTGTGAACTACTTACAAACACTGTTTTGCATAATGTTGCCATGTTGGCTCTCGTGAGCGGAGCTGCTGTTGCTATTAAAACTTCATTTCCCACAAAAGCCGCTTCCTCCTAGCTGAGCTGTATTTTTTTTTATATACCATATATCTCTTATTGTATACTCAACTTTATTTGAAACAGTCTCCTTTCTACACTGCAGAGCCGTCCCTCACACCACAAGTCTCACAGGCTGACTGAGCACAGCACACATGCTCAGTTACGCCAGTCAGCCTAACCAGGAAGTAACGGAGTCTGTCCTACTGCTGTACTCTGCACAGGAAGGAGCCTACCAGCCAATTACTCTGTTGTAATGATTGTCTCTTTAGACAAAACAAGCAGCCTTTTCTAAATAAAGATATTTAGCCTTTTTTTCATTATTAAAAATACTTTATGTATTTTTCTTCAAGTTCACAATGGTAACATTTTACACTGGAATCAACGATGGGTATTTAGAACATTGTTTGAAGCTTATTTGCGGGGCATATTACTGCGTGAAATACAGGCATTCCCCGGGTTACAAACGGGATAGGGGCTGTAGGTTTGTTCTTAAGTTGAAATTGTACGTAAGTCAGAAGAGGTATGGTTATTAAATTTAATTCCAGCAAAAAATATTTTTTTAGTTTTGGATAGTGCAGGGAATAGTTTTTACATTTGTTTTGCGGTTTGTGCCCATTTTTTTTTTTTTTAGAAGATTTCACCTAACGTTCTGTATCTCATGTGCAGCTGTGGCATGCTGGCACTTGGTTATCATCGGAACGATGTAAGTCGGGGACTGCCTGTATGCTCCAAAATAAGCATAAAAATATGTTGTGTGAACATTACCTTACTGTTATAGTTGATAAATCCAGCTCAATGTTTTTATACCGTGTACCACTCACTTGTATGTGTTGGCGCTATAGCCGCTGTGAATGCTCCCATCTTAAGTTATTCCCCTTTTTTTGTAGATTGGGACAGGGAGAAGTTACTGGAAGACTGGATGTGCAGTCCGGAGAATTGCTGCCAGCGATCAGGTGTTCAGATGCCAACCCCTCCACCCAGCGGATACAACGCCTGGGACACGCTGCCATCTCCCCGCACACCGCGTACCACGCGCTCTTCCGTCACGTCCCCGGATGAGATCAGTCTGTCTCCTGGGGACATCGACATGGCTCTGGTCAGTTTCGTTAATAAGAGAGGGAAGGGTTTAGAGTTGGCGTTCACTTCTGCCATCTTTTGTGATGGGTTGTCCAAGTTGTGTTTTTTTTTATTCATTTTTTTTTTTTTTTTTTTAAGTAATTGAGTTAACTGCCTGTCCCCCCCCATATAAAAAAATTACATCACCTTTATTGCAAGTTGCCACCAACCATGACGGCATTACCAGACACATCATGGATGACATCCTGACAGCGCTGTATAGATATCTTGGTGACACGTTCCTATATAGTGTATGAAACGCCGGGCAGCAGTCCATGTAAACTATATGCAGACTTCTACACTGATATTACGGTATATATTATATAGCCTCAAAGCAGCAAATTGTATAGAGCGCTGTATGCGTACATGATGTCATTATAACCCCCCCAAAAATTTAAAAAAATAAAAAAATCTACTAGGCAGCTCCTTGTGTCCTAATAAAATAACAAAGCCTAGACTTGACTTTCTCCAGTTCATTACAGCTCCATGTCTTTCCGGTCTTCAGTTTTCATTGCGAAAGGGGACGTCCCCACTGATTGGCTGCAGCGGTCACATGCCTTCACTTACATCACTGTTCAGAAGTGAACCGCTCTGAACGGTGATGTAAGCAGCAGCACATGACCGCTGCAGCCAACCAGCTGCTGTAGCGGGGACGTACTTATTCGGCCGTAATTAAAAAGAACGATGCAAGGCCAGAACATGGTTTTTATTGCGATTTCCTGTTAAAACACCGTATACAAAACCATTTTGTGAAACCTGGGAAAGCAGGGCATAGCACAACAACTAGTCCTTTCCCTGATATACTTTGCCAGTGTTAGGATATATGCAAACTGAGAAGTGTCCAACGTTTTTGTTGGGAAATCACAACTCCCAACATGCATTTATATAATCTATAACACTGGGCATGGTGGGAGTTGTACATACCTCCCAACTGTCCATATTTTGGAGAGACAGTCCCTATTTTTAACCCTTGTCCCTCTTAGTCAGTTTATTGATGCAAATCTGTTTCCTAAATGAAAAAGAGGAACGTTTATAGAGCTATCTTGCTGTAAAAAGTATCTGATTGCTTCCTTGCTATACATTACATAACAACTTACTTAAAGGGGTTTTGCCACCATGTAATGTTGGCGTTGGAACCTCCAAAATGGGTATTTAATCGCTTTTCTAAATATATGTGATTAAAAAAAGTGAAAACTCTGAGAGCTACAGCATTTCTCAACCCCCCTTGGTTACCACAAAGCTTCCCCTAGTCACGACCCAGGAGCTGAAAGGCCGCGCTTGCGTGAATCACTTCTTATCTGATGACAGGCAGAATGAATGGTCTTTTAAGACACCGGGTAGCAATATGTTTTCTTTTGTATACAGAATAACTAGCTGTAGTGTTATTAGATCCCTGCTTTATCTGATGAAGAAGCTTTCAATCTGCTGTTTAGAATAGGTGTTATAGTTTGATTATTTGAGTGAACATGTCACAGGATCCCCTTATGCAGGCTCTGTGCTCTGGCTGTGTGTGTCTGTGTGGGTCTCTGTCTCTTGCTGCGTGATTTGTTTACATTACATTAGCTGCTTAGCAGATAAGGTTTCTCCTGACAGTGCCATCTGAGGCTCTGTGTCTTGCTGTATTGAATCCACTGTTGTACTGTTTATTAGTTCACTTAAGCTTTTAGACGCTCCCTTTGGGTTCCTCACTCCCCCCCCCTCTCCCTCTCTCCTACTGCAGCTTCATGACTCAGCGTGATTTGTTTACATCTTGCTCTCATGCTGAACTGAGGTCAGTACTTGGTCTGGTGGCAAATACCCTTTAATATCTCATCATTGGATACAAAGCAATCCTGAAAAGGTCTCCCTTTTTGCCTGTCTAAAAAGTTGGCATGCATGTGTGGGGGTGTGGTTAGAGGCGGGTCTTGGTGTCATGTCATGTTCTTGGGTGTGGTTAGAGGCGTGACCTGATGTGTCCCTCTTTGCGATCTCTAAAAGTTGGGAGGTATGGTTGTAGTTTCCCAACAGCTGGAGAGCCACAGTTTGCAGACCACTGGGTTAGAACATTTCAATAAGTAAGGCAATAACACTTAAAGGGGTTTTGCCACGATGTAATGTTGACGTGGGATCCTCCAAAATGGGTATTTAATCACTTTTCTAAATATATGTGATTACAAAAATTGCAGTCTGGGAGAGCTACAGGTTGCCTTACCTGCCCTTAGTTACTTAAAGAGAACCTGTCACATAGATTTTGCCCCCCTGGCTGAGGACAGCACAAGCTAGTGTCAGACATGCTGTTTCCAGCGCTGTGTCCCTTATTCTGTAAGATGCTGTAGTTTTTGTGTATTTAGTTTTTTAAATCTGCAGTTTTCAGCCAGAAGAGTCCTTCAAAGAGTCAGTTTTTTTCAAACCCGGCCCAGCGGAGGCTAGCCCCGCCCCCCCCCACCTCAACTGACAAACTATTACTTTGAATAGGTAGAAACGTGAATAACTGTCAGTGGGCGGAGCTAGCCTTTGGTGGGTGGAGCTAACACCTACTCATGAATAAGATTTGAGGGGTAAATGCTCTAAAACTACAGCATCTTACAGAATAAGGGGCACAGTGCTGGAAACAGCAGGTCTGACACTAGCTAGTGCTGTCCTCGGCAAGGGGGGCATAATATATGTGACAGGTTCCCTTTAAAAGCTTCTATTAGATACGACCTGACAGGAGCTGCTGGCCGGGCTTGCGCAGAGCACACTTATCTGATAAGAGGGAGCTGAAGAAGCTTTCAAGGCACTGGGTAGAAATATGTTGTGTTTTGTATACAGAATCCACTAGTTGTAGTGTGATTATCTGAGTAGATCCCTGCTTTATCTGATGACAGAGAACAGGAAGAAGCTTTCAAGCTGCTGTGGAGAAAAGGTGTTGTCTTTTGTATACAAAATCCACTAGTTGTAGTTTGATTATTTGAGTGAACATTTCACACGATCCCTTATGCATGGCTCTGTGCTCTGGCCGTGTCTCTCGCTCTCTCAGCTCAGGGTGGCTTGTTTACATTTGCTTCTTGGCAGATAAGGCACGTCCTGGCAAAACCTCTTTAAGAACTGTTGAGTGCATTCAGGAGGTAGGGTGTCTCCGAATAGTCAAGTTGAGGTGGCCTGGTGTCTGCGTGTAGGTACCTTTTTGTTATGAGATGCACCTCTCCCACCATTTCATGAGTGGTGTATGTGGCAAGGAGGAAATCATTGGGGAATAGTATCTTGCGGTGTCTCTAAGGGCTTGTTCACACAGAGTTTACACTCCGTGTTACAAGCGCTTTTAGGATCCGTCTTGGGGTCCGCTCTGTCATTCCCCAAGACGGATCTAAACAATTATCAGTGAGATTATCATCCAATTCTTTTCAAGACAGAGCTTTTGAAACACGCAGCGGCGATTTCTCATGATAACGCTGCGTGTTTGCCATACACAGCAGTGATCATCTCACTGCTAATTGTTTAGATCCGTCTCGGGTACCGACAGTGCAGATCCCAAGACGGATCCTAAAGGCGCTTGTAACACGGCGTGTATACTCCTTGTGAACAAGCCCTAAGAATACAGGAACCCAAGACTATGGACGGCGCCCGAAGGCTCCAATGTAGCGGCATTGCAGGACGGATTGGAACTAGACCTAGATTTTTTTTTTTTTTTTTTTTTTTTCATTTCAATTGACATATTTTATGCACCATCTCTAATTCTCTGCCATGTTGTTTTTCCCCGCAGTGTGGTATCTGCATGTGCAGCATCTCTGTATTTGAAGATCCAGTGGAGATCCCATGTGGACATGAGTTCTGCAGGGCATGCTGGGAGTCGTGAGTATTATTTTAATATGAAATTTTATTTTTATTACTCAACTGATGGCACAATTTCAGTGGTGGTCGGTTTCTCTTAAATCCACCCTGAGCAGCGGATCTGAGGGATGTAGGTGGTAGGATACTATCTTTGGAAACAATCAGTACAGTAGACGGTGGTGGGTTTTGTTGCGCTTACTAAGCTGTACTCCATCTATAATGGAAAGCGCCATGCATGTGAAATGCTAATAATGAGAATGGGAGTAAAGGGACCCCAGTTCTTTAGATAGGTTTGGGTTCCAGAGGTGGGACGTGCATGTATTAGACATGGCAAATGTACAAGATATCCACAAGTTGATGCTTAAAGGGGTTGCTCCCTCCCATAGATATTAATCACTTATTCACAGGTTCCTCCAATCGTTGAAATAGGAGCCCAAAGAACCCATCCTTAAAGGGGTTTTCTCACTACAGGGATTGCTTTTTATGTTAAAGATCTTGCAAAAACAAGTCACTTTGTTAATGAACATATATTGCAGTGTGGGAATGATACTAGGTGGATAACCCCTATAAGGCGTAATAAGTTTTTGTGCACAGGGGTTTGACACCATGACCTCTACTTATACCTAGAATGAGAACTAGAACACCCGAAGCCCAACCCCATCAAAGTGAAGCTGAGGAAGAAAGGGTTACAATGCTCTTCCATGTGCTAAGCTCCTATGTTGTGAAACATTGGGTAAAGAGGGAGGGGATGAAGGTGCCTTAAAGGGGTTTTTCTCACTTCAAGGATTGCTTTCTATGTTAAAGATCTTGCAAAAATAAGTCCCTTTGCAGTGTGTCTTCATTACTGGTGTCCTACCTATTCCTAGATATCCCCTCTTGTATGGGCTGCATCAGCTCCTCTGGTTGCTATAGCTACAGACCTGGCTTCTACTGCAGACTGGTGGAAGCCTGTAAACACGCCCCTGAATTCAAAATTAAACCAAGAGAACAGGACTGAGGTGAGATCAATCAAGTAGTGAGAAAGCCCCTTTAAGTGCTGTACTCGGCTTTCTTCATTGGTCCCAAGGGTCTAGCTATAGAGGTTGCAGGGGGAGCAGTTGCTACAGGGCCGTGGAGCCTAAGGCCATGTTCACACGGCTTATTTTGGGACATATTTCAGCCCGAAATTTGTGCCGTACTGCGCGAATTACGGGCTGAAATACGTCCCAGTCATTACGGTAATCCACAGTTCTCATAGAGAACTATGGATTACGTCTTCTCTCCCCGCTCGGACAATATGCCGAGCGGGGAGAGAAGTGACATGTCAATTATTCACGGCATATACGCGCCGAGAATAATGCATGTATATGGGGTCGGCGGGCAATTAAGCCGTGTGAACATAGCCTAAAGAGAGACCCATGAGGTCACACACTTGGACCACCATGGATCAGAAAAATGGGCGCCCAAGGTACCCTGTCTTTGAGCGCTTGTCCTCTGCTTTTTTTTCATTGGTCTCTAGGGTTTAGCTATAGGGGGTGGAAGAGTAGCAGTTGCTACCAGGCCTTGGAGCCTAAAGAGGGCCCAAAGGATTCTCTGTCACATAAGAAAACCCCAATATTATGAATGGTATGTGGTAGATGGGGGGCACCTTTAGAAATATTGCCCTCAGTTTCGGTTAGGTTTGCATCTAGTACCCTCACCTCTATTGAGAACCAGCCCTGAAACCTCGGTTTTGAATGGAGAGGTGGTCACCTGCAAAGTTGTCCCCTATAGTGGGACAACTTGGCAGGTGTAAGACTAAAATAATTATGTGCGTGTAATATAAACCTGGGCTGCCGCTATCCCCACAGCCACTGCTGACATTTCCACAAGTTCGGCGGCCTGAAGTTTATAAGCCCTTTACTGCAACTTTATTGAAAGTGACATTTTCATTCCATGAAAGTCTTGCGTCTGTTTGTCAAGGTCTTTCAGAAAAAGAGAAAATTGTGAAATTCAGAAACCTTTTCCTCAGGGAAATTTGTCCACGCCGAGCAGGAATAAAATGTAATTTTAGGGTTCAGTTACAACTGCGTGGTCCTCCTGTACGGAAATTAAAAAGTGAGAACTTTCATGTTCTGGAAGAAAAAGAATTGAATATTAATGTCAGAATGGAAGAAGAGATATAATGGGTCTCGGGGTAAGTTCATACGGTTGATTTTAATGCTGTTTTCATAGCGTTTCTGCTCCCAGAACAGCATAAAAAAAAAAACTTCCAAAAAACTCCCCCAGTTCATTTTCATTGATTCCTATGTAAAGCAGCGTTGTAGTTCACACACAACAAGGTTTTTCCCACGCGTTTTAGGCGCTTCTTTGGAAGCTGTTTTGGGCACTGAAAAAGAAGCGTCAAGTCAATTCTTGAAGCGGTTTCAGCCCTGAAAATCACCATAAGAATCAGCGGAGAGCTTCAAAACCTTGTCCAAAACCTTTGCGTGTTTTTAGACGCGTTTTTCGCCGCGGTTTTTGCCCGGGCTATTAATTTTTGTATGGGTGAAAACAGTGTTGAAAAATTTGTCACAAACCTCTTCTGAAGAAGCGTGTTTCAGACGAGGTTTTGATGCCGTTTTGGGCGCTGAAAAATCGGCGTTCAAATAAGCCGTGTGAACATAACCTTAAAGAGAAACTGTCACATAGTTTTTGCCCCCCTGACTGAGGGCAGCACAAGCTAGTGTCAGACCTGCTGTTTCCAGCGCTGTGTCCCTTCTTCTGTAAGATGTTGTTGTCTTTGTGTATTTAATGCTCAAATCTGCAGTTTTCAGCCAGAAGAGTCATTCAAAGAGTCATTTAGAGTCAGTTTTTTTCAAACCCTGCCCACCTGAGGCTAGCCCCGCCCACTTCAACTGACAAACCTATTACTTTGAAAAGGTAGAAACATGTGAACTGTCAGTGGGCGGGGCCAGCCTTTGGTGGGCGGGGCTAACACCTGCTCATGAATAAGATTTGAGGGGTAAATGCTCTAAAACTGCTGCATCTTACAGAATAAGGGACACAGCGCTGGAAACAGCAGGTCTGACACTAGCTTGTGCTGCCCTCAGCAAGGGGAGCATAACCTATGGGACAGGTTCCCTTTAAGTATGAACACGGTCTAGCAGTAAGACTGCCTTTGTTGCCCATAGTCACCAATCAGCCCATAGCAACCAATCAGAGATCAGCTTTTATATTTCCAGAGCACTATATGAAATGAAAGCTGAGCTTTGATTGGTTGCTATGGGCTCTGATTAGTTGCTATGGGCAACAAAGACAGTCTTACTGCTAGACAGTTTTCATACATAGGGCCTAATGTTTCTATACCGGGAGTATGGGACTTTCCATCATCTTTGGCCGCTATGTTCATCTAAAAGTGGTTATCTGGTTTAGATAGGGTTAATAGAGAAGGTTCTGTTTTTCAGGATCCTCATTTCTAGAGCAATAAATGACTATAAAGGTATGTTCACACCCGTGTTGGATCCATTTTGAATCCGAAAAACACATCCAAAAGCGCTGCATCACTCACATCCAAAACGCATCCAACACTCAGGTGTAGCAGTAACGTCCCCTGTCGTGTTAAATAGGGCGTCTGCTGCCTCTTTCGGATCAAGAATTGACATGTCAATTCTTTGAACGGATCTTAAAGATGGATCACTCACCTGAACATCGATTCGTGTTTGGGTCTGTTTAGGGTCCGAAACACTGATCCGAGCACGCATCTCTAAACGGATCCAAAATCTGATCCAACACGCCGTATGAACATACCCTAAAGGTCATCTTGGAGGACCCAACACATCCTTGTGTTACATGGACAATTGTATTATATTACATTGTTAATTTTAGTAACAACCGTGTAATTCTCTATTTCCCCTGTGGTGGCGCTGCAGGGTTTTTGAACACTTGCCACAAGTTCACAACAAGGATTGCAACTGATTTTTGGGGGTGTCAGCAGGAAGTCAACCTGTGATCTTCCAGATGACGCTTGCAATTAAAGCAGGGGTCTCCTTAAAGCTTCAGAATCTTTGAGAACAGATTGTACATCCAATTGATATTTTTTTTTTCTAATTAGAGGAGACCTTCTAAAAAAAAAAAAAAAATGTAAAGGACCGTCATCAACTGTTTTTTTTTCTTTCACATTTTGACATGCAATAAGCAACTGTTATTTTTTTTTTTTTTATTTTAAGTTGGGTGGTTGTTTTTTTCCATATAATTTTTTTTTTTTATTCCAATTTTTTTGGGGTGAGAGTAAAGTTAGATACATCCAATCAAAAGAACAAGATTAAAAATCTAGTACATAAGTTGCTTATTTCACAAATAATGTACAAGATATAATATTCTTCATCTCTTCTTCCCTTGCAAGAGAGAAACAAACGCCAAAGCACTTCAGAGCTCCATATAATTTTTTAAAGTTCCCCTTTGCACATGGCTTCCCTGCTCTAAGCTTTGCTAACTTTTGAGTGAGGATTGCTTGACTTTTAACCTAGGGAAGCCAAATATCGTCTGAGCGGTGTAAGGGTTATCAGCAGGATCTGATAGATGTGAGAAAAGCGGACAACTCTTTTAGTTCGGAAAAAGCAGTTTTATTTGTTGCTCTTGTCCTTGCTCTATCAGTCTAGTATAATCTTTTCCATCACTGTTAGGAAAACAATAGAATAATCATTGTCATTACCTACTACTTGTAATAAGACAACCTGCAGATAAGCAGCAGCTACAAGTCAGGTTAGTCTTCCATGCCATTCAGATGTTTTATCTTTTTAATGTCGCCGCTTCAGAATGACAAGATTTTTTTATGTAATTTTTTTAAATTTCATACCACTGATGGAATAAAAAACGAATGCTGACAAAAACTGTAACGAAAAAATAATTCAGAGAATATTTAGGTTTTTTTTGTTTTTGTTTTTTTAAATACTCCTTTCTCACAGAAGTTTCACTTTAGAAATCCCAACCCATGTACATTAGAAAACAGATTGCGAAGAAGGGAAGGGTAACAAGCAAAGAACTATGTTTCTGGCTTGGAATGGACTGACTGTAGGAACTGCAGCTCTGGAATATAAACTGCTGCTTTGACCAGTGAGGCAGCTCTATGTCTCCACCAGGGCTGTGGAGTCGGAGTCGTGGAGTCGTAGTTGGTGTCTATTTTGCAGGAGTCGGTGTCGTCATAAAACTTTCCGACTCCCAAAATATATAATAAGTTGGTCCAGTTAGTTCGATGCAGAGCAAAGAGCAAGAGGAATTGGGTCCGGCCAGTGCTACTGCTCCCATATCTTCAGCCTTATCACATGAGGAGTGTAAGTGATGCCATGGAGCAGGCAAAGCGCTGCCCCAGGGGAAAAGATTCCGCTCCAGGGCAAACAGATTTCAGCAGAATTTTTCACCTGCTTTCAAAGAAGTAGAAGAGTTCAACCTTTCATCAAAACTGGCAATTCCTTTATACCCTGAGATTGTTAGAGATGTTGCCCCTGTGGTCACCGCTTTGCCCCCAACCCAAGTTAGTGTAGAGAGGCCGTTCTCTAGCCTGGAAATAATGAGATCAGATGTGAGGTCATGTATGTAGGATCTGATGGAGGCAATACTATTTCTCAGAACAAATTCAGAGACTCCACAAATGTTCCTCCAGTGTTTTGCATATTTACAATTCTTTTTTGTGTTCTAAAGTCATATCCAATAAATATATTTTACACTGACACAAAAGTAACAATGTAACTGTCTTCAGGCTCCATATCTCACCATCCACTACAGCTTTGTACATGAGGCTACTGTAATTTTATACACAGTCATCTTATCTTATACATAAATTTGACTTGCAAGTATTTAGCGTCTGCTTAGTTCTGCACATTCTTTTCTGTAACTGCATTGTTACTATTTTGCTCCTAAAAATCAGAATGTTAATTTTTATTATTTTGTTAGTATTTGGTAAATCCACCCTTTGGTTTTCAATACTGCCTGAATCCTTCTGGGCTGTGGATCAGATTCAAGCATGTCTTGAGCAAAATCTGATCCCAGGTCTCTTCTACACATTCCCAATGTTGGTGCAGACTGGACTTGGATCCAAATACAGCTTTTTCTTCAACTCTACCCACAAGTGTTCAAAAGATCAAAACATTGTTACCCTTTTGCTTGTCAGTGTCTGTTCTACCTAAATAGCTTGATTATTGTATCATGAGGTGATAAACAGCCTGATGGGACAATTTTACTACAGTAAAGTTATCACTTAAATATGCGCCATGTATGAGGGAGTCGGAGGTTTGGGAAATTGAGTCGGGGCTTTGGCTTGCCAACTCCACAGCCCTGGTCTCCACACAAACCCGCCGAGATCTGATGGAAAACCTGTGCTGTGTAGACAGCCTTATATGACGCTGGCTTGACTGACTCTTTCCTCGTGTTTCTGTCACTTCTGTGTGGATACGTTTTGAGAAGGTCTCATAGAAGAGAGACTTTGGGTTTTGATTATGAGACTAATATATATGTTTTCTTGTTTGTTTTTAGGTTTCTGAACCTTAAAATCCAGGAGGGGGGAGGCGCACAATATCTTCTGTCCAGTCTATGACTGTTTTCAGCTGGTCCCTGTGGAGGTCATAGAAAGTATAGTGTCCAAGGAGATGGATAAGCGCTACCTGCAGTTTGACATAAAGGTGGGGAACCGATCTATGCGCTTGCATCTTGTGAAACAGAGCTATAATAGATACTCTTGTGACATGAAAGTGAGATTGTGGTGGAGACGCCACAGATCTTGAGGTTCCCATTCACTAGTATGAAAGAAAAGCTGCACAGTAAATTCAGCATAGTATTACATGGTGCATATTAAAAGCAATGGAGTATCACACAGCGTTTTGCCAAGTTTTAGAAATACAGGTTCTGGATACAGCTTTAAAAAAGGCCAGTAAATCGGGATACATCGCAATTTTATTTACCATAGGAATTAATCAATTATGATAAAACTATAACATGAGTAATAGAATAAATTGGTTACAGGAAATAGTGTGACCTGGTGTAAAGTTTTGCTAAATATGTGTTTACACAGGTTAAATACTTAAAGAGAACGTGTCACATAGATTATGTCCCCCTTGCTGAGGACAGAACAAGCTAGTGACAGACCTGCTGTTTCCAGCGCTGTGTCCCTTATTCTGTAAGATGCTGGAGTTTTTGTGTATTTAATGCTCAAATCTGCAATTTTCAGCCAGAAGAGTCATTCGAAGAGTCCTTCAGTGTCTGTTTTTTTCAAACCCCGCCCATCTGAGGCTAGCTCCGCCCACCTCAACTGACAGACCTATTACTTTGAATAGGTAGAAACGTGAATAACTGTCAGTGGACGGAGCTAGCCTTTGGTGGGCGGGGCTAACACCTGCTCATGAATAAGATTTGAGGGGTAAATGCTCTAAAACTGTTGCATCTTACAGAATAAGGGGCACAGCGCTGGAAACAGCATGTCTGACAATAGCTTGTGCTGCCCTCAGCAAGGGGGGGCATAACCTATGTGACAGGTTCCCTTTAAAACACTTCACCTGGGGCTTACATCACCTGTCCATAAATCTTCAGCCAGAGAAGCTTATGGCAAGAACAGGGAACTTCAGGGACCAACACCCATGTGAGCGTCCTCAACACTGGGTACAAAAGCTTCTGAAGTCACCAAAGTTTCTCTGGTTCTTATGCCTTAAAAAAAAAAAAAAAAAACTACGTATTGTGTCAACTTAGAGCACAGAGTTCTTGTATTACCTCATCCTGTACCATGGAGGTGCTCAGGTGCCAGTGCGCATTTCGGCGCATATTTGCGCTCTAATACGGCCGAGATGCGCGCCGGAGTAAACCATAGTTCTCATAAAGAACTATGGATCACGCCTCCTCACCCTGCTTGTACAATACAATTGTATTGTACGCACGGGGCGATAAGTGACATGTCAGTTATTCGCGGCTGCTGGGAGTACGCACATATCAGCGCGAGCTCCTGAAAGACACAATGCCATCATGTGAACATACCCTAAGATAAGGCATACAAAATCACTCCTAAATCAGACAATTGGCCCCATTAGCTCATAAATTAAGCAACTGAAGTCTGCAGGCTTGAGAAATAAACCTGCAAGCCTGTATAGTTATAGCTTATGATACAAAATTGGAAATTATAATTAGCTTAAAGGGGTTTTGCCAAGAAGTGAGTTCCTTACCTCTTATCTGCTGGGAGGGAGGTGAGCAGAGAGCGAGGAAGCGGGGAGCTTCTGTAATGTTCACTCAAATAATTACATTACAACCATTGGATTCTCTATACAGCAGACAGCCTCATACACTGCACTTTTCTCCCCATTCCCTCGAAAGCTCGTTCATGTTCCCTGTCATCGGATAAGAAGTGCAAACACGCAAGCGCGGACAGATCAGCTCCCGTCAGTGTCCTGGTCGTGTCTAATGTACACTGTAAGGAAACTAAGGGGGACTGAGCAATGCTGTAGCTCTGAGGCTTCACTTTTTTTAATGACATATATTTAGAAAAGTGATTAAATACCCATTTTGGAGGATCCCACGTCAACGCTACATCGTGGCAAAACCCCTTTAAGATAAAAGAAATGGAGATTATGACATCCAATAATCACAAATGTCACTAGCACTACACACGGCATCCCTTGAAGGAAATGACGTATTGCGCAGCGCCCATTGAAGGCAATGTTACTTGACCTGTTGCTCACTGATAGCAGTGTGGTATCACCTGGCACCCCTTAAAGGCATTTATTTCTGTGCATCTACTTTCTAACACGTTTTAATCCTTACAAATATTTTTTCAGGCATTTGTTGAAAACAACACTGCAATCCGCTGGTGCCCGACGCCGGCCTGCGAGAGGGCGGTGAGGCTAAAGAAGCAGGGAAGCAATACCTCTGGTTCAGACTCCCTGAACTTTCCTTTGTTACGAGCTCCTGCTGTGGACTGTGGAAAAGGGCATCTGTTCTGTTGGTGGGTACACCCTTGCAACCAATTATTTTTGTTGTTCCAACGCATCTAGCATAACGTGATGGAAATATAGGGCGACATGTCCGAAAAGTGGCGTATCCATGCCAGTTTTAGGCACATTAAATCGGTGTAAAGTGCGCCTGAAAGTCCGATACTTTCTAAAAACTGGCGTCGGGTATACCTTGCATAGAAAATTCAATGCGCCGAAAAAGGCGCATTGCGTCAAAAAAATGCACATTGCGCAACTCGCAGCGCATAACCTATCATTGGTAGTATATGTATTGCGCCTATCGAGGCGCATAACATATGTATTGCGCCTTAATAGACGCATATCACGACGGGGGCGCACAGCGCACCATATTTGGGTGCATTACAAAGTGCTGTGCCCGGCGTATAATGCGCCTAGTTTTGGTGTACAACCGTTCATTTACAATGAGAATATGATGTCAAAAGTGGTTTTGCCGCAAAATAGACCAAAAAACTGGCGTTGGCGTGTTGGAACATGTCGCCCATGATCTTAATAAAAGCTTCCCACCTTTAAACCTACTGTATGCATCTTCATACTACGCATAGTTCTGTCTCTGTAGATAGGATCTGTGAACACACGAGTTCGGGTATTGTAAACAAAACTGTTTTGCAGACTTGCTTCATTTTATACAACGTGCAAAAAAAAAAGTAGCTAAAGTGAACATAAAACACACGTTCTTACTTACAGCGATCCCTCAAGTTACAGTATCCTCAGGATATATTATCCCCAGCATACAATGCTCATTTCCTGGATCATTGTAACTTGATACCACACTTGCCATACAGTGTCACAGATACTGCAGACCTGCGTGATTGATGGAAGATTTGGCCAATTATGGACATTTTTCTTATAAAACCTCTGTATTAGTGAGGTGCATGCAGTGATTGGCAGTCTATAGCGCCTCTCTACAGTACAGTGCGGTACTACATGTCTTGTACATGTATTAGTGAGGTGCATGCAGTGATTGGTGGTCTAGTAGCGCCTCTCTACAGTACAGTGCGGTACTACATGTCCTGTACTGCTCTTACATGTATTAGTGAGGTGCATGCAGTGATTGGTGGTCTATAGCGCCTCTCTACAGTACAGTGCGGTAGTACATATTTTGTACATGTATTAGTGAGGTGCATGCAGTGATTGGCGGTCTAGTAGTGCCTTTCTACAGTACAGTGCGGTACTACATGTCCTGTACTGCTCTTTCATGTATTAGTGATGTGTTTGCTTTTATTGGTGTTATAGTTGAGCCTATCTTCAGTACAGTGCGTTACTACATGTCCTGTACTGCCCTTACATGTATTAGTGAAGTGCATGCAGTGATTGGGGGTCTAGTAGTGCCTCTCTACAGTACAGTGTGGTCCTACATGTCCTGTACTGCCCTTACATGTATTAGTGAGGTGCATGCAGTGATTGGTGGTCTATAGCACCTCTCTACAGTACAGTGCGGTACTACATGTCCTGTACTGCTCTTACATGTATTAGTGAAGTGCATGCAGTGATTGGCGGTCTATAGCGCCTCTCTACAGTACAGTGTGGTGCTAGATGTCCTGTACTGCTCTTACATGTGCCAGGATGAGCAGCTCCTTTAGGCACCAGGTGAGGGCCCCATTTTCTGATCCATTGTGTATAAAGTCCATGACCCAAAGAAGCTCCTGTCCTCATCATAGAAAGTGATTTCCAGCTTCCAGCAGCTCTCTTTGATGTTATATGGAAGGACACCGTTTATCTGGATTAGAATCTGCTTTATGTACTTTAATCTTCGTTTGCATTATGTTGGTGACATTTTGGGGCTTCAGTACCAATTACCAGTTTTCCAGAAATATTTTTTTTTTACATACAATGGTCATCCTGGAACCAATTAATATGTTGAAGGACCACTGTACTTTATTATGGGGAAGTGCCCCGCTCTCGAGACCCTCTCTGGCAGCTAGAACAGAGAGCCACTAACAAAGAGCAGCTTCTTCTGGCGGAAACCAGGCTGTGGTACCCATTATTCATGTAAATGGGCGCAGCCTCTATAAATGTGACCGCCGTAGCTGATTATTTGGAGTGTTTGATGACAGGCCTGTGACTACTGGCTGATTGCCAGGTCATATGAAGGGTGGTTTTTATGAGACAACTCGCTTTTAAGTCCTGCAGACAGTAGTCATGAGTTATAACGGAGACTTGGCTTTAAAAGGGTTTCCAGGATTAGAAAAAACATGGCTGCTTTCTTTCAAAAACGGCACTACCTTTGTCACAGGATTTGCCTAGTAATGCAGCTCAGCTCCACTGAAGTGAATGGGGCTAATCTGCAATACTAACACAATCCAATATCAGCAGCACACTACTAGCACTAAAAAAAACCCCCATCAAAACAAACATAGTAATTTTTGGAAAAGCATTTCTGCTACTTAGAATACATGAAAAATTGTTTTGTTCTTAGTTCACATTTTTTATCAAAACTGCTTAAGCCCACCTGCCAATCAGCAAGGGGACCTCAATACAGGTGGGAACCTACTCTATTGTTACCTCTCTTGGTGCCTGTTCAGACCTTCACATTTCAGAAAGAGAAGATTCCAGCTGCATTGATTTAAAAGCCTGGGCAGGTGGGTGGAGTGCACAAAAAACAAAGAGGGGGCAGCCACTCCCCCCATACAAACAGTCTAGAAAACAATATTTGGTCTGCACATAGGTGCAAACTGGCGTGGCAGTACCATACAAACACAATCCAATATCAGCAGCTAAGAACCTCAAAAAAAATGTTCATGTATTCGAAGTAGCTGAAATGCTTTTCCAAAAAATTCCTGTGTTTTTTGATAGTTTTTTTTAGTGCTTGTAGTGTGCTACTGATATTGGATTGTGTTTGTATGTTGCTGCCACATCAGTGCGCATCTATGCTCATTTTTTTAAATTTTTTTTTGATGTGCAGACCAAATATTGTTTTTTAGACTGTCCGTATGGGGCAGTGGTTGCCTCCTCCGTGGTTTTTTTTTTTTTTTTTTGCACTCCACCTACCTGCACAGGCTTTTAAATCAATTCGGGGTACCTTGTAGCTGGAATCTTCTTTCCCTGAAATGTGAAGGTCTGAACAGGCCCTAAGAGAGGTAATATATAGCGTAGGTTCCCACCTGTATTGAGGTCCCCTTGCTGATTGGCAGGTGGGCTTAAGCAGTTTTGATCAAAAACGTGTAATAAGAACCTTAAATATTTTTTGTGTATTCCAAGTAGCAGAAATGCTTTTCAAAAAATTCCTATGTGCCTTTTTGATTGCTTTTTAGTGCTAGTAGAGTGCTGCTGATATTGGATTGTGCTTGTATGTTGCTGCCACACCAGTGTGCACCTATGCTCATTTTTTTTTTTTCAAACATTTTTTTTGATGTGCAGACCAAATATTGTTTTCTAATCAGCAATACTAGGCACCAGGGCTGTGGAGTCGGCAAGCCGAAGCCCCGACTCCGACTCCTCAATTTCCCAAACCTCCAACTTCCGACTCCTGACTCCCTCATACACGGTGCATGTTTAAGTGATACCGTAACTTTACTGTAGTAAAGTGGTAACATCCGACTGTTTATCACCTTATGATACAATAATCAAGCTATTAAGGTAGAACAGACACTGAGAAGCAAAATGGTAACAATGTTTTGATCTTTTGAACACTTGTGGGTAGAGCTGAAGAAAAAGCTGTATTTGTATCCAAGTCCAGTCTGCACCAACATTGGGAATGTGTAGAAGAGATTACAGGAAAGAATCTGCAGAACTAAGCAGATGCTAAATACTTTCAAGTCAAATTTATGTATAAGATGGGTAAGATGACTGTATATAAAATTACAGTAGCCTCATGTGCAAAGCTGTAGTGGATGGTTAGGGATGGAACCTGAAAGTCACAAGTCCAAAACATTGTTACCCTTTTGCTTGTCAGTGTAAAATATATTTATTGGATATGACTTTAGAACACCAAAAAATTGTAAATATGCAGAACACTGCAGGAACATTTGTGGAGTCTCTGAATTTGTTCTGAGAAATAGCATTGCCTACACCAGATCCTGCATACATGACCTCACATCTGATCTCATGATTTCCAGGCTACAAAACGGCCTCTCTACACTAACTTGGGTGAGGGGCAAAGCGGTGACCAAAGGGGCAACATCTCTAACAATGTCAGGGTATAAAGGAATTGCATCGTCTACTTCTTTGAAAGCAGATGAAAAATTTTGCTAAAATCTGTTTGCCCAGGGAGCGGGATCTTTTCCCCTGGGGACAGCGCTTTGCCTGCTCCATGTCATCAATTACACTCGTCATGTAATGAGGCTGAAGATATGGGAGCAGTAGCACTGGCCGGACCCAATTCCTCTTGCTCTTTGCATCGAACTAACTGGACCAACTTATTATATATTTTGGGAGTTGGAGTCGGTCCATTTTATGACGACTCCGACTCCTGCAAAAAAGGCACCGGCTCCGACTCCACGACTCCGACTCCACAGCCCTGCTAGGCACATCCTGTAACAGAAGTGGTGGCGTTTTTGAAAGCTAGGAGCCCTGTTTTTTTTCTCATCCTTGAAATCCCATCTAAGAAAAATGTCCTTGAATACCTTCAGCGCTGAGATACGATCACTTAAAGAGGACATGTGACATCTCCTCGTTTAGTAAGTCCTTGTGTTCTCTGTGACATAACAATTCTGGAGCTTATTCTCTTATAAGTTTGTGTTGTGCCATTTATCTGTTATTCCTGCTAGAAGTGTATTATTGAATTTGTAAGCTGGGTGTTATCGGTTCAGTAGTCAAAGGGGTGTGTCCTAACTGTCAGCACTGGTTGGACAATGTCAGACTGTGCAGGGACACACCCTCTTGTCTGATAGGGAATTAATTTTTAGGAGGATAATAGGGGACCAATACAACATAGAGATCCCCAAAAAAAAATGATGCTCCGGAATGGTCGTTTCATGGGGAGCACTAAAATTTATTAAAACGCACAGGTCAGGAATGGCTACAGGAGCCCTTGAAATTGACGCGCCTAAAGCACGAGGCTCCACTACTACCATATTAAAATATATTGTACATAAAGACAGTACTTGGTGGTTTTAATCCAGTCATGGTGTCCATGACAAACATGCCTTTGGCAAGAAATATTGACGCACAATGTTTTCCTTCCCATTTCTCAGTTGTAAAACCCCAGGATTTGGGCCTGTAACCCAAAGTGATCATATTGCAACCTGGAAGTAACATATTGCAAATTTTGAATTGGTTATACATTTTACTCTGAATTAAAATTTTTCTTTAAAGGGGTTGCCACTTTGTAGTAAAATCTTACAGCCAGCTCCTGGGGCCCCATTCAAAAAAAAAAAAAAAAAGAGGGTAGATATCGGCACCGCTAAATCTTCCATAAAATCCAACATTTATTGAAAAAATAAATCCATAGAAGGTTTTACAAAATCCACAAAAACAACAAAGAGAGATGACGAGGACCTTGCTTATGCGTTTCTGATCCTCTAGGGTCCTTAAAGGGGTTTAATCGCTTCAAAGATCATAGTTGAAAATTAGGGGACCAAAAATGTAAGTTTGCAGGTCCTTTTAAACCATAGCATATTCCTTATGGTAACTGAGAACGGGCTATTTGTTTAGAGCTTGGCAACAAAGTGAGAGCTCCGGTGGGGTTATGCCCAGGTCCCGACCCCGGTCGTAATCAGAAGGCGCGTCAGAGGGAGGAGGAGGAGACAGGTTGTGTACGGGAGAGAGAGAGAGGTTTTAACTGACAGCAAGCGGTGGTAGGTTTGACGTATGCGTGCGGGGTTTGCTCTTTTCACTGACAGCAAGCGGTGGTAGGTTTGACGTATGTGTGCGGGATTTGCTCTTTTCACTGACAGCAAGCGGTGGTAGGTTTGACGTATGCGTGCAGGGTTTGCTCTTTTCACTGACCGCAAGCGGTGGTAGGTTCGACATATGCGTGCGGGGTTTGCTCTTTTCACTGACCGCAAGCGGTGGTAGGTTCGACATATGCGTGCGGGGTTTGCTCTTTTCACTGACCGCGATCAGAGGTCCTGCAGTAGAGAGAGATCTTGTGCAGACCCATGTGAACACAAACGGATAAAGCGTATAGTTTTGTTCTGCAGATCTGTAGAGGTCAGAGGTGTCATAATCTGCAGGATGTATCACTGTGTGTGTGTGTGAGAGAGAAAAAAAAAAATCACCCATCTTTCTCAGAGTCCTGAATGTCAAACGCCCATTCTGGTTACAAAGTATGTAGAGAGAGTGAGAAATGTAGATATACACTATGGAGTTACACTTAGCTTTTCACTTCCAATGATTCCTTAGTCTCCGACAGCTGAGAAACTCTCCCTTCCCCCAGCTCACACAGAATGAATCCTCACGTGCACACTCTGGGACATGTCTGCAGAGAGTGAAGATACTCCCTGTTGGGAGGAGAAACACGCCCCTCCATGTAATAAGCGCTGCTAGCAACCATTAGAAACTGTCAAATGATGAAACGATAAAACCCTTTTGATTTAAACCCTTCTACTCCCCTTCCTCTGGTTCTAGCGCGGCATGTCTTCTGTTGTCATTCTTGTGTCCCCTCCGCAGCCGCCGATTGGCTTCAGCGGTCACTTGCCACGAAGTTACATCACCGATCGATAGTGACCAGCTGAAATCAGTGATGCTGGTGACGTCACCATTCGGAAACACAAGAATAACAACAAGAGACCGGAGAGGCGCAGTGCGGTGACCGCAGAAAGGGGAGTGTAGGTTTTTTTAATTTTTCATTTTTTATTTTAATGGGGCCCCATCATAAAGTGGACAACCCCTTTAAATTCTGGTTAAAGTCCAAGGGAATGGGGCAGGGTTTAGGGCTTCGGAATTAGATGTAGAAAAAGATGTAGAAAAAGCAGCAATCGGATATCAGGTGGCAAGGGTTAACTTTCCTCAACGTAACCCTATTAGTGCACTAGGCAGATAGGATGTACACGTTTTCTGTCTTTTACCATCGTCCTGAAGCTGTGAGCTATTTTCAGTTCCCAGCAGTGAGACGCCAGCGGTGTATTCCACATTGTACATCCCAGTGTGAGGTAAAATCTGGCTTTTATGGCCAGGATCCACTTACCTGCAGGAGGCCAGTGCCTTTCTTACGCTCCTCTGTTGGCTGCGACATCATTTATAAAGCAGGCGAAATCTGAGATGTGACACAACAGACGCCGTGGGGAACCGCAATAATATCCTCACGACAAGCGTCAGGTGGCGGAAACTGGTATAAAGACATCTCGGGACCCGATGGCAGAATGTTACCCTGGAAATTGTCTTCAGGTTTAATACGTGACCACGAGGTTACCTGGGGTCAGAGAAGCTAACTTATCGTGAGAATTGTTAATGGGGCAACATGTGAGAACCTGGCGAGATCCGTAACAAAAACATCGTGAATAATTCATCCCAGGGATAGCTGAGGTGGAGCCGGAGAGGAACAGGAACATCGAAGCCTCTGCCATGATTCTCTGCTCAGCACCATGGTTGCAAATACTCTCCTACGTGGATGGCCACCAAAGAACTCAATCCTGTAACTAAAGTGCTAAGAGCCCTCGGTCTCTGTCGGGTGGAGGGGAGCCCTCTGGCGGAGTGCCTCTGTCGGGTGGAGGGGAGCCCTCGGTCTCTGTCGGGTGGAGGGGAGCCCTCTGGCGGAGTGCCTCTGTCGGGTGGAGGGGAGCCCTCGGTCTCTGTCGGGTGGAGGGGAGCCCTCTGGCGGAGTGCCTCTGTCGGGTGGAGGGGAGCCCTCTGGCGGAGTGCCGCTGTCGGGTGGAGGGGAGCCCTCTGGCGGAGTGCCTCTGTCGGGTGGAGGGGAGCCCTCTGGCGGAGTGCCTCTGTCGGGTGGAGGGGAGCCCTCTGGCGGAGTGCCTCTGTCGGGTGGAGGGGAGCCCTCTGGCGGAGTGCCCTGTCGGTGGAGGGAGCCCTCTGCGGAGTGCCTCTGTCGGGTGGAGGGGAGCCCTCTGGCGAGTGCCTCTGTCGGGTGGAGGGGAGCCCTCTGGCGGAGTGCCTCTGTCGGGTGGAGGGGAGCCCTCTGGCGGAGCGCCTCTGTCGGGTGGAGGGGAGCCCTCTGGCGGAGCGCCTCTGTCGGGTGGAGGGGAGCCCCCTGGCGGAGCGCCTCTGTCGGGTGGAGGCCACCCCCCCACCCCCCCATCCCCGGCAGTCGGCCTCTGTTGCTAATTGCTACCAGTAGAGGAGAGTTTTAGGAAGTGGACAATTTTAAAGGCATTTTTAAAGGTTTTGGAGTAGTCAGAGTGCTCTTTAGCAGGGGTGCCAATAGGGCATTATGGGCAGTACTCCTGTGAGGGGCCCTAATCAAAAAGGGGCCCACTGATGTGTTAAAAATAGAAACTAGTAATGGGTGGGGGCCTTATTTGATTTGGCTGTATGGGGCCCTGAAACGGTTAATAGATGACTGATGGTAGCCCTGCTGTTTAGTATGAGGCCTTTAGTGTGAGTATTTGGATAAAGGGCACAATCAATCACATTTACCACAAGTAGTTCTCCCCAATCCATTCCTCCTCACTTTTTGTCTTTCTCTGGAAAAGCTGGGTGAAATCCTTTATAAGCTCACTACATTTCCCAACAGATACCGGAGATCCAAATCAGCATATAGAAAGAAGTGATGGGCACTAGAATATAAAAAAGGGTGCTGTGTGTCAAAGGATCAATGACCGAAAAACAAACACTGTAACACGGCATGTTTGGATCCATTTTTAGATGTGTGTTTGGATCCGTGTTAAGGACCGTAAACGGACCCAAACACGCATCTAACAATGTGTAGTGTGATTTACATTGCCTTCAGTGTACAACACGCACCGGGGGGGTTCAGATGAGTGATTGCCGATGCGTGTTTACTTGCGTCTTTCGGATCCGTTCAAAGAATTGTCATGTCAGTTCTTGATCCGAAAGATGCAGCAGGAGCCCTATAATAAAGCATAGGGTGCGATCCTGCTGCAGCCAACACATCTAAACACGCACCTGCCTGTTGGATACGTTTTGGATCCGATTGACGCAGCGCTTGTGGATGCAAGTTCGGATCCAACACGCTGTGTGAACATACCCTAAGAAGACAGCTAACAGATCGCACACCCAAAAATAATATAGAGATAATTTTTATTGAGACACTACACCAGAAATAAAGGATATAAAAAATCCAAAAAAGGCAATGTCCTATAATCGGGCCTGTAGAAAATAAAGGCCAAATCCCAGCTAATACCAATATAGAGATAAATAATAATATAGAAGCCGGCAACGTATAGTAGAATAACCAAATGCAATATAACAAAACCACATGTTCAAGATCAGTGGATCGGTCTATAAAGTGCCAAAATATCCATGATCCACGAAATAGAGATGTGTCCAGAGAAAGTGCAATAATGTAATAAGTGACAGAAACAATGTCACAAAAACAGAAAATGGAAAGAATAGGACGGTGATAGAAAAGCCAAGAAAATACAAAGAGAGTAATAGGATGTAAAGGCTGGGATCTGTTCTGTTAGTTGTTGCTTAAGGGTATATTCACACGATGTACTGCGCGTACTCCCGCTGTAATGGCAATTTTTTTTTTTTTTTTTTAAGGTGAATTTCTATGTTAAAGCTTTGAATATGTAGGGAACGTTAAATCAAGACTTTTTTCAAATATATTGCTTTGTTTATTTTGCTTTGTTGAGGCGATAAGAAGGATTTTATCTTCCCTGAGTGCACACAAGTTTCTCTGGTTACTATCCTGCTCTCCCCTTCTCTCTCTGCTCTTTGTCTTATCGGAGTGCAGGGAGTGACATCACCACAGGCCGGCACACAGGGCATCAGCAGCTTTAGAACAGTGTGTGTTATGTCTAGCAGACAAAGGAGATTAGCTTTGTTTACTTTAGAGCAGAAAGCTTCAGAGCTCATAGATCAGATCTCCTGCTGTCATATCACTGCAATTAGAAGAGCTGCGAATATGGATCTGATATGCTAATCACTGCTGTAGAACCACCCACAGCATGACCAGGAAGAGACAGGAAACATGATTCTATAACTGCTTGTGGCTCTGTGAAACAGCGAGGTGAGAACCCCTTTATGTGAAAACGGTGATGATGTTTTTTTTATGTTACAGGGAATGTTTAGGAGAGGCCCATGAACCGTGTGACTGTCAGACATGGAAAAACTGGCTCCACAAGGTGTCTGAAATGAAGCCTGAAGAGTGTGAGTATGAGATTATAAAGCTATTGTCCAATTCGGTGCGCACAGCGAGCTGCTAAGTGATGCCGCCATTCAGCACAGTTCTGCAATGAGCCGAGGTGGCTGTAGGTCACTGAAAAATGATGCAACCAGAATAAGATCCATTCATGCAGAGAAGAGACTAAATGAACTGCTTAATGGTTACAGAGACTTCAGTATCCTGGCCTCTGGCTATTTGCTGGGTGGACATCTCCCACATATGCACAGAATACCGCAGCTCCGCACCTCCTTATACCATAGCAGATGTACATGTGTTGAGCCCAATCTAGTGAGTGGCCGTGGGAGCTTGTGCTTAAAGGGAACCTTTCAGGTGGTGCAGGATGTGTAAGAGAGAGAGAGAAGCTGAGCTCTTTGATATATAGGGTTATATGATAGAGGAGAGAAGCTGAGCTCTGTGATACATAGGGTTATATGATAGAGGAGACTGACTCTGTGATATATAGGGTTTATGATAGAGAAAGAGGTAGCTCTGTGATTTATAGGGTTATATATAGAGGGAGAGGACTGATCTCTGTGATATATAGGGTATAATGATAGAGGAAAGGAGGAGCTCTGTGATTTATAGGGTTATTGATAGAGGAAGGAGCTGATCTCTGTTATATAAGGGTTATATGATAGAGGGAGAGGAGCTGATCTCTGTGATATATAGGGTTATATGATAGAGGGAGAGAAGCTGAGCTCTGTTATATATAGGGTTATATGATAGAGGAGAGGAACTATGTGATATATAGGGTTATAAACTATTTTGTGTGGTATAACTGTATAAAGCACATACAATTTGGGTCCATACAATCCTTTGCCATTTTCAAATTTTATTGCGAACATAAAGCACAATCTCTAAATCACTTGGATAGGTAAAGGTACCAAAAAGTTATTCCCACATAAAGAAACATGTCAGATTTGAAAAATGGGTCTCTGTCAGGGAAATCAAAACTGGCTGCAGTGTAAAGCAGTTGTCTGAGCTCCAGATGAGAAAGGAGGTTTGTTTTAGTATCTGCCAAAGGAGGTCTCCATGGCACGCTGGAATATGAACAGGAAGATTATATTTTATTGAAGACAATAAAAAAAAAATTAAAATGTAGGTCCTTTAAAGTAAGTGTTACTGTACCAAAATTTTATATTGTCTGGGCCATTTATCAGAAGTTCATGGTTCTTTAATAAAATATAATCTTCTTGATCCTATTCCAATGTGCCGTGGATAGTACTTTTGTGACAAAATTGGTGCCTTCACGGGACCTTCTAATGGGCACATGTCCTAATTTTAGCAGGTGCAAAAAACTTTTTTTATTTTTTAATTTTTTCCTCTATTTCTTAATACTTCGGAATTACTTTTCTGATCAGATTACTATACAGCTATGGCTCGGTTAACACAACATTATTTTGAACATCTGAGGTATGTGTGTGGGAGGGTGGAGGGGGACACCCCGAATACTACAATGTAGACAGCACATAGACAGTAATAGAGCAAATGTATTCCTATTTGGACAACATTTGCTCTATTTCCCGGCAGTATTTGCTTTTCGCATGATACAGCAAAGCATGGTAGACCTCTTTTTTTTTTTTTTATGTCCAGCGCAGAATAAATGAAGTTCAGAGAGGGCTGATGATTTGTATGGGCCGACCGCGGCCCCATCATAGGGTATCCTTTTTTTTTTTTTTTTTTTTTTTTAATACTGTACCCCATCGAATACCTCCAATGTAGTGAATATTGCTTTGTGAACTGAACCTAAGCTGTGGCCTAATGTAATGACATACCCTAGTCATATGCTATCACTTCTTGATGGGTGAAGGGCCAACTACTGGGTGTCCCACCACCCTAGAAATGAACGAGCTGCTGTACTCGTTTAAAAAGGGGTGTCTAGTGGAAAAAAAAAATTCTAAATAATATCTCTCCTCATTAGATACTTTTGTAATATACTTTTATTACTTTTTCTGTGGGTTTGCTGCAGTTCTACATCAGCTGTTTGATGACCGGAAGCTCAGTAGTTGTGTGTCTCCACACAAAGAGAGGAGTTCTGTTTTGGGGTCCAAGAGGTCGGGTGACCGAAGGGGTTTGGCTTTTTTCAGGGGCAACCTTTGAAGCCTCACCAATTTTGGTCTTGCCCCCTGAGGCTTTCAACACGAGGGAGGAAACAAAGGTTTGTTCTGAGAGCGGGGTGGTTGCGCGAGAGGAAGATAGATGAAATACAGAAAGGATCCCGGGGCTTCTAGTCTTACAATACAAAGGAAATCCACTTTCAAACAGGAAATGTTACTGCTTAGCTCTTGAGCTAGGAGGCTACATACAGTACATGAAAAGAATAGAAAACATCAAAGCGGGATGAATGAAGACTCAAGCCATTTGAGATTTATTTTTTTCTTTGTTTACTGGACAACCTCTTTCACATGGTTTTCTTCTGTGCCACATCTTTAGGCTATGTTCACACGGTGGATTTCGCTGGCAATTACGGCTTGTGCACGGGGGTGGGGGTGGGGGGAGGCAGCTCGCCGGCCCCATAGACTTTCATTATCCACGGCGCGTATCCCACCGGGATAATGTGCACGTCACTTTCTCCCCGAAATACGGCGAGCAGGGACAGGAGACGGAATCCATAGTTCTCTATGAGAACTGTGGATTACCGTAATGACAGGGACGGATTTCAGCCGTATTTGAGCGCAGTATGGCACGCAATACGGACTGAAATCCGTCCCAAAATAAGCTGTGTGAACATAGCCTTATTCACATGAATGTAGCTTTGTTGAAGTTCCTTGCACAGCAGGTAGACACATCATTGTACCAATGGGCCTTGTTAGCATCAACAGGGATCCCAGTGCTCAGCCCCCCACTAATCTGGATATCCCTTATCCTTCTAATCCTTTTAACAATTTTTGGGCTGGTGGGATAGAAAACCTAGAGATCTCGACCATCCATAGTGGTGGCCTGTATTTTTTTTTCATTATTTGAGTCGGAAACCCACAGGATACGAATCTGGTTGCAACACGAAGCATCTTATCTTCAGGTGGCCTATGGTCTTGCAATCTAAAATATATCCCAGATCCATGCAACCGAACGTGAGCAGCTCTATTATATTTTCCCTCTTTAATCGCCCTTCTTCGTTGCTTTCTAGTGGTTGGAGTGAGTGAAGCTTTTGAGGACGCTGCTAATTGTCTCTGGTTATTAACAAACTCCAAGCCTTGTGCCAACTGTAAGTCTACCATACAGAAGAATGAAGGCTGCAATCACATGCAGTGTGCTAAGGTAAGGAAATATGGTCTCTTACTGAAGAGTGAGGGTAATGCTTAATTTCACCCCTTCAAAGACAGGTTCTTGTACTGGTCAATGGAGACTGCCCAGTATTCGTTCTTACTAGTTGCTTTTAGTCAATTCTATTCCCAGGTGGGAGTGGGATGGTGGGATATTTGAGTTACGGGTGTGGTCCAATCTCAACATCCAGTGATCACTGCAGATATCGGCTCCTGGAATCCCCAGGGATCATCTGTTTGTCAGAGACCCCACCGTCTGGCCCAAACATCAAATGTGGGCAGCCTACCTTAGTAATAAGGAGTGACATTAGGGAACAAGCTATAGGTGCCCCCATGAGAGTGCCAGCTGCAGCTGACCCCAGAACAGTGAGCACCAACCTTTACTAAGACTTTCAGCTTCCTTATGGTGTTAGATGAAAGAAATTAAAGAAAAATGGAGAGAAAAAACAAATATGAAGGAAAATGTAAAATTTTGCTGATTTTTTTGTATTTATTTATTTGTTTTTCAGTGCAAGTATGACTTCTGCTGGATTTGCCTCGAAGAGTGGAAAAAACACAGCTCGTCCACAGGGGGGTATTACCGCTGCACACGATACGAGGTCATAAATCAGGTGGAGGAGCAGTCGAAAGAGATGACGGTGGAGGTGAGAGTCGTCTACTGAGTGTTGGTTTCTTGCACTGTGAACAAACTGTACCTTGGGCAACATCCGAAAATTGCCGCACTTTTAGGTGCATTTAATCAGTGTAAAAAGGGCCTGAAAGTAGGATCCTATCAAAAATCTGGCATCTGGTCTACCTTGCATAGTAAACTTAATGTGCCTAAAGAGGTGCATTGCGCAATCGAGGTGCATTGTGTATCAGTGCTAGTGTATGTAGTGCACCTATCGAGGCGCATTGCTTAGCGGAGGCGCATAACGTATCATTAGTAGTGTATGTAATGCGTCTTTTTAGGCGCATTACAATGTGTCGTGCCTGGCATATAATGCGCCTAGTTTTGGTATCTTACAGTTCATTTACATCGAGAATATGGCGTCAAGAGTATTTTGGCGCACAAAAGACCAAAAAAAAAAAAAGCACTTCTGTATTGGGACATGTCGCCCCTTGTGTCTGGGAGAAACATAACCACTCTGTGTTCCTGGAGAGGTCATAGGACCATTGGGAGCCGTTTCAAACCTTCGATTACTTGGTTAGTTCCTGCCACCTCAGTTGAGTATTTTCGGGTACAGTGGTCCACCCCTTTTCAGTAATTTTCAGTACTTTAAACTTCCATTCCTGGACTACTATAAAGGAAAGGAAACTGAGAACTGTCGCTTCATCTCGCATATTAGGTAAGTGCTCCAAATCCATCATCCTGCTGGTTTCTAAAGCCTGTATCCACTGTAGCAACTAACTTTGGTAATTGTTCTGATCCATCTAAAATAAAAATTGAGCAACCCCCCCTCCCTCCCAAAAAAACCAAAAAAACAATCCCCCCCCCCTCCCCATCGTTTCTTGTGTAGAGCTCCTATGCAGAACTATGTGTCTCCATGGTAACACACTAACCCTGTACATGATGCTGCAGCCATTCTCTTTTATTTATATCTGATATGTAGGTTAGTCAGAAATGGGGAGGGAAGATCTGGACTACACAGGACTTTCAGTCTGTAACCATGGAGATGCATAGGTCTGTATAAGAGCTGTATACATAACTATAGAAAATTTTTACTCTGAATTCTGTGTAAAGTTGCTTTATTCGTCATTAGTTTTTGTTTTTCCCTACCTACTCTTCTTGGTTGTCATGGAAGCCGGGGGCCTAATGGAGGCCTTGGAAGGTGAGATGATTGTACTCCTATTAGATGAGTACTGAATTATATAATACAAGCAATCAAGCAATTACATGTTCAAGTCCTCTAGGGGAACTAAGTGCTAATGTAAAAAAATTAAGACAGGGTCTTATAATAATTTAATTTCCCCAAAAAAGGGCTGGAGCCTATTTTTGGGGAGGTTTTTTTTTTTTTAATATAACACGACGGGTGCAGACACTGCCTGTTGGGACATTTAGGGCCACATATATAAAAACTGTCCAGGTCTAAAGCGCTCTTTGTTGCCCATAACAACCAATCAGAGCTCCCCTCTCATTTCATATAGTGCTCTGGAAAAATGAAATGGGCGCTATGATGGCTATGGGCAACGAAGTGAGTTTTAGTCCTAGACAGTTTTCATATATGTGGCCCTTGGTTCTTTGGCAGCTGCTGTGGAACTACAAGTACCAGCGTGTGTGTAAATATATAGTATGTATAGTATGATGTATATAAATATATATATACATATAATAATATATCACACACACACTACATAACCTATAGTCAAAAACCATGGAGTGTGTGTCTATTCTTTCAGTGCCTTATCCTGGGCATCTGCAAGTCCCAGTAACCACACTTTAAGATAAGGGATTGTTTGTGTGTATACAATGTGAATGTATATCTATGTGTGCAGGCCCAGACTGCCCATAGGGCAAACGGGCCTTGGCAGGCAGCATGGGTCCGGCCGAGCGGTCGGAGTGCCTGAGGGGGCCGTGTTCCCTGCGGCCACGAGTGCCTGCCGCACGACAGGGCCGCAATGGCCGCATCAGCGACCGGACCCCTGTGGCAGGGGACCGACAGGCCCCCCTCGCCACACGGCTGCACAGCCGGGTCACTGACCCAGCCATGCAGCCATCACGGCCGCCGCCTGCACCGCGCGGTGCAAGCAGCGGCTGAGGCTGAACAGACTGTGTTTTTCCAAAAATAAGCCCTTCCCCCAAAAACAAGCCTTAGCTAGTCAATGCCTCCTGAGTGATGTCACCTGGTGCCTGCCTCCTGGGCAGTGCCATTCCCGATCCTCGCCCACCCCAATATACAGCCTGTTAGACTGGAGGCTTTGGGGAAACCTCCACTGTTTTCAGGCTGAAGGGCCTGTGATGATGTCACAGTCACATGACTCGTAGGTCCTTCAGGCCAGAGAGTGCAATGTGTAAGTGGTAGTTCAGTGTATACACACACATACAGGGCCGGACTGGTAATAAAAATCAGCCCTGCCACTAAGCCCCCAGCAGCCCACATACAATATCCGCTTAAAAAATGTCCCTTGTTCTCGCACATCGGCACTTTCTAAAATAAACTACACTATAAAGGTGCTTTCACACGGAGCATTTTTGGTGCATTTTTTTATGTGTTTTTGGTGCGGTTTTGTGCAGAAAGGCAGAGCAGTTAATGCTGTACATTTCTGCACAAAAAAACGCATCAAAAAATGCACCAATAACCGCTCTGTGTGAAAGCAGCCTACACACAAGCAAGAAAGAAATAGTGGTGCAATGTAACACTCCCGTGAATACGACCGGGGCCAGACAGAATGTAATTTAGTAGAGCCGGCAGTCAATGAAATGAAAGGAAGTGGAATCCGACCGACCGGCACTGGAGAACAGTGTTTACAGAAAACGCAGATAAGGGAGACTGTGAAAACAAGAGAGCTTTGCTAATGACATCCAATTGCAAAGTTGCTTGTTTTCACTGTCCCCTTATTCTGAAGACCATTTAATGTAATGATACAGCCCCTTTAAATACACCTCGTATAACAGAGAAAACACCCAATGACTGTGCTAAATATCTCCATAGAGGTGTGGAACAATGAAGTAGACTATGCTAATTCCCTGGACAGAATTTTCAGCTGTTACATAGAAATGATGTGTAAATTTTAATTTTAATTTTTTATTTTTTTTTATTTTGTTGCTTAAGAACAAGATTTTAGCTGAAATATTAGAAGCTGCTTTACATTACTTAAGAGCCGGTGGCCATGCGGATTGTGGCACAGTAGTAATTACATGCACGGCTGGTCGGCCTTCTCTGTGTGGTCACATGGCGTTGCTGAGTCAAACTAGTAATCTGGTATTATGGTCACAGAGCTGTTTGCTGCGCTCTGCGAGACTCCCTCTCTTTAGATTTCTGCTTTGCCAAATGTATAATGAGAGCTTTAGTCGAGCTGCGCCCACAGGGACACGGCGGTGCAAAATCGGCTCTGTGGGAGTCGCCTTTGTACATTTAAGTAATCCTGCAAGGAAGAAACAGAGACGGGGGAAGACATTTTTGGAAATCTATATCTGGAGATATAGCCACAAACAAGACTAATAGAATGACCACCCCAAGCACACAATGGCCCTCATTTATCAAAACTGACCAAAAGACGGTCTGTGTTGCCCATAGCGACCACTCACAGCTCATAACGACCAATCAGAGCTCAGCTTTTATTCCTTATACTGTGCTGGAAAAATGAAAGCTGACCTCTGATTGGTTGCTGTGATCGCTGATTGGTTGCTATGGGCAACAAAAACCGGCTCACTGTTAGACCGTTTTGATAAATGAGGCCTAATATGAAAGTTTACCCAAATTTTAATTTCTGGCTGATCAACATGCAGCCTAAGTTCATGCTTTAAAAATCCAACTTGAGTCTTGAATAATCCTACTATTAGTTTATTGATGGGATAAAGATCCTCAAGTCCATATACAATTATCAAGGTCCTAACTGAAATATTGATGCAGTGGTTATGGTAATAGTAGACAATGTATTTTTTTAACTTAAAGGGGTATTCCCATCACAGCAAATGCTGCTGGAAGGGCCAGTTATTGTAAAGTAAGAAATCTTCAAAATGCAAAAAAAAAAAATATGTATGCTTTACCTAATACAGGCCTTTTTTACACCTTTAACTTGCTCTCTTTGTCCTTGGTTACCGACCATGTCTGCGTGCCTTCAGCAGTGGGTTGTAGTGCAGCGTTACTTTGATGTTAATTGTGGCTGGGATAGCGGAAACGTGCATTTTCGCTCATATGTACCTCCCCACCCTCACTCCTTGGCCCGGCCACAGAAACTTGTTCTTAGACCATCTTTGATAACGCTGCATTACTGGCCAGCACTGAAAGCACACAGTGATGGTCGGTAACCAAGGAGACAAGCAAGAAAATGGCCTCTGTTAGGCAAAGCATACATATTTGTTACATCTTGAGAATTGCTTACTTCACAGGATTGACCTTTCCAGTTGCACTTGCTGTGATGAGAATACCCGGGGTTGTCTCACTACAAGGATTGCTGCTTTTTATGTTAAAGATCTTGCAAAAACAAGTCACTTTATAATATGTGTCCATTAACAGTGTCCTACATATTCCTAGATATCCCCTCTTGTATGGGCTGCATCAGCTCCTCAGGTCGCTATAGCTACAGACCTGTTTGATCTCTCCTGATAGGCTGCCATCACTGGTTGCTATAGCTACAGACCTGGCTTCTACTGCAGCCTAGTGGAAGCCAGTAAACACGCCCCTGAATTCAAAGTGAAACCAAGAAAACAGGACTGAGGTAAGATGAATCAATGTAGTGAGACAACCCCTTTAATGCTAATTGCATCCAAGTTTAATGCTTCATGTGGCCACCAGGGAGGATATCCAAACACAGGCTTTTTGCAGCAGTATATAAAGGTTTTTATGGTCTTGCTTAAATGGGGTTTCCTATCTGGCTGTTTCACAGTGTATGCTGTTGACAGGCAGCTTCAGGCTCCCACTTCCTGTTAAGGCTGTGGGAGGTTCTATAGCAGTGACTGACTTTTCAGCTCTGGTATTCCTAGCTGAGCCTGTTAAAGAGACATTGGTGATTTTATTAGTTTTAACAGCATGGCACAAAGGGGTTAAAATGTGTCCGTAAGTAAAGATTAAACAAGCTCCTTCTGCTGGCTGATTTGACATAGCAGAGATTGACCTCGCCATCCCGTCCAACATAAATTCACAATACTGCTGAAAAATATCCATTCAATGCTTCCAATGCTTTATCTCCAACTTTTAATAGTTATAGTGGTAGCATAACAGGGATATACATTTCCAACGTTACTAGAGTGGTTATACACATCTACCGTGCTGGTTTTACACAAAAAACTGTAGGACGTTGACTCTGTATTTTTGACCGTTTCTTGCTTAATACCCAGTTTCCCAGAATATGTAAGTCTCCTTGTGGGATTTTTGTTTTATGCTTTTCTGAGTTTGGCTGCTTCTGTGGATGCTTGGTGTTGTCTGCAAATTATGTAGTTGATTAAAGGTTGGAGGTTTGGCAGATTAATTGTTTTGTGATTGTTTGGTTCTGGGTATTGGTAGGCTATTCCCCAAGATAATGAAGGATGTGCTGCGGACGGGTGGGGCAACTATTTATGTTCTGTTTGTCTAGGAGGTAGTTTGTCGGGGAAGGGAAGGGACGGGGGGGATGTGGAGGGGGTTGAGGGAAAAACCAGGGCTACTAAATGGGTAATGTCATATCGCATCTCTACAGCTCTCAGAACAATTCATTGCGTCCAACTCGCGACGATTTGGGGTAGACACTACACCAGCCATCCGTCTACTGCTGCGAGACATTTAGAGAGTGGTGGTCCGGTAACCCCCCCACCCCCAGGGAAGCGTCCGTTCCACAATTAGGTGATAAGACCTGCTCTAACTTTGAAAGGAAGCAAAATTGAAACAGCAATGTGTTTGTTAATGGTCTTTATCTTTGCCTACACGTTTAAAGCCAATCAATGTGGTAAGAATAATCCTTTAAAGGGTTGTCGCTCAATACATGGATTGCTTTTTATGGTTAAGATTTGCAAAAAGTCAACGTCAACTTGCAAAATATGTGTCCTCACAATTTACGGTGTCCTACATATTCCTCGAGATATCCCCTCTTGTATGGGCTGCTTCTCGTAACTCCTCAGGGTTGCTATAGCTACAAACCTTTGATACTCTCCTGTAGTGTGCTCCAGCGCTGGTTACTGCAGACTAGTTAGAAGCCAGTATAACACGCCCCTTGAATTAAAAATGAAACCATGAAATACAGGACTGAGGTGTAGATGGAGACTTGTAGTGAGACAACCCATTTTTTAGAGCATATAGAATATATCAATATTTTTAAGATGTTTCAAAGATGTTCTCTTGAAACAATTGGAACATCCAAGTCCTGATTGCTCCTGAATCAACATGATCAGTGAGCACAGCTTACCTACATTGTCTGTCAGGCCATGTTCACACGCATTGCTTATTGTGGGAGTATTTCAGCCCGTATTTGCGCCGTACTGCGCGAATTACGGGCCCTGAAAACGGCACCTGTCCATTACCGGTAATCCACAGTTCTCACTGAGGAAACTTTGGATTACGTTCATCTCCCTACTCGGTCGAATCCACCGCGGGGGGAGATATAATGACATGTGACTTATACGCGCCGCTAGGTAATGAATTGTGTATGGTGCCGGCGAATAAGGTGCCGGCCCTCGCCTCTCCGGCCCCGCCCCCCGTACACTCGTCGGTAATTACGCCACCGTCGCAATTAAGCCGTGTGAACATGGCCTTAGAGTCTGATATCCACCTCTTCTCAGAGGCTCAGGCTGCTGTACTGACCCAGCACCATGCTTTACACTGCAGCAGTGCATGCTCAGTGTATTTGTACCAACCCTGGTCACTAAGAAGTCTCTAGTGTGGAAATTATACATGTTCCTCCAACTAAGGAAAACGAGCCTTAATTAAGATGCTGGAGGTTATGTTCCTTTTACTGCTTATTAAAGCTGCAAAGATTTCTGGTTTGCTGCTCTTGGTTTACTTGGTGCCAAGGTTGAGAGGTATATAGTCAAAATTTCACCTGACTCAGTCATTACCCCCCCCTGGCCTCCTTCCTCCCTGCCCAGAGCTACTAATGATATCTTCAAGAAACAAAGTTTTTGAGAACTGATTAGGGGGTTACACGATCAGCCAGGTGGTAAGTATAGGGTGTATATAGAAGCAGCAGTCGCAGTAAAAAAAACACCAGTTTAATTACTATCTGTATTAAGGTAATAGGAGAAAGAAACTCCGGAACGGGAGCGCACCCTCGTGTATTACAGTGGCCACAAGGTAATAAGGTAATGTTACGGTATCTGTCAACCTGGTGCCGTTGTGCTGATGAAGGACGCACAACTCTCCGTTAGGGATACGCGGTGCTCACCCGTAAGGGGCTCGCTTGTCTGGTTGCCAATGTCCGGTTCCTTCCATAGCAGAGGGGTGCGAGGGGATGTGAGGTAAAAGCACAATATGTTGACCACTGTAAAACAGCCAACATTACTGATGAGTGGTTCCAAAATAGCGCAGAGAGTATCCAGAGTTAATAGAAAAAGGTAAAAATACTTTGTTTATTGGCAGAAGTTACGCGTTTAATTACTAGACTCTTATGGGTTTTGTATTGAGGTTCATAATCACTACAAAGATTAGCTTTCACCATGAGGGAACGGTAAATGAAGACTTTTTCCAAATATATCACTTTTATGTATTTTGCTTTGTTAGGGAGATTTTATCTGTTCTGAGGGTACATAGGTTTCTCTGGTTACCGTTCTGTCCTCCCCTACTCTGCTCTTTGTCTTATCCGAGAGCAGGGGAGAGACTTAACCACAGAGTGTCCGGATGACGATACAAAGCTTGAGAAACTGAGTGTGTGTTTTGTCGTGTAAGCAAACGCAAAGGAGATCAATTTCTTCTTGTCGTTTTTCTTTGAGCTCTATAGCTTTCTGTTATATAGATAACATCTCCTCTCATGTCGGTGCAATTAGAAGAGCTGGGAATGCACAGCTGATATGCTAGTCACTGCTATAAAACCACCCATGGCCTGGCCAAAAGGCAAGAACGGTGATGCATGAATCTAAGATGTCGGTTTGTGGCTCTGAACTACGTATGGTGAGGGAAAATCCTTAAAGTTTGCCAATTGGAAGTCTGTATAATATAGTCGTGAAACGTTGTAGAATAATTGCACAACAACCAACACGCACAACCATTTCTGGATCAATATAATATTTTGTTTGGTTGTGGTTTGATGTTGCTGGTCCTCATAGGGAGCATTGATCTAGAGACAGTACTTGGGAGTATGTGAGACCCGGTTATATATCCCATGAAAGAAGTTCTGCAGTATCTAATGAGCATGAGACCCAAGCCACTCTGTTAATTATTAGTTATGGAACAACTTTGATCGCTGCTGATATTATGTTATTTCTCGTTTTAGCATGTGAAAAGAAACCAAAGGTTCCAGGAATTGGACAGATTTATGCACTATTATACTAGATTTAAGAACCATGAACACAGCTACCAGGTAAAGAAACCACCGCCTAGTGCTGGCTCTAGTAAAGTATTAGCTTTAAAGATGTTTGTTTGCCTTAAAGTGGTACAGGCAAAACATAACTCCTCAACCACATTCTCAGCTATATCTCTGCAAGCTTTCCTTGTATTCTTCTCTGCAGTGTCCTCGCTTCGCTCATTACACTCCTCAGCACTAATTTATGTGGCCTGTGACTATTTTATCCCAAGACTTTGCAACAATATTGGTAAAGCCAATATGATAAACTTTTTATAATATATCTTAATAGAGAAAAATGCCGTCTTTTTTTTACAACTTAATTTAAAGTCCACTTTTCATACTTGTAAAAAAAATGAATAGTAAAATCGATCTCGAGATGAATCAGTTCACTGAACTATTAGGGCATGTCCCCACGGCAGAGGACAAATACCGGTTGGTTTATTCCCTCCACCATTCAATATGACAGTGTTCATAGCCGTCGAAAACCTGGTCGGACGAATGTGCCATGTTCGCTTTTTTTCAGGCGCGGCCTGCAGTTCGAAAAACGGCGGGGGGGAGGCCCCGACGGCGGAAAAACCCGTGCAGTGGGGGATGCTGCACAGGTTTTCCTTAGAGCCTGTTGTGCTCGGTTATGACCGGCCGGTTTTTCCAGACATGTACTGAAAAATTCATGGCCGCACAAACCCACGTGCCGTGGGGACATGCCCTTAGGTGACAGCAGCCCGTAAAAATTGAGATAGAGCAAGGGCGGAATATTGAGGCAAAGCAGAGTGAGAGACAGGCAAAGATTCTCTCATTGAGAAGGGGAGTGTGGAGTTGGGAGGTTACGCAGATGTGAGACAGCAAAGTCTGATGGGTGAGGGAGAGGTTCGAGTAGGGGGGTTGTATTGCAAGTGAGGACTGGCAAAAGTCTATCGGAGAGGGTGGTAGGAGAATAGAGTAGAGAGGAGGTTACGAGCAGAGTGAGAACAGGCAAAGTCTAATGGGGAGGGGAGGTAGAGTAGGGGGTAACTGCCAGTAGTTGTGGACAGGCCAAAGTCTATGGAGAGGGGTGGTAGGAGTCGGTGTAGTAGGAGGTTACAGCAGAGTGAGACAGGCAAAGTTTATGGAGAGGGAATAGGGGGAGAAGGAATTTATTCACTTGCATGTTGCGAGAACATGACGGAGATTTTATGGAGGTGGAGGGGAGACCACTGTGTAGAGTTAAAGAGAGACAGAGGTGGTGGTGAAAGATCTAGTAAGTGTTCTATATTACCCCAGTGCTGGACTCGCAGCTTATGCTGCTCAGTACTTCTCTATAATGTGCGTTATGCTTCTTTTGAGGGTTTAAGAGAGATAGGGAAGCGGGGCCCCTCTTTTTGTGTGTGCACTGTATGGGAGATATCATAGCAGCTCGGCTCTATCCACTAGCTCAGGGATAACTGAAAATCACAAATGGAACCAGATGGAAACTGGTTCAACATGACATATCCAAGTTCTGTAGTGGCCAGCATCAGCGCTGCTCCTCATATATACAGAGGACCGCTTATTCTGAAATATTTACTAAAATGTTAGTAACCATTTAACAAAAAATAGTCGTCATTCATATATGAATGCACAATTTTCAGCATACTCATATGGAAATTTTTCAATTACTGCTTTCAAAGGGCCACCAGTAGACGCAGACTTCTAAATTTAAAGGCTTGTTCCCACTGAGAACATTGTTTATTGGTAAATCCAGGCCCAATAAATAGTAATTTGAAAATATTTGTTGGGTATTTACTAGTGATGGAAACATAATGGCTTTCATATGCATCGAGGCTCCAGAAATGAATGTTTAGCCGTTTGTGCCCCGTGCTTGTTATATTGTCAGGAAGCTCTTTTTACTGTGTCCACTTAAATAATTGTGCCAATATGGACACACATGTCTTGCTTCTTTGCTGTCCCCAGAGGCCATGTGGAGGGATCACTGGTGTGTTGTAATTGTACTTGCTTAGCATCTCCTCTGAATGCGAGGAAGACACCAGCCACATCACCAACATTATTGCATTGGTTTTTTTCCAGCTAGAACAACGCCTTCTTAAAACGGCCAAAGAAAAGATGGAGCAGCTGAGCAGAGCTCTTAGCGAAGGTTTAGATGCGAAGCACAATGGGATATGAAACTACGTATTCTCACCATAGATAGCAGAGGGAGAACATATAATTCTTACTTCAGTATGTAAGGTCGTGTTTTCATTTATTCAGCAATTAAGCAAATTAGTAAATGGTTTTGCTTTCAAATATCCTGCCGTTTTGTGTATACAGCTCTTATGCAGGCCTATTCGTGTTTTTTTTATTTTTTTTTTATTTATTTTTTTTTAACCATTTTAATTTAAGATTTTTTTTATATAACAACTCGGACAAATTTATCCCAAACATTAAGAGAAAAAGAAAGCTAGAAGGGAAGGGGGGTGGAAGGAACAAGGGAAGTAATAAGGCTGCTGATCTCCTTGACTTAGGGGCCGTTTACACAGCACAGAGCAAATATTGGTCCATAGAGTTCCGTGACTGAAAGTTTTGGCAGCCGGTTTACATGATGGCTTTGTTCTAAGAAAACAGAAAACAGTCTGAAAAAACCTGCCATGGGTTACATGCCCTTGTTCAGATACATATTACAGATCTTAAGTAAAAATAGATGCATTGGGTAAAAAAACACTACTTCTCAGTGATTTGAGTATTGAGATTCTAAAAATTATGTACACTAGTTCTGTAGTATAGAAGTTAGATAACAAAGCAGATTGGATGAGGAGGTCATATGTCGACCAGGGCTGATTCTTTTCGGAAAATATAGAAACAGAAGGATGGATCATATAAATTCCAGGCGAGAATCTTATCAGAACAGGAGATGAAAATTAAAAACCTCATTAGTCAGATAAAAGTGCAGAATTAAATCCAGAGAGATCGCAAGCGCAACAACCTCCCCCCACCGCGCCCGCCACCCTATCCCCCCCCACCCCCCCCCCTCACCCCACCAACGCTGAGCGATGAAATAAGTGGAGTTGTATAAAACATTGATATGCTACACAACTTAAAAACTGAGTAAGGTGCTACTGAACTCCTTTCAATTTAAGAAGGAGTGAAAGAAAAAAAAAAGTGGAGGGGAGAAGGAGGAGGGGGACTGACGTGGGCCAACCACCAACCTCGATGATGCAAGAAAAATCAGATAAATAAGCTAGGTATTTGGGATTTTAGGGAGTAACTGTGGTCTGAATCAGGACACTATTAGTTGAAATCCGCAGTAGTTTACATACACATATATGCAAGAAAAGCACCATCTGCAGTTTTTCTTCACTATCTGACATGAAATCAGAATGATATATACCTTCCCCGTTTCTAGGTCAATTCGGAACCATCAACAATTTATTGAATATAAGGCTAAATGCCTCGTGATATCATGAGATGACGATAGAGAGAAATTTTTTATAAGGCCTGTGGATGTTTAGTACCACTTTCTGCAAAGTCAAAATCCAGTTCTATTATTTCGAGTAGGGTAGTGTATTTTGGTAGCTCTTTGCCGTAAACGTGAGCTACCTTGATGGTGACGCTCAGAAACATTTTGGATCTTCCGTGCAAGTCTTATCAAGACCGTGTAGTTTGTGGTATGAAGAATTTTGTTCTCTCATTGTTCTCCTCTTAGATCAAGAGATACTGGCGCGGTGATGTATCTTGAGCGCTTGCGTGAGTCGTGTTGGAGGTCGGTCCTGTGCGATGACACCTCGCGCCATCAGCTTATCGCAGAGGATTGTGCAAGGTACGGATTGAGATCAGAGCTTTGTATGCGCAGTACCGGATCCAATTATAATATTGACTTGCGTTGTTCTTTAAAAGGGGATTTGCCAAGAGACTCTGATTAAGGGAGGTCTCTCCTTGAAGTGCTGATCAGGCAAGTAATGGTCAGAATTCACAAATTCATTTGCTGAGTCTTGAAGCTGCAGGGGAGAGAGGGAGGGGGAGTGAGGAGTGGAGTGAGGAGTGAGGAATCCAAGGGAGCTTCAAAACTTAAGTGAAAATTTAAAAAACGGTACAAGAGTGGATTGTCAATACAGCAAGGGCACCGCCTGATAGACTGCACTGTCAGGAGCCTTATCTGCTAAGATTTCTAACGTAATGTAAACAAATCACGGAGCTGAAAAGAGAGAGAAAAGAGAGAGGGCGCACACAGCCAGAGAAGAACTGCATAAGCTGCTGCTCCTGTGACATGTTCACTGAAATTAAGCAAACTTATAACTTGTGAATTCTATATACAAAAGAGAACACCAAATTTTAACAGCAGCTTGAAAGCTTTTCATGTGTCTGTCACAGATAAAGCAGGTATCTATAACACTACAACTAGTTTATTCTGTATACAAAAGAAAACACATTGCTACCCGGTGCCTTAAAAACTTCTGCAGCTCAGTCTCATCAGATAAAAAGCTCTCTCTGCGCAAGTGGTCCAGCTCTTGTCGGGCCGTATTAATAGCCGCTTTGAAGTAAACCAAGGGATGTAAGGAAGGCTGTAGCTCTCTCAGACTGCAATTTTTGTAATTCACATAAAATTTAGAAAAGTGATTAAAAACCCATTTTGGAGGATCCCACGTCAACATTACATCGTGGCAAAACCCCTTTAAGCCACTTTGTAACCAGTTTGGCAGTCGCTTCCGGTCATTGTCCATTTGGAAGACCCATTTCCGCCCAAGCTTTAACTTCCTGGCTGATGTCTTGAGATGTTGCTTCAGTATTGCCACATCATCTTCTTTCCCCATGATGCCATCTATTTTGTGAAGTGCACCAGTCCCTCCTGCAGCAAAACAACCCCACAGCATGATGCTGCCACCCCCGTGTTTCACAGATGTTCTTAGGCTTCCAAGCTTCTCCCTTTTTCCTCCCAAGGTAACACTGGTCATTATGGACATACAGTTTAATTTTATTTGGGTCAGACCACAGGACATGTCTCCAAAACTGCAGGTCTTTGTTCTTGTGCATTTGCAAACATTAATCTGACTTTCATATGTTTTGTTTGGAGTAATGACTTCTTCCTGGCAGAGCGGCCTTCCAGCCCATGTTGGTACATTACTCGTTTCACTGTGGATAATGACACAATCTTAGCTTCCACCAGCATCTTCACAAGGTCTTTTGCTTTTGTTCTTGGGTTGATTATCCACATGTCGGACTAAAACACGTTCATCTCTGAGACACAGAACCCCTCTCCTTTCTGAGCGGTATGATGGCTGGACATTCCCATCTTGTTTGTACAGATGAAAGAGGCGCCTTCAGGTATCTGGAAATTGCACCAAGGATGATCCAGACTTGTGCAAGTCCACAATTCTCTTCCTGATATCTTTGCTGATCTATTTAGACTTTCCCATTATGTTACACACAGAAGCAGTGTGTTTCTGGTGTGAATTAAAAAAACATCCACAGCTGTGTTTCTAACTCAGATGTTGCCAATAAATCAGAAAGCATAGTAATCCCAGTATATGTAAACTTTTTACTTTGCAGACAGTAATAAAAATGCCTTAAATTCTCCCTCTCATTATTCCGGCATTTGGCAAATATAACTAATTTTGGTTCCTAATTGACCTAAAACACGGAAGGTTTATTCTGATTTCATGTCAGAGAGTGAGAAAAACCTGCAGATGGGGCTTTTTATATAGTGTATGGAAACTGCTGGTTTCAACTGTATATGTTACCTTATTGAGTAAAAAGATCTTTTCTCTGCATATAATGGATTTTGAAGTAAAGTTCATCATGTTTTAATAAGAGTCGTGTGGCACAATGAGTTTTTGGCAGCAAATGCCTATTTTCCGTGAGTGAATAGTGAAGTTAAGAAACTTTGTATCTTCCAAGATGAACGTGGCAGCTGCTCACCAGCTTCAGGCAATATTAGATATGAAGAGACATGACACCAGCTTGACTTGGCACAAGCCCTCTCCATCTTTTTCTGATGTTCGTCTAATTATTTTTTGGTTTCTTATGTAGTGCTTTGCGTTTTAGGTGCCAACTTGGCTCCTACAGCTCAGTTTATATTAAACTTAGATTTTACCCACATAGTAGTTCTAGAAGGCAGAAAGCCAGCAACTTTGTTACTCCCTAAAGAAAGGTACTATTTTCTTGTACTTGAATGGACTCCATAAACCTCTGGGCCCCATACAAGCTGCTACAGCTATACTTAAAGGGGTGCTCCAAAGTAAGGGCATGTCCCCACTGCAAGGGACGAATACCGGTCTGTTTATCCGACCGCTACTTGTCCTGTTTTAGTGCCGTCCCCATGGCCGCGGGGCGGACGGCTTTTCTCCGCGATGAGCAGAGAAAAGCCCTCCACCTTCACATTCACTTGCATATATTCTGTCCGAAAACCGGACGGAAGAATGTGCATGTAGAATGCTTTTCAGGGAGCCCGCGGGCGGAAAACCCATTCAGTGGGGATGCTGCACGAGTTTTCCATAGAGCCCCATTGTACTCATTTTCGGACGGTTTTTCAGACGGCTGTGCAGTGGGGACATGGCCTAATAATAGCTCAGCAGTCCATCTGGGATTATTAAAAATAGAAGGAAAAAACTTGCCTTGTAAATGCACTTGTTCCAGTGCTGCAGCCGTTGCTAGTGATCCCGGCCGGTGACTTCACCGTTCAGTCTTCACGTGACCCTAAGCCAATCATAGCAGTCACGTCTGGTATATACAGCAAGAGACCACGGTGGCCTGTGAACGGCAGTGAAGAATGAACAGTGACGTCATCACCGGGATCACCGAGACGGCTTTGGCAATGGAAAAGTGGCGTTTACAAGATTTGTGATTTTTTTTTTTTTTTTTTTTTCCCCCATCATCCCTGATGAACAAATGAGAAGTTATTACTTTCAGAACACCCCTTCATCAGACATGACAGCTGCCAGAGGCGTTACGCCAACAGGCCATGGTACCCAGAGACATTCTAGTGTATTGTACGAGTGATAAAGCACATGGGGAAGTCTGATAATGGGACTAGAAAAAATGAAATGTTCAAAGAAATAAAACACACAGTTTTCCTATTAAGAATGCTTTGTGGTGCGTTCACATGGCAAAGACCAAATACTGGTCAGATTTTTGGTTTGCGGATTCAAGCCTTCGCACCCACGTGTTCATGTTCTACGCGAAAACCGGGCGGAAGAATGAACATGTTCCAATTTTTGGGAATGCTGGTGGTGTAAAAAAAAAAACATCCGGCGGAAAAATTTCTGTTAAAGTCTATGTGGGAGCGTTGCATGTCGGTTTTCAGACGGTTTGTAAAACCGCAAACCGTCTGAAAAACCGACCAATAACCCTTGCAATGGAAACAAGTCCTTATAATGGCAAAAACCATAAAGAAAAAATAAGTACATGTAAGCAGAATCTACATCTGTAACAACTCAAACTCTGAGATGATCCCCAGCACGGTGATCGCTATAAAGGAAAAAAATACAAAAAAAGGCCAGAACTGCGGTTTTATTTTTTTTAAACAATACATTTTAGTGGAGGGCTGTTTCATAAAATACAATAGATAGTCAATGTACATCAATAAATTTCCCTAGATTTCGACATTTGGTAGCTCACATTCACATAATCATATGACTGAATGTGGTAATACAACATACAGTCATAATGAGACAATATCCCCTCCATTTTTCACGAATAAGAGTAGAAAATTGCTACAAATAAAACTGTGCCTAATATTGGCTAATAACCTGTAGAAATGTCAAGAGTAACCATAAGGGGATGTTCACACGGCGTAATTGCGGAGCGTAATTGCACTGCAATACGCTCGAAATGCGCCCCACAATTATGGTAGTTCATAACTCTCATAGAAAGCTATGAATTACGCCGGGTGAAAGATGTGACGTCACTACTTCCAGGCATTAACGCAGTGGGGATAATGGTGCTGAACCGCACCCCCCCCCCCCCCCCCGCACTTTAGAAGTACCTATGTACTTTCAACAGTGCAATGGCTTGAATCAGCTTTCTGCCTTTTATACATCCCCACTTCTTGGCGCGTTAGCGCCTGAAAGGAGCGACCGGTCACTTCTTTTTACGGCGTATATTATGAGGCAAGAAATAAGATGGTAAAATCATGGTTGTCTGAACGACAGCAATGATTTTACAGCTCACTCAATCAGTGCTGGACTTGTATAATGATTTTAAGCTTTTTTGTGGAGGGGCCGGGTTCTTCGGTGCAATTACATGAGGAAATACGCCCCACAAATACGCCGTGTGAACGCCTTCTAAAAAATGTCGGTTAAATAAGGTCAGGGAATTAAATGAGGTCATGCACGAAGGAAGGGGCGCAAGAAGCACGGCCATTCCTATAGGCCAGTGTTTGTTCATACAAGCAATTAGTGGACACTATTTCAGTAACCTAGGGATGGTACGGTGGGAGATTTCCAATGTCTTGCCACTACTAATCTAGCAGCGGGCAATACATGGCTGTTTTTATTTTTAGCTCACTAAGGGCGACATGTATGAATCTCGCCGGGTCGGGGCGCACCTTTCCGCCAGTTTTCCGGCGGAATCTGCGCCTGATTTATGTCGGGGTCGGGGCGCGCTCATACATACTATGTAAAGTCCGCCGCGCCTCGCCAGTGTTTTAGGCGCAGTGCGGGACTGAGGCGCAGTGCGGCGCTGCGCCTATGATTCGGCGCCGGAGGTAGTGCGGACATACATGCGGGGAAAAGTCCGCCGCGCCTGGCCAGTGTGTTAGGCGCAGTGCGGGGACCGAGGCGCATGCGGCGCTGCCCCCAAGATTCGCCGTCCGAGGCGGTGCGCTCGTACATGCGGGCAACAGTTCCCTGCGCCTCGCCAGTGTGTGGGGCACAGTGCGGGACATGGGCACAGTGCGGGGACATGGGCGCAGTGCGGACTTGGGCCCGCCGTCCCGGGACTGCGCCGAAAACAGTTCCGATGCGAGACAGGCTGGAACAGCGAGAAATCATTCCACATGTTTGAATCAAAAATCGCCTTTATAAAGGCGTTCAACATTCTCAGGAAAAGAGCTGAAACCTAAAAAAATAAAAAATACATAAAACAAAATCACTTTCCAATATCCTAATTCAAGAATTAGGATATTGGAAATTGCCGGGAAATACAGTAATTCAAATTCAGAAAGCTATTCTCATTGGTCAGCATAAACCAGCCAATCAGAATAGGAGCGCAATGTCCCATTATAAGCTATGGAGGAGAATTGACCAATCAGAATAGGAGTGACAATGTCCCATTAATATCCTATGGAGAAAAATTGACCAACATAATTCAAAGGCGGGACAGTTTTAAAATACAGTAAAAATGCAGAAATGAGCTGATTGGTTGAAGCGGGGGGGGGCTCGTCCAGCTTAGCCAATCAGAGCGCGAGCTACTTTCTCAGAGTTCTATGGGAAAAGAAATTCTGAGCGCGCTCTGTGATTGGCTAAGTTAAAAGAGGAGCCGTTATTTGGACCAATGGGAGAGCGAGCGACGCTCCTATGGGTTTTCTAATACAATCTGAAATCAAACTTTACATGGCCGAAATCAAATTATAAGACTACAGAAGTTGTCCCGATGTGTATATAAAATGAATAATAATATGGGGGGAACGAAAAAAAAAAAATTAAATCAATAAAATCAGGTTTATTTCTTTATTTTCGTTAGCCAAGGATCAATAGTATGGGTGCAACGAAAATAAACAAATAAACATGATTTTATTTAATTAATATTTTTTTTCGTTACCCTCCTATTATCATTCGTTTTATATACACATCGGTACAGCTCTTTTCTGTCTTTTTAGTGTATGTTGAACTGTCCCGCCTTTGATGTTGATTGGTCCAGACTTCTCCATCGGATATAAGGGGACTGTGTCGCTCCTATTCTGATTGGTCAAAAGTTCTCCATAGGTTTTAAAAGGGTCTCTGTCGCTCCTATTCTGATTGGCTGAGCTAGCCAAATCCCCGGTAGCTTAACCAATCAGCTCTTTTTAGCATTTTTACTGTATTTTGAACTGCCCGCCTTTGATTCTGATTGGTCAATCCTTCCCCATAGGTTTTAAAAGGTTCACGTCGCTCCTATTCTGATTTGGCCGGTTTATCCGACCAATGAGAATAGGTTTCAGAATTTGAATTACTGTATTTCCCGCAATTTACAATATCATAATTCTTGATATTGCGCCGTTCTAGAGTTAGGAAAGTGATTTTTTTATTATTATTATGTTTTTTTTTTACGTTCGTTTTTTTGTTGACACTTTTTTTCCTGCCTTTATAAAGGGGGGATTTTTTTCTGAATCATACCCCTCTACACGGAGAGGACGCCAGATTTCCCTGTCCGATCTTTTTATTTTTCCTCGCATTTTCCCGGGGACCCTCCCCACTTCCCCCTTCCCGGAGCTTTTGGGCCCAAAAAAAAACCCGGGTCTCCCCTGCCCGGAGCTGCCGAGCGTGCACTGCCCCCCGCTTTCCCGGATCGCCATCGCCTGCCTCGGAGCTTTCGAGCGGCCGCGTCCCGCCCCGGGAACGCCTACCCCCCCCCTCCCCCCAACCCCCCCCCACTGCCCGCCCCTTCTTTGCGGGGCGCAGTTTTGAAAGGGGGCAACGCAGCGCCTAACACTGAATCCCCCGTTCCGACAGCGGGATTGGGGCCCCGGGGGGCCAGAAATACCCCAAAAAAAACGGCGAAAAGCCCGACCCTTACTTGCCTTTTTAAAAATCTAAAGGCAAAAAAAAAAGAATGCCCCTCGGGGAAATAAAGGGCACATAGTTTTATTTTTGTCTTTTTTTTTTTTTTTTTAAAAAATTTATTCAAAAAAAGTAGTGTTTTACAAAATTTTAAGGGGGACCCTCGGGTTTCCCATCTCCAATTAAATTAAAAATGGGTTTTCCCCAAAACTAGAGGACCCCGGGGGGAAGAGACTGAAACCGGGGCCATATTTGTGGGTTACTCAGTTCCCCTCTTTTTCCTATGGTGTGACTGTCAAGGAGCTGGTTTTATTGACAAAAACCTGAGGCAAACTCCTTTCTGATGCTAATAAAATGACAGACCATCAAAATGTCATTGGCCAACAGGGCCGGGACGATGGGTAGGTGACACCCAAAGGGGCTACTTATCCCAGGCAAAAAAGGGGGGCACGGGAGACATGGAATGGGTGTATTTTAAATTTGGGTTAAAGGGGGGGTGCTAAAATGCCTTATTTCCCTTTTAGTAATAAAGGAATACCTTGTCCCAGCCCTGTTGGCCAATTAAGTTTATACTTTAAAGGTTCAAAAAAACTATAAAGCACATAAACATGTTTTCTGGGAAGACTTAAAGAAACTTGCGGTTTACAGGAACGTCCTATACATTAGATCACACTCTATTTCAGCTGGAGGAATGAAGTAAGCCCGGGCCCTTATGGTCACAAACGTCCCCCTTAATATAAAAAATATATTTTGTTTTATATCAGAAGGTTTTTTTTTTTAAACCCCCCCCCAAAAATGCCCCAAAACAATACAAAAGGTGTTATGTTTTAAGTAAGGGCGCCTTTTTAAATTTTTTTCCCAAAGTTAGAAAAAACAAATAAAAATTATATAAATTTGAGGCAAACCTACTAACCCCCCAAAAAAAATGTAAAATTCCAAAATCACATAATTTTCTGTAAAAATAAAAAATGTTAACAAAAAAAATTGCAGAAATATTTTGTTTCCCCCCCCAAACCCCTTTTCGGAAAATATAATGGGTCCAAGCTTGGGTTTCCAAACTTGTACTGATTGTATTCACATCTGTGATTATTGTGGCATTTCTGTGTTTTTCCCTAAGAATTGCCCCCAATTGACAAAGGGGACTGTGAAATTTGGGGTTGGGGTTTTTTGGGGCGACTTTCCTCGGCCGGTTTGTTCCTAGGTATTGATTTTGTAAATGTATTTGGTTTTTTTTTTTTTTTTTTTTTTTTTTTTTTTACTTGCCGTGTATCTGTGCAATGTTTTTGTCGGTTATCTTGGCCGTTTAGCATCATTTAGATGTGGGGTATGTATAGGTTATGATAGCCAAATTTTTTTTAACCATGGGGCAGGGGGTGGTTGCACTACTAAAAATGTTTTAATTTGCATTCACATCAATTTCTTACATTTTTTTAAATTTTCCAGCTTTTTTTAAATTTTTTTTTTTATTTTTTTTTTCCCAAATTAAGTTTTAAACCCTTTTTTTGAGGCAAAGGGTTTGTTTCTTTTGTTGGCAGTACGGTCGTTGTAATCTATTACGAATCGGCTTTTCAGCACATGATAATTTTCCCGGGCAGTTGTCAAATTGGGGGAAATATTTTACAAAATGGGCCCCCCCCGTAAGCCCACACCCTTTGCCCATTGATTTGTCTCCTTTTTTTGTAGCAAAAGGGGGGCCCTGCCCAAAAACCACTTTTTTGAAGATGCTGTAAAAAGAGCAAATCAAGAAAAGGGCATCCTCAAGTGTTTTTTTATCCTTAGGGTTTTCTTCCGGGTCCCCCAAAAGCAAAAAAAAAGGAAATTTTTTTGAGCTCCAGGGGGAATGCTTTGCACCGAGTTTGAATGTGTTTTTTAAATTTTTTTTATTGTGCTTTAAAAATCCATTTTGTGTGGGAAATTTTTTTTAATTTCCATACCCTCTAGTGTAATTGCATTCTATTAAATTTAAAGGTGTGTTCCCCCCTTTTTATGGGGATATTGACAGGGGTGTGCAACAAAGTGTAAATTTGCTGCAGGCCTCTGGTTTTCATCTCGGGGAACGGGCCTCTCTGTTCTACTCTCCTGGGTTTAGTTTTTTTTGGGGCTTCTGACCAAGCCTGTTTTTTTCCCCAAAAGGCCCTTTTCTTTTTTTTTTCAAACCACAATGGGACTTCTTTAAAGGGGGTTTTTTTTCCCCTACATTGATTTATCTCACCTAAGTCCTTTTTCTTGGGTTTTACTTTGAATTCAGGGGGGGTTTACCCGGTGCCACTAGGCTGCGAGAAGCCCCGGTCCGTTGCTATAGCGACCAGCAGGGACCTATCATTTAGAATTGAACCCGGTCGTGACTATACCCATCTGGGAGCCCGATGCAACCCATACAAGAGGGGTTTTTTAAGAATATGTAGGAAAATGGTTAATGGACACACATTGCAAAGTGACTTGTTTTTGCAAGATTTTTTAACAAAAAAAAACAGCAAAGGGCTTGTAGTGAGACAACCCCCTTTAAAGCTTTCTTTTAAAAAGGGGGTTTCCTTTTTGCCCCTCTTTGTAAAGGCCCGATTGTGGGGTACTTTTCTAATAGTTGTCTAATTGTTGGCAGATTCTCCCCCTCTGAGTGGGGGGCCCCTGAGCCCCCAAGTGACCTTTTGGGGCCCCTTACCTAAATTTTATATTTATGTCTCCCTTTTCTGGGCTTTTCAGTTTAGTTGGGGGGCCATGTCTTGGTAGGTTAGCAGTTGTGCCGTACTCCTTACATTTCTGGACGATGGATCAAACTGGGCTCTGTGAGGTTGTTCTGAGCTTTTGCTATTTTTTTTAAAAACATAACCCCCGATACACTTTTTCCACAACTTTAAACCTGGGGGCGGCTTGGGTTGTTCCTTGGTTTTTTATGATCTGTTTATTAAATAAACCTCTACAAACCCTGAGGGCCCTTTACAAAACCGCTGTTGGTTTTACTGTGAAAAAAATAACTAGAGATGTAACCCCCCTTTTTTACTAATTAGGTGATTTCTAAAGGCAATTGGTCACACTGGATTTTCTTTACGCCACACTTTTTTCAGTTTTTTTTAATATGCTAAATTTTAGAAGGGCACCTATCATTTTCTTTACACTTTACAAATACTTGCTAATTTGTGTTTCTCGATCATATAAAATACATTTGTTTGGGACTGTTAAAAAATTTTTAAAAACCGTTTTAAATGGCTTTTTAAAACTTTTGCTACCTTTATTTAGGGGGCTTTTTTTAGAGGTGGACCCATCCTTTTTTACACTTTTATGGCGTTTCCTATGGGGAATGCATCAAAATTTTAAATTGGAAAAACCTTTTTAAAGATGAAAGAGGACAATGGCTGGTCATTTTTTTTTGTAAAATAACCCAAAACCCAAAACTTTAGTCCGATAATTGCTGTTACATAATTGTTTTAGTACCCTATGTTTTTTATTTTTAATTCCCTTTTTTGTAGTTTCCCCCTAAAGGTCCCTTTAAAAGGGGTCACACCCCGTCAGTTGCTCAATCCCCCACCACAGGCCAGCAAGGTGGTGGGAAAGACCATTTTTGAATAAGCTCTTTTAAACCTTTTTAACCCTTTCCCCCCCAAAACGTACCCATAACGTTGTAAGAAATAAAAGACATTTAAGAAAAGATATTTTAAAAAGTATTCCAATCTACAGTAGACATAAGGTAGATCAGGGGTCTTCAATGTCGGCTCTCCAGCTGTTGGGAAACTACATTTCCCATCATGCCCACTGATATAGATTACACAAATGCATGATGGGAGTTGTAGTTTCCCAACAGCTGGAGAGCCGACGTTGCAGACCCCTGAGGTAGATGCTAGTTATAAACTATTTTGAGTGGAATACCTATCTATCTTACACATGGAAATTTGTGAAGTTTGAAAATGGTAAAAAAAAAAAAAAAATTCATTTTGATCTTTTCCACAAATAAACAATGATTTATTTTTTTTTTACCAAAAAATCTTACTAACTTAAAGCACAATGTGTCACGAGAAAACAACAATGGATAGGTAAGTGTCAAAAAGTTATTCACACATAAAGTGACACATGTCAGATTTAAAAAAAAAAAAAATTGGGTTCTGTCAGAGAGGCCAAAACTGGCTGCGGTGCTAATTGGTTAATCATTATTTAACCCTTTAAATCTACATAGTGAGTTGGGTAACTTTGAAGATTGTCTTATGTCATGAAAAATTGTGACTTGCTGTTTTCAAGATCTCTGCTTGTGCATTGTTTACCTACTGAAGCTAATGAGGCTAGGTTGGGTCACCATGTTCCTTTTTCTGTAAAAGAATAGAATAAATAAAAATCCATTGTATTTGTCCTTTGCAGACAGACCTTGAAATGGTGACTGAAGATTTGGCTCAGAAGGTGAACAGGCCTTACTTGCGCACCCCCCGCCACAAAATCATTCGGGCAGCATGTCTTGTGCAGCAGAAACGCCAGGAGTTCCTGGCGTCGGTGGCACGTGGCGTGGCTCCTGCGGACTCTCCGGAAACGACGAGACGAAGGTAGTGACCTTACTTACTGACATGTTACTGACTGCTGGTGCTGTGTACTTTTTCTGTACACATTTAATCAGGACAGAGAGTTTAAGGCCATAAAATGCTCAGGGCTGCTCGGCGTTTTTGGAAGGGAAAGATGCCTCCATATAAATATGCTGGTATGCTGCCGTTTGGACTAGAGCTTTGTTTTTAAAAGCTTCTAAGTCAAGTTCCCCTGCTCAGAAAAATTACAAAACATTACCCCTGAGGATATGATGATCCCCTGTGCTACACCTATTAACCCTCTGTTTTTTGACAGCAAGCGGTGCGGGTCTTCTGTCTGCAGACAGAGGGGGTTTGCGGCTCCCAGCACCGCAATTGCTCTAGGAACGAGATTGTAGTTAACAGTTTAGTTCCTAGAGCAGCCTCCATTTAAAGGGAATGTGTCATCAAAAAATGACTTATTGTTTAACTCACATTTTTATGTTAAACACATTTTTTAGGAATTTTTGGTTGTTTTATTTTCCATATCATGTTAAGTATTTTTTTAATAATTCTTAAGTCCTGCAGTATTCACTTTGGCCACTAGGCCTAATAATAGTCTGACACTTCCTGTTCTGTTTAGAGAGCTTTTCAGCAGTGTGCTCATTACCAGTAAAAGCAGGGTCAAACTGAAAGGAGACACCATTGTGTACAGATAACACAGAATCCACCAGTCACAAGAGGAGATGTCACAGCTCCCCCTCTCCCCTCCCTTCACAGTGAAAACTATCCTACAGAAGTCTATGGGACAGAATCAGTCTTAAGAATCCTATGTGCATGAAGCTGCTGTAAAGCATCTCTCTGACTGCTGTTATAGCAGTGCAAGCAAGAATGTCTTCCCCACAATCATATATAGACGGCCAAATAGAGAAATCTACAATCGGGAAATAAAAACGACTGAGAGGAAAAGAATATGGATCAGGGGCTTGATTTAATAAGTAAAAAAAAAATTTGGCGACAGATTCCCTTTAACACTTTGATTTCCTCTGCTTCATTGGGTTACCGAGACCCCCAGTGCCCGATGGAACCTGGGGAATGTCTGTGCAATCAGCCCTGGGGACCTAGAGTAGCCCCAGGGCTGTCTGTATAGTAAGCTATACAGGAGTATGCTGATATATTACTTAGTGTAAAGAAAAAAGTGTGCGAATGGTATCCCTTAATAGAACTAAAAAAAAGTAAAAAACATAAAGTGTGGAAATGATATATAAAATAAATATTTAATGAAAAAAATTGTGGTGCATACATTGCACAAAAAATGGGTTTTTTTGTGCTATGTATGCACCACATTTTTTTTCGGTAAATATTTATTTTATATATCATTTCCACACTTTCACATATCAGGTATGCACACGACCGTAATAAATTGTAAAAATAATCTAACAGGTTATATAGTGTGAAATGTGAATGGTAAAAAGTGTTTTTCTGCATTTTTTTTCTTTTTTTTTTTTATAATTTTTTACATGTTTATGCTTCAAAAAAATTTTTAAAAAATTACGCAGTAAACTCAAGCTGTGCCCCCCAAAAATACAACTTTTCCACTCATACAAACGAGTCACAGAAAAAAAATAAAAAAGTTATGACTGCAGGGAGGCAAAAACTAAAAAATGTAGCTGGTAATTAAAGGGGTTGTGTGAGAGACCCCAAAAATATAATAGAGGAATATGAAGTATAAGCAGTAACTATCTGTCACAGTACAGTGTGTGAACTACTTACAAACACTGTTAGGGTAAGTTCACACTGCGTTTTTTTGGAGTGTAAATTTTAGCTTCAAAATTCGCATAAAAAACACCCAATTAGAGATGTATTTTGGGGTGAATTTTAACATGTAAAACGCGCTACAAAACGGCCCAAGAAATGCCATGTGAACATACCCTTATATCAAATAATATTGCCATGTTGAATCTTTCTCCTCACTGGGCTCATGAGCGAAGCTGCAGTTGCCAGGCTCGCTGTTTGAAAACTACAATTTCCACAAAAGCTGCTTTCTCCCAGCTGAGCTACATATTTTATATACTATACCACACCAAATTTATTTATATGTGTGTGTACAGCCCTCCGTTTCCTTTCTGTTCTGCAGAACCATCCATCATACCACAAGTCTCTCAGACTGACTGAGCACAGCACACATGCTCTGTTATGTCAGTCAGCCTAACCAGGAAGTAACTCACGGAGCCTGTAGGAAAGGTTTCTACATGGGAAGGAGCCTGCGGCCATTTTCTTCTCCTGTAATGACTATCCCCTAGACATAACCAGCAGACTTATTAAATTAAGTTATTAATTAAAGGTATTTAGGATTCTTACCACATTGATTTAGATTTAAACTTGTAGGCAAAGGTGAATAAAGAATCGCCCATGGCCTGAACAGGAAGTGAGAGCCTAAAGCTGGCTGTGGAAAGCAGGCTTTAAGTAACCGGCTGGTTAAACCTCTCAGTCACCAATGTCCCTCTAACAGGCTCAGCTCAGAATAGCAGAGCTGAAATGACAGTCACTGCTGTAGAACCGCTCACAGCCTGAACAGGAAGTGGGAGCCTGAAGCTGTCGAACCTCCCACAGCCTGAACAGGAAGTGGAAGCCTGACGCTGGCGAACCTCCCACAGCCTGAACAGGAAGTGGGAGCCTGAAGCTGTTGAGCCACCCACAGCCTGAACAGAAAGTGGGAGCAGGAAGCTGTCGAACCGCCCACAGCCTGAACTGGAAGTGGGAGCAGGAAGCTGTCGAACCGCCCACAGCCTGAACTGGAAGTGGGAGCCTAAAGCTAGTTGTGAAGAGCAGACTCTGTGACACGGCAGGACCTGTTTAAAGCAGTATATAAGCAGTTTCACAAATGGGTATATAGTGACATTGCTCTCCCGCCGTACCCCTACTTTTAGGTAGCATGTGTACATAAGTGCAGTGCTATAGGGACCCTGCCCATTGATCCACCCTTCTATATCAGCTGGAACATCCTAAAAAAGGTGGGGAAAGGCGCCTCGGCGCCTGCAGCAATGCTACTATCCAGGCACACAGAAAATACAGAAATAAATATCATTCAGACTAGCGCCGCATGTGTGGTGCTGTGTAACTAATGCTAATGGCTTAGTCATTTTCTCCTTCTGCATGATGGGCTCCAGAGCGCTGAGATTTTTCATTGCAGACATTAATAACACCTAGGGGGTTCTATATATAACCCCGCCAGTCAGGAGTTCATCTCAGCAGTGACTGCCTTCCAAAAATAGCCAGCGCTGCCTGCAAGCCACATTGTGCAACAGAGCATTGTGACCCCGGGGAGATCATCATGGGATCGAGTCAACATGATACATAGCACATTTCAGTAATTATAACGGTCATAATAGAAATCATTCATAATGACCCAAAAGGCCAAAGCTGTTTGTATGTATATATATATATATATTTTATATATATATTATTATATATATATATATATATATATCCAAAATACAGTCCTGATTTCCCGACCCATCTCATTAATGTCATATTAAAGGGGCTCTCTGCTTTGGACACCCCTTACATTTTAACCATTTGCTGATCACAAAGTGTTCTCCTGCTTCACTTCCTGTTAGCTGTAATCCATGGTGAAACCTGGCCGTAGGTGTTCAGTTTTCCTGCAAAACCACTTCAGGGGCAGTTAGGTATTAAACAATTATATCTGGACCGTTCTACAGCTTCAGCCTCCCACTTCTTGTCAGGCCGTGGGCCGTTCTACAGCTTCAGGCTCCCACTTCTTGTTCAGGCTGTGGGCCGTTTTACAGCTTCAGGCCTCCACTTCCTCTTCAAGCTGTGGGCCGTTCTACAGCTTCAGGCAACCACTTCCTGTTCAGGATGTGGGCCAGTATACAGCTTCAGGCATCCACTTCCTGTTCAGGCTGTGGGCCGGTCTACAGCTTCAGGCCTCCACTTCCTGTTCAGGCTGTGGGCCGCTCTACAGCTTCAGGCCTCCACTTCCTGTTCAGGCTGTGGGCCGCTCTACAGCTTCAGGCCTCCACTTCAAGTACAGGCCGTGGGCCGTTATACAGCTTCAGGCCTCCTCTTCCTGTTCAGGCTGTGGGCCGTTTTACAGCTTCAGGCCTCCACTTCTTGTTCAGGCTGTGGGCCGTTCTACAGCTTCAGGCCTCCACTTCCTGTTCAGGCCGTGGGCCGTTCTACAGCTTCAGGCCTCCACTTCCTGTTCAGGCCGTGGGCCGTTCTACAGCTTCAGGCCTCCACTTCCTGTTCAGGCCGTGGGCCGTTCTACTCTTCAGCCTCAACTTCCTGTTCAGGCTGTGGGACGTTCTACAGCTTCAGGCCTCCTCTTCCTGTTCAGGCCGTGGGCCGTTCTACAGCTTCAGGCCTCCACTTCCTGTTCAGGCCGTGGGCCGTTCTACAGCTTCAGGCCTCCACTTCCTGTTCAGGCTGTGGGCGGTTTTACAGCTTCAGGCCTCCACTACCTGTTCAGGCTGTGGGTAGTTTTACAGGAGTGACTGACACTTCATCTTTGCTATTCCTAGCTGAGCCTGTTAGAGGGACATTGGTGCTGGAAGAGTTTAAACAGCAGGACACAAGGCTACAGAGTAAAATTTGTCAGTGAGAAAGATAAACAAGCTCCTTGCTGCTGATAAGATACAGCAGGAAGCGATATCGCCATTGCCACTAGGGAAGCTTGTGTGCACAAACAGGAGATTCTAACTGAAGGAAAGTCAAATCCGAACAACAATATAGCTAATCAGTATAGTGAGAATACCCCTTTAAGTATGCAATTAATGTCTAATGACGGGACCACACTAATATGTGAACAGCGGGGCAGAGGCAGATTGCCAGTCCCAACTCGGCTCCTTATTTTTTAGGATTGGTGGGGATGCCAGTACATGACCACAAATCTAATTGATGTGCCATCAGTGTTATTGGTTTAAAAATCCATTTAAAGCAGGGGTGCACAACCCTCGGCCACGGTCACATGTGGGCTATGAGGCCTTTCTGTGCGGCCCCAAACATCAGAAGCAGGAGTGGTACTAGTGCTGGGCTGTGTGGCGACCTTATATATTGGTATATGGGGTTCATTGAACCCCGTTTTGACACCAGAAAGGAGCAGATGAGGTGGAAAGGTAGCATCCATATGATTATCATTGTAGTTTATGGAGCTACTCAGATACATTACAGTGGAGAGAGCTGTAGTCATACATGGATTCTTGTTTTGTGGACTGCAGACAGGGGAAAGAGGACCCTTATTTTCCCTATAGATGGGAGTCCGGGTAGTATAACCGGCATTTATCAGGCATCTATGGGAGATGCTTTTGAAATTTCATAAATGTCTCAGGTGGGTTTTTAAATCTTACCGAGACCCCTGAAGTTGGTTCAATTTGATAATGTGGTATTGAGACTGGAAGGCCATGGATCCCTGCCTTTAAATCTTTGTTATTGATGGTTCTCTAGATTTGGTACTAATGACTGATGAGTTAATGGGGTTGTCTCACTATGCTGTTTCACAGAGCCACAGGCAGCTTCGATTCTCACTTCCTGGTTCATCTGTGGGCGGATCTATAGCAGTAATTGACATATCAGCTCTGCTGATCCTAGCTATTCCTGTTACAGTGACATGACTGCAGGAGATTTATAAATTGTAGTACACAAGGCTACATAGCTCTAAGGGTTAAAACTTGTCATTAAAGGGGTTGTCTTTTTATATTAAAGATGTTGCAAAAACAAGTCACTTATCAATATATGTCCTTTAACAGTGTCCTACCTATTCCTAGATATCCCCTCTTATATGAGCTGCATCAGCTCCTTAGGTCGCTATAGCTACAGACCTTTGATTCTCTGTTAGCTGCAGCACTGGTCGCTATAGCTACAGACCTGTTTGATCTCTCCTGATAGGCTGCCAGCACTGGTTGCTATAGCTACAGACCTGGCTTCTACTGCAGCCTAGTAGAAGCCAGTAAACACGCCCCTGAATTCAAAAGTGAAACTGAGAAAACAGGACTGAGGTAAGATGAATTGATGTAGTGAGACAACCCTTTAACTTTGGTAAACAAGCTCCTGTGCTAGAGATAAGACTAGAGATAAGACTCAGCAGGGAGTGACTCACTATGGTAAGAGGCAGCTTGGAACAGTCAGATAAAAGAGAGAGTGAGAAACTTGTGTACACAAGCAGTGTATAAAATCGTCATCTCCTGTACAAAGCAAAATCAAAACAGCAATGTATTTGATAATAGTAATTTACCTTTCCCTACATGTTTAAAGCACATTAAGGTGAGAAAACCCCTTTAAGCTTCCAGAAATCAAGACTGATTTGAAGCCCTCAGAAAAAAAAAGTTGACAGCCCTATGATTAGAGGTCATTACACCAGTAGGATAATGATCAGTTGCTGTGAAGTTGATTTTGAGTCATAGCGGCTCTGATTTGTGATTTGTTTTCGGCTGACTACAGAGAGTTTGGCCTTCACATCTTTTGTTATTATGTTAACACCAACAAGTTTGAAGTAAAATCAAATCATTTGGGTGCTCTCATTGAAGTTTTTGATTAATTTCTCTAGATATCCAGCACCACTTGCTTTAGCTAATGAATGGGTTCCTGGTTGGAAAACCTTTCTTAAAAGGACTCCAGCCACAGATTCAGCAACAAAGATCTAATACACTGGTACATTGGTGTAAGTCATTAATCCCTTCCAGATCTTTGGACTTATACCAAATGTTTCCCCCTAGGAAATAAAGGGAAAATATTCTGTGCTTATAATAAGAACAAAAGGATTATTGTATATTATCCCTAATACTACTCACGTTTTCCAAAGGCAGCCTGGGTGAAGCTGTAATGGTGGGGAGGTTGAGCTGTAGCTGGCTGCAGGCGACAGTGTTTTCCAAAGGCAGCCTGGATGAAGCGAAGGTGGGAGGTGACTAGCTGCTGCAGGCACAGTTTTTCCAAAGGCAGCCTGGATGAAGCTGTAATGGTGGGGAGGTTGAGCCGTAGCTGGCTGCAGGTGACAGTGTTTTATCAGAGCTAGATCAACGTAACCCTGCAGAGGGTTGTAGATTACAGGTCTGGCGGAAGGTAAGTGAGGGAGTCCCCCAGTAATCCAGAGCAGGAGATGAGAAGATCGGGTGTAAATATGCAGAGGAGACAGCGGCTATACAGGCACAGCACTTATGAGAGGACTGATGGGAGAAGCCACGTGGAGGTCTGTGTGCGGCCACAGCAGCGCTCACCTCCGGAAGCAACAGGCTGCTAAATACTTCGTCCTCGCTTGAAATGATCGGCTGAAAATTGTGCTGAGCTCCTCTGTTCGCGTCTGCTGCCATGCCGGTCCAGGCCGCCTCGAGTTTTATTCCAAACAAATATTGTGTATTTGTTCTAAAGCGGACTTAGGCTATGTTCACACAGCGTAATTGCGGCATGTACAGTACGGCCGCAATTACGCCGGGTGATTTGGGAGTCGCATTGATACGCGCATACTCCGGCGGCGCGGGGAGGGGGGGGGGCAGCCCACCGGCCCCATTGACATGCATTACTCGCGGCGCGTGTTCGCCGCAAATAATTGATATGTCACTTATCTCCCTGCACATACAATACGATGGATTACCGTAATTTCGGCGCGCAAATACGCCGCGAAGTACGTGCCGAAATTACCCCATGTGAACATACCCTTATACTGAGATACCAATGGTATCTTTGCAGCCTGTAGTGCTTTTTTTTATAGTAACACCCAAAGTAAGGGTTGTGCATTGTTAGGCTATGTCTACACAGCAGAGGTTTCCGGATTTTTGGCAATTTTAGTATTTTGAAATCGCTGAAAATCCGACGGCGAAACGTCCACATAGACTTCAATACAAAAAAACAACCTGTAGTCTACACAGATCGTTTTTTTTCTGCTCGTTTTTTGGGCGCCGGCGGTTTTAGGAACATGTTGTAAAATCCGACGGAGTCCAGAGGAAAATTTAATATTGAAGACTTATAAAAACCGCTGGATGGTTTTTGGAAGTTTTTTTGACGCAATTTTTGGATGGTTTTGCTGAAAAACTGCCCAGGTGTTTAAACAAGGTATATGAATTTTGTATACATTAAAAACTGCCAGAAAAAGTCCAAAAAACACGGCAAAAACCTCAACAAAAAACTAAAAACCACCGAAAAAATGCCTTGGAAACCCAGCTGCTTTTGACAAAAAAAAGTGACAAAATACTCAGGTTTTCGATTAGTTTTTTTTGTCCTATGCTGTGTAGACTTGCCGTTCTCCTGCTAATTGCTTTCTTTGTGTTTCAGTTTCGCTGGAGGAACATGGGACTGGGAGTATTTAGGATTCGCTTCCCCAGAGGTAAGATGTTTGTTGGTATAATCAACTCTTCACACGCCAGTAATGGCTATAACTTGGGTAGACATGGAGACAGAGGAATCATTTTGTGGTTTGTGAATGATTGTGATCATTGCTATTGCTGATTCCTCTGCATCAATTTTTTATGGGGTTATAGGTGCATTCTGGTTTAGAAAACCATTTGGACATTTTGGGCGACATGTATGATTTTTGGCAGCCAGGCACCATTTTTTTTCCCCCCATTAGTAGTGTAGAATGCACCTGAATCTATGAACCTGTTCTACTGCGGGTCATAGATTTAGCGCTTTCTAGCTACAAAGCGACACTTCTGACTCAGGTAAACCACTTTTAAAGTGCTCTACCTGTTCCAGCAGTAATGCACCTGGATTTGCTGTACTGAAGCTATAAATGTGTAGTTTCGTACCGTTGTAGTGCGACGCCTCCCGCACATCCCCCGATCTCAGGTGTATTACAAAGTGATGCTGGCGCTTTATAATGTGCTTAATATTGGAGTTCGCCTGATTAAAAATATAGTGAACAGGGCTGCGCCGGTTTTCGGGCTGAAAAGACGCCAGACTTCTGCCGCAGCCCCGTACAAACATGGTAGAGAGGTTCCTCATGTAGTCAGAATGGAGAGGATCTACCATGTGCATCTGTCTTTCCCTTTAAAAGACTATGCTTATCTGTGGGTTACACAAATGGTTCATGGATTTCAATGGGTGTCGCGTAGTGCTTAAAGGGGTTCTCTCACTACATTGATTCATCTTACCTCCGTCCTGTTTTCTTGGTTTCACTTTGAATTAAGGGGCATGTTTACTGGCTTCTACTAGGCTGCAGTAGAAGCCAGGTCTGTAGCTATAGCGACCAGTGCTAGCAGCCTATCAGGATAGATCAAACAGGTCTGTAGCTATAGCGACCTGAGGAGCTGATCAAGCCCATACAAGAGGGGATATCTAGGAATAGGTAGTACACTGTTAATGGACATATATTGCAAAGTGACTTGTTTTTGCAAGATGTTTAACATAAAAAGCAGCAATCCTTGTAGCGAGACAACCCCTTTAATTCTCCCTGTGGAGACGCTGTTAAGGAACTGAGCACTTGCTGGTTTCCTCTTGGATCTTATTTGCAGGATACCTCGTGATTGACTTTCCAACAAATCGTAATTATACTAGGTGGATAACCCCTTTAAGGAGTAATAAGTTTTTTGTGCACAGGGGTTTGACACCAAGACCTCTACTTATACCTAGAATGAGAACTACAACACCTAAAGCCCAACACCACCAAAGTGAAGCTGAGGAAGAAAGGGTTACAATGCTCTTCCTATGTTGTGAAACATTGGGTAAAGTGGGAGGGGATGAAGGTGCCTTAAAGGTGTTGTCTCACTACAGGGATTGCTGCTTTCTATGTTAAAGATCTTGCAAAAATAAGTCACTTTGCAGTATGTCTCCATTACTGGTGTCCTGCCTATTCCTAGATATCCCCTCTTGTATGGGCTGCATCAGCTTCTCAGGTCGCTATAGCTACAGACCTGTTTGATCTTCACCGATAGACTGCCAGCGCTGGTCGCTATAGCTACAGACCTGGCTTCTACTGCAGCTTAGTAGATGCCAGTAAACACGTCCCTGAATTCAAAATTGAAACCAAGTAACCAGGACTGAGGTAAGATGAATCGATGTAGTGAGACAACCCCTTTAACCCCTACTGAGACTATTTTAATATTTTATTCATTTATATAGCGCCATCACATTCCACAGTAAAGTACAGAGATAATTGTCATTTACCGGAGACCAATGGTTTATCATCATTGGTCCCTGTCGCTGCTGGGGCTTACCGTTTCAATCCCAGTGTTTTGGCGTTCCCAGAGGAAGTGCGAACAAACAAGGCACAGAATTTACAAACTTTGCAGATGTTTAATTACTTGGATTCAAACCCAGTACCCCAGCATTTCAAGGCAACAGTGCTAACCACTGAGCCATTGTGCTAATATAACCTATTTCATATTGTCGTTATTTCTCCAGTTTTGCACAACAGTCAATAAAAAAAAAAAAAGAGGTCCTTAAAGGGGTTGTCTCACTACATTGATTCATCTTACATCAGTCCTATTTTCTTGGTTTCACTTTGAATTCAGGGGCGTGTTTACTGGCTTCCAATAGGCTGTAGTAGAAGCCAGGTCTGTAGCTATAGCAACCAGTGCTGGCAGCCTATCAGGAGAGATCAAACAGGTCTGTAGCTATAGCAACCAGTGCTGGCAGCCTATCAGGAGAGATCAAACAGGTCTGTAGCTATAGCGACCAGTGTGGCAGCTATCGGATCAGATCAAACAGGTCTGTAGCTATAGCGACCAGTGCTGGCAGCCTATCAGGAGAGATCAAACAGGTCTGTAGCTATAGCGACCAGTGCTGGCAGCTATCGGGATAGATCAAACAGGTCTGTAGCTATAGCGACCAGTGCTGGCAGCCTATCAGGATAGATCAAACAGGTCTGTAGCTATAGCGACCATGCTGGCAGCCTATCAGGAGAGATCAAACAGGTCTGTAGCTATAGCAAACAGTGCTGGCAGCCTATCAGGAGAGATCAAACAGGTCTGTAGCTATAGCGACCAGTGCTGGCAGCTATCGGGATAGATCAAACAGGTCTGTAGCTATAGCGCCCAGTGCTGGCAGACTAACAGCAGAGAAAAAAAAGGGCTGTAGCTATAGCGACCAGTGCTGGCAGCTATCGGGATAGATCAAACAGTCTGTAGCTATAGCGACCAGTGTTGGCAGCCTATCAGGATAGATCAAACAGGTCTGTAGCTATAGCGACCAGTGTTGGCAGCCTATCGGATAGATCAAACAGGTCTGTAGCTATAGCGACCAGTGCTGGCAGCTATCGGGATAGATCAAACAGGTCTGTAGCTATAGCAACCAGTGCTGGCAGCCTATCAGGTTAGATCAAACGGGTCTGTAGCTATAGCGACCTGAGGAGCTGATGCAGCCCATACAAGAGGGGATATCTAGGAATAGGTAGGACACTGGTAATGGACACATATTGCAAAGTAATCCCTGTAGTGAGACAACCCCTTTAATGGGAGTTTTCACCAGTCACGCCTGTGCACGGACATGTAGAAAAATAAATTTCATTATTAATGGCAGCAGCTAGTATATCTAGTATAGCTTGTCAGTAATTGATTGGTTGAGATGGCGTCGTCCGCGGCAGCGCTACGGAACAGACCACAGCTATTGAAATCATAGAGGCTGCTAATGTAGAAACGCTCCTGGGCTGCTGTTCATGCCCAGGAGCTGCTGTGAAAGCATTGCTGGAGCTACAGTGGCCCGGATCATCAGCCCGTGTCCATAAATGTGTGATCCCATGTATCCGGCCACCAGCAACGTCACAGTGACCATTGTTTCCTGGCCACCAATCAAACGAATCTTAGGTGGTCATGCACCACGGCAACAAGTGAGGAAGCGAACGGGCTCTGAAAATGTATGTGTGAGTAAACGAAGCAGTTCTGCTAACCACAATATATTGCAAATATGCTTATTTCCAATAGGAAACATGGTCATTTCATGCAATGGGAATAGCCCTTTAACAAAGTGCCTCTGAATTTGTGTGCAGGAATATGCAGAATTCCAGTATCGGAGGAGGCACAGACAGCGTCGCCGCGACTTGCACAGTATGAGGAGCAACACTCCTGATCCAGATGATCACACAGAAAACACATTAGGTAATTTTTAACAATCGGACAGTAATTTATTTCCTATTATAAACATAATAGGGCCAAGGCTTCATGACCGTAGCGGTAAAGTCACAGGTGAACACAACTGTTGTGCATCCCTAAACTTTCCTGATGGGCAAGTTGTGAAAGTTGCAAGAATTTTGACCATGATGAATTTCCTGTACTGTAAGGGTATGTTCACACAACTTATTTGCAGGGCGTACTTTGGCGCGTAATTGCTCCACGATGTGCCCAAAGTACACCCGACAAATACGGTAAAATCGTAGCTCACTCATTGAGTGCTATGATCACATTACGTATTCTCCGGGGGGGAAAAAAGGCCGGGCCCTAGCATTGTTGAAAGTACCCACTGGCCGGCACGTACTTTCAACAGCAGGCGTATTGCGGCGCACATGGGTACGCACCGCAATACGCTGTGTGAACATACCGTAATTCAGCTTTTTCCTATACAGCAAAACCTTGAGGTCTCGCTACAGTTGTGGCAACCTGTCCTATCAGAAAATATGCAGAAAAAAACGGACTAGATCAAAAAACTGGTAATTACACCCCTTCAACCAGTAATGACCATTAGTTAACTACTGAGCACCCAGCCACATGTTGCAGCGGCCGCATCAGGTCAGTGTCTTGCACTATAGTTGTTGGGATCCATCTATTTAAATACACTCCAGTGCAGGTTAGGCACGATCATCTCTGGGAGGTGTCTTACGTGGGAATTAGCTGATATCATCAGTTCAGGTACCCTTTATGCATTTAGGGTATACTAATTTTTTTGTGTTTATGTGTAGGGCAGTATTATAGTGTCACATATAGTGCATTTATCTGAGACGCTGTGGTGAAGGATGGAGTCAAGAAAGAGTTAACTTCGTAGTTGTGCTCATATGGACAATGTGTTTTTACCATCTTCAAGGAAAGCTGGACAATGTGTGTTTACCATCTACTAGAAGGCTATTCTGAGAACACTTGCTCTAGTCAGAGCAATAAGACATAGTTATACATTACCTAACCCTGTGATGAAGTAAGCTACTCCCAGGATGTATATAAGCTTGTGATCTGCAAATAAAGAGTTGTTGTTGTTGTGGTCTGGGCTTCAGACATAGCTCATATAGTTAAGCACGATTGTTTCACTTGTGTTTCATTATATGAGCGTAGCAGACTGCAGCTGCTTCTAAATTATTTCTACTGCAGTATTGGTTCAGAAAGAGTGTTTGATCACTCTCATTTGGCTAACCCTTTCACTGTTAATGCAGTTTATTCCAAAGATTCAGTTTATTCCAAAGATTCAGTCTATCTGCAACTGTACTGATTTTGTGCACCTGTTGTTGTTTTGGAATGCATTCTTTGGACCTTTATTTAGTACTCTGTGTGCATTTATTGTGCAAATTTTCTCTTACCCTTTGGTCCTGTCACACCCCTTACCTGTCCCCTGATGTGATCTATACATTTGGCGTAGATCTAAACATGTTGGGACGGGATTGCTAGGGTACTCCTTTTTATAGGGCTAGATCAGCTCAGGGACGCCCTTGTCGGAGCGATTACCCTGGTTTTGTAGGTGAGAGCCGCTGTAGCATCCCATACAGGGTCACCTATAGTCTAGAATGACATTTCCAGCTACGAATGAAACTTTGCACTATTTTTTGTTACACCGTAAATATTTGCAAAAAACAAGTAAAGACAAATCGGGCTCCTCCAAATGCAGCTGGTTTAAATCACCAGTCGCCTTTGCTTTCACATGCACGGATCCTTGGTCCATGGCTGAGACCTCTTATAATTCGTCACGCATGTAATTTCGGACCAGCATATCGTTAAAACAACTTACGTGATTGAAAAATTTCACATGCGAGTGATACAAAATAGTAGAGGGCAAGTGACGCGTTTCGGACCGCACTTGGTCTTTGTTCACAGTGTGTCATACTTGATGCCTACGTGTGTTAAAAAAAGCCTACTCCACCTATCCTAGGTAGCTTCCGGTTTGAGACATTAGCATATGCCTCTGCGCTAAAGTGGTTTTAGTTTTATTTTTTAATATAGTCTATGCTTTTACAAATCGGGGTCTAGCTAGAGGCATATGCTAAAGTCTCAAACTGGAAGCTACCTACAATAGGTGGAGTAGGCTTTTTAACACATGTAGGCATCAAGGACCAAGTGCGGTCCGAAACGCATCTGCGTTACTTGCTTTATACTATATTGTATCGCCCGCATGTGACATTTTTCCGTAAAGTAAGCTGTTTTTATGATATGCTGGTCCTAAATTACCTGTGACGAACTATCTTTTTGGACTTTCTGTGGTGACAATTGAGATAATACCCATTTGTACGTTTTTTTTTAAGATAAAGTGTTTGTCATCATATTAAGAAGTAAAAGTTATGTTTTAAGACCATATTGTCTCCCCCTTTTTCTGCTCTATGAACCTGTCCTGTCACCAGAAGTCTTCATAGTCCCTCTATACAGCCCTGACTCTGGTTTCTAGATGTTATTGAGGTCTGAGGAGTCACTTTACAAGCCATATAACCTGATGTTAGCACCTACCACTCATCACAACATCCTAATGTATCCGAAACAGTGAGCTGATCCGCAATTATTCTCGTGTGTCCTGGAAGTGGTGTTCCCAAAGTGCCACACTTGTCCACAGGTCATATGTGGTATTGCAGCTTAGCTTTAAAGGGGTTGTCTCACTACAAAGAAGAGCTTTCAAAATTTAGGGAACAATAAAGAAAGATGTTTTCCAAATATATTGCTCATTGTTCATCTTTTTTGTTAAGGAGCTACAAGTGATTTTATCACTTTCTGTGCTCTCTCTGGTTCCTGCTCACCAGCTGTTTGTTCTATGATAGCAGGGAGTGATTTAATCACACAGGTCATGGCCACTAGTGTGAAAGCTTGTGTGTTATCTGATCTTTCAGACAAAAGATTAATTACTCTAATGTTTACATTAGCTCAGAAGCTTCTCCAGACCTCAGAGAAGGTAATTTAGCTAATCTAGACTAATAAACAGAGAAGTCTAAATACACAGAGCTCATATGCTAATTACAGACAGCTTGACCAGGAAGTGACAGAGCAAAGCAACATTATTTCATTCAGGCATCCTATGAAACTTTGAGATGAGACAACCCCTTTAAAGGATCAGACACAACCCATGCCCACATATAGTACTGTTTCAGATAGAAAGCAGTCATGTTTTTTAATTGCGTACAAATCCTTTACATAGCAGTTTGGCCCCTTCATTATAAGGAAATCTGAAGCTTCCAGCAGACCCTTAAAGAAGGGTCTGTAAGTTCAGGTGATCAATTTAATCAAATTTGTATAATTCATATATGTAATTCTATGTCATATGTCTTAAGCTTTTTGTTTCGTCCTTCTCTTTAATCTTATCAGATACCCTAGAGGTTCGCGGCAGCAGAAGACACGGAACATCTACGGTGAGTCCAGGTGCTATCTCAATAAAGTGCACAATTTCCAACTTTGCTGTTTGTGTTCTCTGACCAAATCCATTGACTAGCCAAACTTACTGGGACATTTAACTTCCAGGCATTGAGCTCGCTAGATGACGACGATCCCAACATCCTTCTGGCCATTCAGTTGTCTTTGCAAGAATCTGGTCTCAATGTTGATGAAGAAACAAGACAGTTCCTCAATAATGAGTCCTCATTAGGAGCCATAGGTTCATCTTTGCCCACCAGGTTGGACCCTTCTCCAATTAGCATGGATAACCCAAGGTCGGCACTCAGTAGCTCCGAACTTCTAGAACTTGGCGAGAGTTTGGTCAGGCTAGGAGCTAGTAATTATCCATATACACCAGAGCGAATACATTCACACTCAGTCTCTGATGCCCCAACATCTAGTAGTGACCTTGATTCTTCAAGTCAAGATCGCAACTTGAGTGAAAACCTTCTGGGAAATATTATGGCTTGGTTTCATGACATGAACCCTCAGAGTATTGCCCTGATTCCTTCTATGAACTCGGAAACTGATGTCGACCTACCGCCAGGCAGTGCCAGCGAACAACCGGTGCGCGACATCGCCGAGGAGCATGCACTTTTTCAGGATGCACTTATTCATGAAGACTCTGAAACGCGAACAGATGAATTGACCTCCGAGGAAATGGCACCTCAGGCCGAAGGAGTGTCACAGAGTGACGAACACAACACAAATGACATCACGAGCAGTATGACCAGTTCTGAAGATATCTCCAGTAGAACTCCTGAACCTTCCACTGAATGGGTTGAACAAGTCCATTTGGTATGAACACAACCAACGAAATTGTGTATTAGTTCATCCCCCGGGTGTCATAAACAGATGAAGGTGACGACCACTGAAAGGAAATGATTTACGGTTTTTGGATTTCCAGTTAGTCTTTTAAATCGACTTGGACTTCGGTCTTTTCTGCATTTGAGTTTTATTGCGTTTTTTTTATTCTTTGTTTTTTTTTTTTTTTTCTCCAATAAGTAGGGTGAAATCTAATAAAATGCAGTCATGATGTAGCCTTAGTTTGGTAACAAATAATTATTATTTTTTTTTTTTGTAAGAAATTTATGTTTGAGACAAAAAAAAAAATATTGAGTGTTGGTACCTCCTCAAACCTCCGCAGTGATGCTGAAATACGTATCGCTCACTCCTCACGATATTTTGTACCAGAAGACTTGATGTAGTGCAGGTTGACTTTGTGATTGGAGCCTACACCATGTTGTCAGTGATGTCACTCCTTCCGTGTGTCCGAGACGCGGTGAAATAGTTGATCGTGTGCAATGATGGCGTCAAGTTTGCACCATTCATTATATCCATATAGTGGATCTGTCGCACCGCGCGAGGGCAGAACCAGTCGTCTAACCCTGCGTGACTATTTTTTATAGAATACCCACTAAACCCCTCTTTTTATTCGTAGATAAACTCCTTTATTCCAGGAACCATCCAGTCTATAAATATCTTACCTTAATGCAGGTCCACGTCCAACAGAATGCAATTCAGTCATATTTTCTGAAATTGTGGGGATTTTTAAGAAAAAAAAAAAAAAAACTAATGGGGGAAGTGTCTTATTGTTCGGCAGTGGATTTTTTTTTTTCTTGGCATTATTTGAGAATTTTTTTTCCATTATTAACATGGTGGTATATCGCTAGGGTCCTATAAAGGGGCCGTGTGACTTTTTTAGTGATCTTTTAACCTGCCCAGTGACGCGCAGGACTGCCACTGTGCAAGGAAAGATCCGGTGGAGTGTGACGTGGGGTTCCCAGAGGACTGACTCCCACCAATAATACTATGGCATATCCTAAATGTGCTGTAACATTATGAGATGGAAGAGCCCGTTTACTGCAATCCATTTTATTTTTTTCTTCCAATCAGACATTGAATTAAATCAGGCCTGCACAACATACGGTCTGTGGGAAACATATGGCGTTGCCAAAGCACTTCTGGCGGCCTATAAAGGGGCAAGACCTATCTAAATTCCGTCCCCAAGACGGGCAGCGATGCCAGTTTGGGGCACGTTGGGGGAGTTCTGGCCCCCATGTTGTGCAGGCCTGTATTACAGGAATTTCATTATATATAGTTAATGGCTACGAACAGGATGGGACTGTAGGTTTGTTCTTAAGTTGAATTTGTATGTAAGTCGGAACAGGTATATTTATTAAATGTAACTACAATACAAAAAAATTTTTTAGTTTTGGATAGTGCAGGGAAGAGTTTTTACATTTGTTTTGCTGTCTGTGCCCTTGTTAAGAAGATTTCACCTCATGCTCTGCTGGGGCATGCTGGAACTTGTCGTTCCACAGCTACTATCTGCTATGGAACTACAAGTGCCAGCATGCCCATAAGTCTCCGTTTGTAACTAGGGGACAGATGTACGTCGGAAAGGTGTAAGTAGGGGGCTGCATATATATATAGATATATATGTATATATATATATTTTTTTGTTTGTAGCCTATTTCCTTCAAAGTAACATCTATCGGCTTCCACAACTGACAGCAACATGGCTGCACCAATGTTCCTTTGCGTTTGTTCCCACCAATGCATTCCAAAAGGTGTAAAATGTTTGGTCCTCTACAGATGTGAATTGATACAGACTATGGTCAAATAGTGGAAAATTTGTTATGTGTTGGTATTCTATATTTTAGACTGCTGAAGCTGTGGCAATACCATGTGATCCAAGAACGTTGTGTCATCTAACATCTGTTCTATTGATGATCAGTTATTTAGAAAGAAATGTATTGTTTTTGTTTTCCTGCTGAGGAGCCATGGGCAGATAAGTGGAGCATGATGCTCGGTAAGACCTCCGCAAGGTCCTTCCTTTCTCCACAAAGTTATGGGTTCATGTTCTGATGTCATAGCAATTTAGGTTATTGGTTCCGTTATTACTTTTGTCCAGATTTACATTTTAGATTTTTTTTTTTTTTTTTAATCTATATAGCAAAAATTTTGTAAGCCAACGGACTTCAAAAGGTGACAGGGTCAAGAAAGTGAAATTACAGGAAAACCTGAAGACGGCATTTACGAATGTTGTAAAGTTTTGATCGAATTTGAGGTATATATATATTTTTGCGAGGGTGGGGGGGTGAGGTACATCCTGAGTTTTTCTCCTTAACCAGATGATATGATATTTCCTGGTTCGGATTCAGATATAAAATTACATAAAGGTTACGTCAGTCTCAGGTGGTTGTAATATAGCTGCTTTATGGGGTACAAATATGCAGCAACACACGGTCCTCCTAGAATAATCTTTGATTATTGTAAAACTTTGGTTCAGTAGAACCATGAGGACGGAGTCCACAATTGTGATGTTCTATGGACCGTAAAACGCATCCATATTATAGCTGTCTGAGGCTGCTCTTAAATTGGTTTCATAGGTTTTAATAAAGTTTATGGCCATTCTAAAACAAAATGGCTGCCATTCTAAGACCGGTACATCCAGGAAACCGTGTGTTGGCCATCACTTTACAGTGGTTTTACTATAAGGGATGCAACTGTTGCAGTCGTACTTCCCATGGTCTCCCATGTCTCACTTGTACTGTTCATAACACATTGTCGATTGCTCTTGAAGTTAAAGGGGAACTGTGGCCCAAAAACTATTTTTTGACTTTTCTGGCCATGCATCAGAGATGGCAGCTCAGGAGAGTCCATGACTTGTTTCACCAATGTCTAAAACAAGAGAAAAAGTGCAGTTTATAGAGCAATCAAACCCCTTTGGCACCACTCAGAGATTTGTACACAGGAATTCTAAGAATACCTATTTGATGTAAGGGGTGGAGAATGTTGTTCCAGAGACTAAGGACCACATGTATGAAAACTGTTTAGGTCTAAAACTCACTTTATTTGCCCATAGGTTACTATAGGCAAAAAAGGGAGTTTTAGACCTAAATAGTTTTCATACATATGGCCCTAAGTGTTAGAACAACATGGGATTTTGCAGTGGAGAAACATTCATCTTTAAGGGGTTGTGTCACTACAGACATTGATGGTATATTGCGTCCCAACCATCCTAACAACATGCCACCAATGTCTGGTAGCTCCGCGTCCCACCCATCCTAACAATATGTCATCAATGTCTGGAAGCTCCGCGTCCCTCCCATCCTAACAATTTGCCACCAATGTCTGGCAGGTTCGCGTCCTACCCATCCTAACAACATGCCATCAATGTCTGGTATGTCCGCGTCCCACCCATCCTAACAATCTGCCATCAATGTCTGGTAGGTCCTTGTCCCACCCATCATAACAATATACCATCAATGTCTGGTAGCTCCGCGTCCCACCCATCCTAACAATATGCCATCAATGTCTGGTAGGTCCGCGTCCCACCCATCCTAACAATCTGCCATCAATGTCTGGTAGGTCCGCGTCCCACCCATCCTAACAATATGCCATCAATGTCTGGTAGGTCCGCGTCCCACCCATCCTAACAATATGCCATCAATGTCCGGTAGCTCCGCGTCCCACCCATCCTAACAATATGTCATCAATGTCTGGTAGCTCCGCGTCCCACCCATCCATGCCTAACACTATGTCCTCAATGTCTGGTAGGTCCGCGTCCCACCCATCCTAAAAATCTGCCATCAATGTCTGGTAGGTCCGCGTCCCACCCATCCTAACAATATGTCATCAATGTCTGGTAGCTTCGCGTCCCTCCCATCCTAACAGTATGTCATCAATGTCTGGTAGCTCCGCGTCCCTCCCATCCTAACAATCTGTCATCAATGTCTGTAGTGAGACAACCCTTTTAAATGACACCAGGGTGTGTGTGTAGGGGGGGAACCACATTATATGTACCAACTGGTTCCTTGCCGCTGCCGTTCTGGAGCTCCCCAGTGATCCAATCCTCTTTACTTCTGGGTTCTCTTTCCGAGACATAGAAGTGGCGCACGCTTCATTGTAAGTGACTATAGCACAAGCTTCTCCTGTGTCGGGGCAGGAACCCAGAAGTCAAGAGGGGCGGGTCCCAGGGAGCAGAAGCGTGGCAGGTGACCAGTGGGTAAGTATAATTTTTATTTTATTTTTTTAACTCCTCTCCCTACCACCACCCTGGCGCCATTTAAGATTAATTTTTCTCCATTAGACAGCCCCTTTAAAGTCAATGGACTGGAGCTGCACTACCACATCCATCCTCTAGACAGGTGCGGCTCTATTTTTGAAAGAAACCTTTAAATTTCTCCTAATCCTGGTCAATCCCTTTAAGTGATAAAAATCTAATGCCACTGAAGTTTTGGTGCCTATAGTTCTGAAATGACTATGGCCCATACATGCCTCCCATACGCTATATCGGATGGTCACTTTTGGGTTGATTTCCCATTTTAAAACGTTATACGGGACACTCAATGGTGTATATGTTTGCAAAATAAGGAACCAAGTTCTGATGTAGGTCTTGAGAATTTAGAAATTGATTCTGCTTAAGGGTAATTTACCGCACTGCCAAAAATCACCCCCGTAGCTTAAGTATTGAAACTGGTAAAATGTGTATATTTCTCTAGCCTTCCAGTACCAATGACTAAGCTGCTGGTTCCTGATCAACGGTACAGACTTCCTGAACGCCACAATGGATATTTTCTTATAAATTGATACAGATCCATTATTATGGAGCAGGTCTCATACTCTGCTTCTTAGTGGTGATAACATGAATGACTTTTGCAGTGTCTGTGCCTTTCCTTCTCTGGGTAAATCTAGCTTGTTACCTCCACTAAACCATCCATAGCCTTTTTATTAAGTGAACCCATTGCCTAAAATCTGACACAGTACTTAAATATGGCTGTTTTAATTCCAAAAACACTAAGGTGACATGTAGGCATGGGGCTGCGCCAGTATTCTGGTGTGCTCTCAGGCCAAAAACTGGCGCAGCACTTGTTCTCTAGATTTATAATGAGGCGCATTCCAAAATTAGGCGCATTATTGGGCGCCCGCGGCACTTTGTAATGCGCCCAAGATGTGGGGCGTTCTGGGGGTGTCACACCACAACCGTATGATTCTACACATTTATTACGGGAGGATGGCAAAACAGCTAGACCAAGTTAAAGGGAAGGTGTCCTCAAAAATGATTCATTGTTTAATTCACGTTTTTATGATAAACACATTTTTTAGGAATTTTTGGTTGTTTTTTTTTTATTTTCCATATCACTTTCAGTATTTTTTAATCTTAAGTCTTGCAGTTTTCACTTTGGCCACTAGGCCCTGCTTGCCCTGCTTTAACAGCATTTAGAGAGATACTTTACAGCAGCTTCATGCACATAGGAGCCTTAAAGGGGTTTTGCCAGTACATGAGTTACTTACCTCCTTATCAGCACAGGGCAGAATATAAAACAAATCACGCTGAGTCATGAACGCTGCAGGGGTGAGAGGGAGGGGGGTGAGCAGAGAGTGAGGAATAAGGGAAGCTCTCAAAACTAACTCAAATAATAAAATTACAACATTTGGATTCTCTATACAGCAAGACGCAGGCTCATACACTGCACTTTCTCCCCAGTCCCTTGAAAGCTCATTCATGTTCCCTGTCATCAGATAAGAAGTGTTTCACGCAACGCGGCCTGTCAGCTCCTCTGGTCGTGTCTAATGCGAACTTCAGTAACTAAGGGGGACTGAGAAATGCTGTAGCACTCAGAGGCTTCACTTTTTGTAATCACATAGATTTATAAAAGTGATTACCCATTTTGGAGGATCCCACGTCGACATTACATCGTGGCAAAACCCCTATAAGACTGACTCGGTCCCATTGAATTCTATAGGGGAGTTTTCTAGGCATGCTGGGAAGAAGTCACTGTGCAAGGAAGGGAGAATGGGAGCTGTGACTATCTCCTCGTGACTGGTGGATCCTGTGTCATCTATACACAATGGTGTCTCTTTTCAGTTTGACCCTGCTTGTGCTAATATTGAGCAGACTACTTGCAAATCTCTCTACAGAACAGGAAGTGTCAGACTATTAGGCCTAGTGGCCAAAGTGAAAACTGCAGGACTTAAGAATTATTCAAAATATTGAAAGTGATATGGAAAATTAAAACAAAAAAAAAAACGTAACCAAAAAATTCCAAAAATATGCGTTTAACATAAAACCAGAAGTCATTTTTTGATGTCACATTCCCTTTAAGTGGTTTACCCGAGTTGTTTTGGAGCTAGAACGTGCCTAATCTATGACCCGCAGTAGAACAGGTCTTTAAATTGAGGCGCATTCAATGTGGGCAAAAAAAAATGGCGCCTGGGGGCCAAAATACATACGTCGTCCTACAACTCCGATGTGTGGCATTACACCTCAGCTGCTTTCACTTCAGTGCAGCTGAGCTGCAATGCCGCACACAACCTGTAGACAGGTGTGGCGCTGTTCCTGGGAGAAAGCAGCCATATTCTGTCCACAGCTTTACAGATCTAGCAGGGTGGAGGACAAATTCATATGGAAGTGACAAATTCATCTGCTGCATGAAACTTGATTGGTTGTAAGAGAATGGGGGAGTGGAGTGCCTGGTCTAGACATGACAGATATCCGTGACATTGCATTGGATAGAATCCACGTGTTGATTCCTGTTGTAGTGGAAATAGCAGAAACCTACAAATACGCCTTTCGTGTGAGGCGGCTACTTACACTGTATCCGGAGGTGGTGAAGTGATTGAGGCTCCTTCTAATACATTAATGTGAAATGTTCCAATTTCTGACAATATATCAAATCCTTTGTGACCTTTTTAATCCGTCTGTTTTGACCTTGTTTTTGTCATGCAATAAATAATCATTTTTGTGAAACAGGGAAGACCAACTATTGCGCTTCTGTTGCCCAGGAGCCACTCTTTAACCATGTATACAGGGAATCTCCAGCTTGTTTTACTTTCTAGAACAATCTGATTACAACGGCATTAAAGGGGTTGTCTCACTACAATGATTAGCTTTCGACATGTAGGGAGCGGTAAATGAAGACTTTTTCTAAATATATTGCTTAGTTTATTTTGCTTTGTTGGGGTTATAAGAGAGATTTTATCCGTTCAGAGTGCACACAGCTTTCTCTAGTTTACCGACCTGTTCTCCACTTTTCTCTCTGCTCTTTGTCCTGAGAGCAGGGAGTGCCGTCGGCGCACAGGACTGCCAGCAACTTGAGAACAGAGTGTGTTATCTCGAAAAAACAAGGGAGACTAATTACTTTTGATAGCTTACTTTGAGCTGAAGCCCTCTGCACTATCGATTACATCTCCTGCTCTCATATCAGTGCTATTCAAAGAACTGGGAATACAGAGCTGATATGATAGTCACTGCTTTAGAACCACCCACAGCATGAATGAATCAAACTGCTTGTGGCTCTGTGAAACAACATGATGAGACATCCCCTTTAAGGAGAGAAATGTGTAGTTTGGATATTGCCAAGAGTTCCTGCTCCTCATCCTCCTGTATCTCACTGTTTCAGTCTTTAGTTCCTTAATTGTTCCTAGGTAAACCGTAGCGCCAGTAATCTTGCTTACCTGCAGTTGCATACAAGATTTCTCACCGCTAATGCTGGGTCATTGGTCTCAGCCAATCAGAGTGCAGGTCATGTAATCTAATAGGAACTGTTGCATCAGCCATGAATCCTGTAGTCAGCTACAGGTAAGCAAATTTACTGGCACTACAGTGTAACTAAAAGCAATTTATAATAAACTTAAAGGGGTTGTCTCACTACATTGATTCATCTTACCTCAGTCCAGTTTTCTTGGTTTCACTTTGAATTCAGGGGTGTGTTTACTGGCTTCTACTAGGTTGCAGTAGAAGCCAGGTCTTATAGACCATGCTAGCGCCTACCAGGATAGATCAAACAGTCTGTACTATAGCAACTGGCAGTATCATGAGAGATTGAACAGGTTTGTAGCTATAGTGACCTGAGGAGCTGATGCAGCCCATACAAGAGGGGATATCTAGAAATAGGTAGGACACTGTTAATGGACATATATTGCAAAGTGACTTGTTTTTATAAGATCTATAACATAAAAAGCAGCAATCCTTGTAGTGAGACAACCCCTTTAAGGAAAAAAAATACCGTGAAGCTCTTTTAAAGGGGTCCACTGTATAAAAGTTTTCTTAATTAAGGCTTTGGTAGAGACAATCTGCTGTTCTTGGTCATTGTGGTGGGAACCATTTATTTCTGTTCATCTCCCTTGAAGTGTAGTACATATACTGAGAAACTGATGGAGAGACCATTTTAAACACTTATAGTACATATGTACTAAGATGAAAGTCCCTTTTAAGAATATGTTCCCATGGGTCAAACTAGCTGCCAATTTTCCTGCTGATTTTTTTTTTTCTACATTGACTTCAGTGAGAGGAAGCCAAATTTTCATTTAAAATAAGAAGATAAAATTTTCCTGCAGATTTTGTGTTCTCCAATTTGAAGTTGGTGTAAAAAAAAAAAAAAAAATCTGTAGTAAAATTTGATTTGCCGTGGATATTTCTGACAGAAAATCTACTTGTAAAAATCTGCAACAAATTGCGCAGTAAATGAAGACTTTCTCCAAATATATTGCTTTGTTTATTTTGCTTCGTTGAGGAGATAAGGGAGATTTCATCTGCTCTGAGTGCACACAGGTTTCTTTGGTTGTTGTCCTGCTCTCCCCTTCTCTCTAAGCTCTGTCTTATCTGAGAGCAGGTAGTAACGTTACCACAGTTCGGCACAGAGGACGCCGGCAGCTTGAGAACGGGAGTGTGTTATCTCCAACAAAGGAGACTAATTACTTTTGAATGTTTATTTGAGCTCTGAAGTTTCCTGCTCTATAGATAACATCTCCTGATCTCATGTCAGTTCAACTAGAAGAGCTGTGAATACAGAGCTGATATGCTACTCGCTGCTATAGATCCACCCACAGCCTGACCAGGAAGCAACAGGATGCATGAACCTAAAGCTGCTCGACTCTTGTGAGACAACCCTTTTAAAGGGAGCTGAGAATATTGATACATAGCTTGTGGGAAACGATTCATGACTTTTATTGATTGAAATGCCTGCTCCTCCTGAGCTTAGGAGTCCAGTAGGTGGTCTTATCGGTGACTGACGACCTTCACTGTATGAATGTGTGTAGAGATGACGGTCAGTCACTACGTAGGACCGCCTACTGGACTCCCAAACCCAGAACGAGCAGAGTTTTAACTGAATAAAATCCAAGTTATTCTGAATCATTCCCCACAACATTATATATCCATCTACTCTGCTTCTCCTGCTCTATATAGATCAGATGCTTGTTCAATGTGACAGGTTCCCTTTAAGGAGGGTATCTTATTTTTTTTTTTACCCCCTAAAATTGAATTGGGGAAAAGCAGGTTGGTCTCGGGCTATTCTCATCTGTCTGCACGATTATTCACATTTCTGTTGGAGTGCCCCTTCAACCTGCTGCTGTATGATAAATCGTATATTACAGTTCGCAATCGGCCGCAGCATTGTTTGCCTTCCCTTTTATAGCAATTAGCTGAACTTCTACTTATTTTGCTCTTTTCGAGCCACTTTTACTCTTTTAGTATTTTCCATTTTCTGATCAATCACGTTAAAACTTTTCGCTTCTGGAAAGAACAAAAAAACGTTAAAATCTGAATATAAAACAATAGAACTTTGTAATAGTTTCTGTGTGAATTATTGGTAAGGATTCTGTATTTGCTTCCGTTCTGACTGTTGCTTAGGACTGGCCTGGTGAATATTATGGCTTCCGGTTACGATCAGTAGGGCAGGCCTCCATGGGGGTCTACAGTTTAAATAAAGTTTGGGGGTTATGGAAGGGTGTCTCTCAATTCATATGTGACCCCCCATCATTTAGATACTTATGTGATACGGGTTATGGCATGTCCTAAAAATATGCGTATGACCGCACCACAGGGTCCTCCATCTATAACTCCCAAAGTCAGGCTAGTTGTAAGTTTCGACTACCGCCCATTTTGTCCTGACACTTCAATGTTAGTCCATGGTCCACCGAGTCCTATTTCTGTAGGCTTTTTTTCTGTACCAGTTACTGGTGAGAAATCTGAATTTTAGGGCAGGGATCAGTGGCAGTAGCATCTCGCCACGAAAATCTGCACTACCATTATGGCATTACCGTTTCCCATGGAGCCTTGTAAAAGTTGCAAACATTTTTAAAAAAAAGACCTATAGGGAAACTGTGAAATCACCGGCAGTCAGGATAATACCTTCCCCCTGGACTCCTGATTTACTTGTGCTATGAGAGTCCGAGTCCCAGACTCCCAGGTGGGCAGTGGCACCATCAGGGCCGTATTCTTGGCAGGGGCCATGATCAAAATGTTAAAATATTTTAATATGGTGCAAGATAGAAACTGGTAAGGGGCCAAGATGCTTCAGTTGTAAGGAGCCTTGAAGTTTCCTGTGGGGGACGGGAGGGGGTTCCTTTCTTAAAGGGGTTGTCTCACTACATTGATTCATCTTACCGTAGTCCTGTTTTCTTGGTTTCATTTTGAATTCAGGGGCGTGTTTACTGGCTTCTACTAGGCTGCAGTAGAAGCCAGGTCTGTAGCTATAGCAACCAGTGCTGGCAGCCTATCAGGAGAGATCAAACAGGTCTGTAGCTATAGCAACCAGTGCTGGCAGCCTATCAGGAGAGATCGGACAGGCCTGTAGCTATAGCAACCAGCGCTGGCAGCCTATCAGGAGAGAGCAAACAGGTCTGTAGCTATAGCAACCAGTGCTGGCAGCCTATCTGGAGAGACTGAACAGGTCTGTAGCTATAGCAACCAGTGCTGGCAGCCGATCAGGAGAAATAGAACAGGTCTGTAGCTATAGCGACCTGAGGAGCTGATGCAGTCCATACAAGAGGGGATATCTAGGAATAGGTAGGACACTGTTAATGGACACACATTGCAAAGTGACTTGTTTTTGCAAGATCTTTAATATTAAAAAGCAGCGATCCTTGTATTGAGACAACCCCTTTAAATGCCCCATTGAGACAGATTCTCTGCTGTATAACAGAAACCGTTCACCTCAAAAGGGTTGGAAACAAAGAAGGGGCAAATCCAAAGGCTCTCATAGACCGTTCCAAAAAGTTTTGTCACAACTTTAGTGGGTGGTTGCGTGGTTTGTACTGATCACATGACTCCTCTCGGCACCCATAGCGAGATCCCAATGGCCGACCCCCAGAATACGATGGTCAGAACCTGTGTCCGTGATTCGGTAAACAAAGGGTCCAACTTGCTGACATCAGTGAAATGGACGATGAGATTAAAAATCATTTCCATAAAATGAAAAACTGAGTCGACCCCCTTTTTTGTTCAATGTGGTTATCAGCCGTATCTTAGTTTATCTGTTTTTGGGATCGCTGGATGATATCCAATATGCTGCCCCTATGACTTTCACAAGGGGCTAAACTGCAAATCTGCCTAGATACAGGACGCAAAACATTACCTTTTTTTTTTTTTTTTTTTTTTTTAAGTTGGAACCCCAGAAAAGTCGCCCCCTTCCCCACCCCACATTGGGAGACCCACTGTCGGCCATATTGGATGCAGCCCTGCATATAAGTAGTAGATGCTGACATAAGGTGTAAAACATTTTGGTGTGATTGCTCTGTAAAGCAACCACCATGGGTGAGAGTCGGCCATGTAGGGCCCTACTGACCAGGACCGTTGGGCATAAGCCGCCGTTTCCGCCTCCCGCCATCATGTCCTTGACGACCTATTTTGTAACACGGTTATTTTATAATGTATAGACACAGATGATTCCTGTAACCTTGACTTGTTATTTGCACTTTCATGACGTATACTTGATACATTCCCATTTTCTATACATTAGAATATAACAATGTAGATGTTCGGCCAAGTGAATGCTGTGCATAAAATGCAACGACAACAACTGATTAAACATTTATTACTTTAACGAGTCTTTGTTTGTCTCATTACATGTGATGGGTAGGTCCGGCGGCCATCGTTGGCAGATACCAGTGTAGGAGGCGTGTCTGGAGGCAGACAACCCGGGCCATTCTAATATGCAGTTCATCAATTTGTAAAGGGGTTTTCCAAGACTTTTAAAAATTTTCCTACCAGCACTCACTATGGTAAAATAGAAAGGGGAACATCTCTCCTTGAGGCGAGGAGAGCACCAAATGGTGTGTAGAGTTTGAATTGCCTTTTTGCCCTCTGCTAAGCATCTGCATATCACAAGGCATTATGGGAAAGGAGCTGAGAAGCTCAAGCGCCCTCTATTGGATGTAACAAATCCTCAATTCGCTTTTGACCCACTGGGTCTTGAGAAAGCAAAAGGGATATTTAGCCAAGCCAGCATCACCCATCTGCAGACAGCTGTTTCGGGATGTTTGTCCCTCATCAGTGCAGAGCAGAGCGATACTGGCTGGCTGTGTGGGAGGCAATGAGTGGCTCAGAAAGGGGAACATCTCTCCTTGAGGCGAGGAGAGCACCAAATGGTGTGTAGAGTTTGAACTGCCTTATTGCCCTCTTCTAAGCATCTGCATATCACAAGGCATTATCCAATAGAGGGTGCTTGAGCTTCTCAGCTCCTTTCCCATTATGCCTTTTGATATGCGAAAATATTTTTTTTTTAGTTCTGGATAGTGCAGGGAAGGGTTTTTACAGTTGTTTTGCGGTCTGTGCCCATTTAGAAGATTTCACCTCACTTCCTGTCTGTTATATGCTGCTGAGGCATGCTAGCACTTGAAGTTACACAGCTACTAGCTGCTGTGGGACATGGAACTTCAAGTGCCAGCATGCCACAGCCGCACATTTTAAACACATATACTAATCAGCACCCATACAATTAGTATGTGTAGTATGGTTCCACAATTACAACTGCCTGCATACCAGACATGTACTAATTGTATGGGTGCTGAAACAGTTCAGTACTGTATTATACATTGGAGGCAGCCAGAGAGGGAGGGGAGTAGCAAGAGTAGTAAAAACAAATCTGCCATGCCGTGGCTGACAACACAAGACAGAGCAGCATGAGGGAGAGCTGTTGTGCCCGCCTGAAGACGGAGGTCCCAGTGCAAGGTAGGTGGGCAGGAGGTAGATAAAAAAGAGCTGCATGCTGTGCTGAGCGGGAGACGAAGAGGAAGGCTTGTGACGTTCCTTCATTATTATGGGGCGTGACCCAGTCTGTGATGTCACCACACTGACCTACGCCTCATAAGTCTCTGTTTGGAACTCGAAGATCGGTGTAAGTTGGGGACTGCCTGTATTAAAAGCTCCGGTAAGTTATGAGGTTCGTCCTCCATGGATCACACATTTTTTTCCGGCACATCCCACAGCTGTTTGATCGGATTGAGATCTGGGGGATGTGGAGGCCGAGTTACCACCTGCTGAAAGAGGTCGCTGCCAGGAAGCGTAGACGTGGTCTGTACAATGTTTAGGCAGGTAAAATACAGGCAGTCCCCGGGTTATGAGCAGGATAGGGACTGTAGGTTTGATCTTAAGATGAATTTGTATGTAAGTGGAACAGGTAGATTTATTAAATGTAACTCCAGCACAAAAGGATTTTTTTAGTTTTGGATAGTGCAGGGAAGGGCTCTTACATTTGTTTTGCTGTCTGTGCCCCTGTTAAGAAGATTTCACCTCATGTGCTGCTGTGGCATGCTGGAACTTGTTGTTCCACAGCTACTATCTGCTGTGGAACATGGAACTACAAGTGCCAGCATGCCCCATAAGCCTCCGTTTCTAACTAGGGGACAGATGTAAGTTGAGGACTGCCTGTATATGAAAAGGCGTCAGCTCACCCGGTGCTTAACAAATGAAGCTGATAGATGCACAGAGAATTCAGAAGCTTTCACTCCTAACTAAGCAATTTCTCTCCATGAAGCTCCAGCATCCAAAACATTGCTTCACTTCCTTTAATGTACTAGCAACTAATGCGAGACCCTCCCCCAACATACACTCAAGAGCTGGTAGCATATTGATCATGTTTAGAGACCGGGGATTTTAACATGTCTTCATATATATATAATAAAGGAAGATTTATTTTTTTTTAACCTCTTCAGCACCAGCCCTGAAAAGGTCTTAATGACGCAGCTAAATGTTGTAGTTTTTGCTTCCTTGTGTTTTCCACAGTCATCAACTCTTTTAATTCTTTTCTATGATGCAGTTGTATGAAGGACTTGTTTTTAACTGCCAGGATATTTGTTCGTAATTTTCTTTTTGGAGGGTGCGGGGTGTATAGTTTGGGTTTACATAGAAATTTCTGCGGGATTTTCTTACATTTTTTTGCAGCATGAACATAAATGTCTTTCTGCTTTTTGAACTTATTTTTTTACACCATTCACATTCCACACTAAACCTAGTTAGATTCTACAGGGGTTATTACAGCTGTGTGGATAACCTAATATGTGTAGGGTATTTGTTTGTTATATAGGGACACCACATTATTTCTTTTGAACATTTATTTTTTCCTCACTTTTTTTTTTGTTTTTTACTTTTGTGTGTATGTATGTATGTTATGTGTGTATGGTTTGTTGGTTATAAATATTCATATATATATCTATATTTTTAAATATCATTATATAATATATATTATATAATATATATATATATATCCTCCCCATTGAACAACTCACTAGACATAGCACTTCTTTTTTTTTTTCTTTTTTTTACACTTACTAATGTATCAGCACACTCCCTGAAAACTAATACATTAAGGAGCTCTGTGGTCAGTACTGTAAGAGGCTTGCGTCCGGGTAAACACAAACATGTGCCCTGATCGCAGACTTTTTATAAAGACAGCTCTGGAGCTACTGTAACGTCCCAGCACTGACGGAAACAATTCCCCCATCTCCCCGTTGGCACTCGGGAAGACGTCGTGACACCACGATGTAGCAAGGGGATTCCCCCTATGATTATGCTGTGATCTATGGGCTTTCAGGCCAACCAAAAGGTGGTTAGCACAAGTACAGGGATCTGCGGAGGATTCCGTCCCATTCTCCAGGCGTTCATAAGAGTGAACTGCTCTAGGAATGGAGCTGCACATAACATCACAGCGCATGGGAAGCTGAACCATCCCCCTTGCTCCCACCCGTCCCGTTGTCGGGCAGGACATCTCCACCCAGCCCCATGTCCCCGCAGCCGGCCGCCTTCTTCTCCATAGAAGGGGTAGGCTAATGGGCCGCTGTTTACTGCTCTGCCGCGCGCATCCTGTAGGCATCCGACACACCTTTCCATATTTGGGCGGACGTTTTCCCGTGATCTGATGCGCCATGTTGCTCTACTGTGGACATCGGCCTAACCTTCACACTCACCACACCAGCAGTGAGCTGGGTCCTTTGGTGTCACCTCTCCCTCGCTATCTTTCAGCAGTTCGCCTCTTCCTTGCCACTTAATTATTGGGTAGGTGCTAACACAGCTCTCCTGTGAACCTGACCATGACGCCCCGAGAGCTGGCTAGTCGTCACCATGACTTCTGGCGCTCTGCTCAGGGTTCCCTCAGCGAGCTCTTACACCTGCCCCTCACACATCATTTGCTCCTGGGCCCTGAAACGAGCTCGGCCTCCTTGCAACAGCAGTAACAGAATGAAACACCTGCCTGCATTAAACCCATATGGACGCAGCAGCCCCTAGTCTGGCTTAGCAATACTCCCATGAGGTCCCCGGCCATTGCCTCTATAAAATGGGCTCTCGGCCCCCCCCCCGCCCCTCCCTCTGCCACTCCCTTCCGGCTCACTGCTCATCTCAAGGCCATTTTCCGAGGAAGGGTGAGCTCTACTCTCTCTGTTTCGCGATTGCAAGCGGTCCCTTTAACTAGGTGCTGTCGCTTAGAAATGACGTTTGCACTTCCGGCCGAGCAATCCTGCATAGATTACCTGTGCCTGTCGTCGTGATTACACGTCATCACACAAGACCTTAGGCCCTTCCCCGCTTCTGCGATGCTCACCGTCGACCCTACGGAAGTGTTTGCGGCGCTCCGCCCACCAGCGCTGAGTTGTCCTGTGTTTACAGTGTGGACGGTCCTGTGTCTATAACGGTTCTGGGAGCCACAACCACCGGGGATCACCGAGGTCAGTGGCTGCTGCGTGTGCGGCTGCGCTTCTCCTACAAGAGTGACATTCAAGCCTGGGCACATTTATATGTAGTTCTAGCCCTAAGCTGTGGGCTGTTGTTTCATAGGAGCAGCATAGATCAGGGGTGTCAAACTGCGGCTCTCCAGCTGTTGGGAAACTACAACTCCCATCATGCCGCCACTGTTAACCAGACTTCATATCAATGCATCGATGGGAGTTGTCAGTTTCCCAACAGCTTGAGGCACCGCATGTTTGACACGCCAGAGTTGGCATTGATGTAGCCGCAGTCTAACTGGGCGCTGATCACGCTCGTGCACTACGAGACACCCAGAGATTCCCCACCCTGCACCACATGAACATCCTCCGTGACTGTTTCTCCTGTTTCACAAGTAAACCCTTGTCCTAATAGCCTAGCGCCCCTGCCTACTGATGCGGTGCCGAGCTCGATTCCAGGCAGGCGTCTGCAATGCAACTACGGAGACTAAACCTGCAACCGGTGTCTAGAGGCCTGAGATGGAACTAATATCTATGAATCCATTGCTGAGGATACAAGGCTGACGCGTTTCGGGTTCTCAGCAGCCGTTGTCGTAGCTTAAAGGGGTTGTCTCACTACAGGGATTGCTGCTTTTTATGTCCTTAATTCTTGCAAAAACAAGTCACTTTTGCAATACATGTCCATTTAAACACAGTGTCCTAAACCTAATTCCAGATATCCCCTCTTGTAATGGTCTGCATCCCAGCTTCTCCCAGGCGCTATAAGCTAAAGACCTGTTTGATCTCTCTCCGATCGAGGTGTCTGCCAGTTGCTGTTGGCTACAGACTACAGACCTGTTTGATGCCTCTCCTGAATGCTGCCAGCGCTGGATGCTAATAGCTACAGACCTGACTTCTACTGCAAGCCTAGTGGAAGCCATCACAAGACCCCCACCCCCTAGAAATTCAAAGTATATAAATAATCAGAGCTGAGGTCGAGAATTGAATTATCAGTGTAGAGAGACAACCCCTTTAACTGCGATAGTGCAGTGTATAAAAACCTATGAGTACACCACTCACATAACACAGCAAGGGATGTGCGAGTCACAGATGTCATCACTGGTGAGGAACCGATAGAGAGCCCTGATTAAATCCAGATCGCCAAGAGAGACAGAGAAGCGGCTACTACTTCCTGATTACCCACACATAGAAGACCGCTGGAGCTTTATGTGTGCTCCGGTTATAGCAAAAACCTCTCAGCTGCCCCTGTCTGAGATACAAATAGTTATATGGGGTAGATCTGGTTAGAAAATGAACTGTCTCACCTGTGTTCTCATAGATGTATAACAGATCATTTCCACTTAGCCGTTCCTAGGATCACTTGGGCATAAACCTCCTATCCACAATGCTCCTCTGTGCATGAGAAGTTTTTTTTCTTCTCGGCTAATGACTACATATTCTCAGTACTGATCCAGAGTTACATCCTGTATTATACTCCAGAGCTGCGCTCACAATTCAGCTGGTGCAGTCACAGGTACATAAACACATTACTATCCTGTACTGATCCCTTGCATCACTCCTGTATTATACTCAAGAGCTGCACAGCTCCACTATTCAGCTTGCTCGCAGGTCACTGTGTACATGACATTACCTTACTTTCCTGTACTGATCCTGAGTTACATCCTGTAATAACATACTCCAGATCGCGCTCTTACAAATCACCTGCTGGTTGCAGTCACTGTACAATACATTACTTAACCTGTAACTGATCCTGAGTTACATCCTGTAATTATACACTTCAAGAGCTGCACCCGCTATTCTGCTGGTGCAGTCACTGTGTATATACATTACTTATCAGGTAACTGATCTGGATTTACATCCTGTATTGATACGACCAGAGCTGGCACTCACTAATCTGCTGTGTGAGCAGTCACTGAGAGTTCCCATACATACTTACTCCTGTACTGATCACTGAGTTAACATCCTAGTATCTATACTCCAGAGCTGGCACTCATCTTATTCTGCTGTGCAGTCCACTGTGTACATACCATTATCTCTATCCTTACTGATCCCGAGTGTACATCCTGTATTATACCTCCAGGAGGCTCGCACTTCACTATTCTGCTGTGCAGTCACTGTCTGAACCATACATTTACTTATCCTGTACTGATAATCCTTGATTATTACATCCTGTATTATAACCCAGAGCTGCACTCACTATTCTGCTAGGCGTCTGCAGTCATTCTGAGTGTACATACAGTTTTACTTATCCTGTACTGATCCTGAGTTACATCCTGTATAATCCAGCTCTTTCCAGAGCCCTGCACTCACATATTCTGCCTGGGTCTGCGGCGTCGTCACGTGTGTACAAATACCATACTTTATCCTTATCTGATCCTGAATCTAGCATCCTGTATTCATACTCATATCTGCACTCACTATGTCTGCTGGTGCAGTCACTACAGTGTACATACATTACTTAGCCTGTACTGAACCTGTGTACATTCTGTATCTATGACTCCAGAGTGCACTCCACTAATCTGCTTTGTGCAGTCACTGATGTACATACATTACTTCTCCTGTACTGGAGTCCTGGATTACATCCATGTATTATATCCTCCCAGACCGCACTACTATTCTCTGACTCGGTGCAGTCACAGTTCATACATTACTTATCCTGCTTCTCTTGCCACACCCCATTACATCCTGTATTACATACATCTCCAAAAAATTGGGAGTCTCGCAAGAGAACAAAGAGTCTGACTTCTTGATCACTATAATTTACTATATTATAGTCCATAGGCAAACTTAAACTACAATCAGTTTCGCATATCTATTAAACACTAAAACGTAACTATATATTATAGTATACACCCTTAACCTCTATACACACTATAAAAACCTTGATCTCTAACCTCATCATTTAATCCCCTTTGCTGCTTCGAAGAGAGGGCGGAATTAACGACCCTTCTATCATCAAGTCTGGTGACGCCCCACCTATTACACAGGAAGAGCCTATATCTATACAAAGTACTCGAGCCCAGCTAAGAGGTTCCCAAGCCAACCTACGTTGGGCAGCGAATCGTCCCTAATCTCATAGAGCACAGAACAAATAAGGAGCCCCCTTGTTGACACCGACTGCAGCCAGGACACTTCTGTATGACAGCAGTGAGAGATCAATTATCTAAAACTTCATATCTGAACCCTCTGCCTCACTTCTGTGCGCGTTACAAGTGCGCACCTGCTGCAGACGGATGTCACATAAGGGGGCATTATTTGTTCTGTGTCTATGAGTTATTAGGACGACTGCCAAGTAGTTGGCTTGGATCTCCTTTAACGTAGCTAGTACTTTTGCTATAGATATAACGTTCCCTCCCTAGTTAGTAGGTGGCGGGTTCCACCAACTTATGATAGAAAGGGAGTATATTCCTTTCTCAGAAGCAAAAAGGGTTAAATGTAATGAGTGAGCAGTCAAGGTTTTTTAAATAATTGCAGTATAAGTAAGAGTTAGACATATAATAAAAGTTAATTTTTAGTGTTTAAATCAGATAGCGAGAACTGATAGATTGTGTAAGTTTTACCTATGGCAAAATAGTACAAAATCATCAGACCATCCTGTAATTAACATCTCCAGTACCTGCAACTCGACTATTCTGCTGGTGCAGGTCACTGTTCAACATACCATTACAGATCCTGAGTTACATCCTTTAATTAACCTGCCCAGAGCTGCACAACTCACTAATCTGCTGTGCAGTCCACTGTACATATCATTCACTTAACCGCTGTACTGATCCTACTAACGTCCTTATCAATACATACAGAGTTCACAGATTCTGTAATAGAGCTTCATAGCGGAAATCCTACAGCGAGTTCACTCTAGCTCAATTTCCTGGGAGGTGTAGTCTTTGTGACAGACATTTTGATACAGGAGTAATCATTCCCCTAAATGACAGGGGCTCAGCTAAGTTGTGGGTATCACAACCTTGCTGACTGTTTCCAATCCCCACCAGCAGGATTGTGAATGCAGCTGTAATGTACAACACCGGGTGGATCTCGGGGTCACTATCATTGCTTTTTCTGGCCTGAGCTGACACTGGATGTGGAGAAGTGTTGGGTGATCTATAAACATGACAACCAAGGCCCACTTCTACTAGCACCTGTATTCAGTATAAACTTTTCTGTTTCACCCAGTTAACCATTCTCTCCCCTCCCTCATAGCCATCTCCTATACTCACAGCAGATACACTGTCTGGGGCTTCCTCTCTGGTTATTCGGCGCAGGGAGCGTGTCCTTCTGTAACCCTCCGTTTTTGTTCTTGTAGGTGGCTTGTAGATGAAGGATCGCGGAGTGTTTCCTGAAGGTTTGTGACCTCGTCCTTCTAATCCTCACCCGTCACCTCCTGGGAGTGTGAATATACTTCCATCAATCGGGACTCTCCAGGGGTTTGTTGTGCTGTAGATGTCCGGGCTCTATATGTGCTCTATAGGGGGCAGCACTGATCTCCACCGGCCTTTCTGTTGTCTACATTGCTCTTATTGTTGCTCTGCTGCACATAGTTCATGGTGATATACCGCACCAGGGTGTGTCGCACTAAGCGGCGGCATGCTGTATATACGTGGCTGCATGTACCACCATACTGCCCAACCTGTAAGCAGGCGTAACTGCAGTCAGAGAAGTGGTACCTCAACCTCTTTTTCGGTATAGTTATATCATAAGGGGGACTCCCAGTATGAAAACGTTTATGTGTTTTGCCCATAGCAACCCAAATCACAGCTCCTAGCAACCAATTGAGAGCTCAGCACTTTAATATTCTCTCTAAACCCCTTAGTACCCAGCCTGGACCTATGTGCGGAACATCCCCAAAAGGGCTTAAATGGGTTCTCTCTCTTCACACATTGATTCTTCTTACCGTCAGTCCTGTTTTCTTGGTTTCAATTTTGTATTCAGGGGACGTGTTTTATTACTTCCCACTGAGACTGGCAGAAGAACCAAGTCTGTAAGTTATAGCAGACTCAGTGCTGCATGCCTATCAGGAGAAGGAACAGGTCTGTAAGCTATACAGCATAAGCTCGCCCGAGTGCTGGCTAGCCAATCGAGAGGAGAGATTGACCAGGTCTGTATGCTAATAGGCGATCGATCGTGGCAGCTGATCGGGAAAGGTCAAGACAGGTCTGCAGCTAATACAACGTGATGAGCTTTGACAGGCCGCACTACAAGAGATGGCGATATCTAGAGAATAGTAGGTACAACCTGGATCATGGACACATATTGTGACAAAGTGACTTGTTTTTTTGCAAATCATTAACATCAAAAAGCAGCATAATCCTTTAGTGAGGGACGAACCCCACTTTAAGGAGCTGTGTAGGCAGGATCGCCTTTACATTATTGCAAGCTACAGCTGCGCAGTTACAGTGCAGGAGAACGCCGGCGCAATTATACTCACTGTTTAAAAACCTTTATACACCTGGATGAGCGGCAACGATGGTCACTATCGCGCGCGACACATGTTCATTCCCGTCTATTTACTAGCTTCTCTGCCACAGCAGGAAGTGGCACAACCCACCATGTTCGAGTGACCAAATGCTTTCGGATCCCTATGACAATCGCATTAGGCGCAGTGTATCTAAATGAATTGCGCCCCAAGTTGAATGTAAAGCTCTACCTAGGCGGGGACTCAAAGATCAAAAGTAAATAAAAAAATGTGAACAAAAATTAATAACTTCAAATTACAATCCCCTTTTGATTTTGCCATTTTTAACACATAAAAAAGTAAAACTAGAAAAAATACATTTCCCCAACATTATGGTATCGCCGGCAACGGCCAAAAAGTCCGATCTCATTAAAATATAACAACACTTATCCTAGTGCTCATGACAACCGGAGAAAGATACAAAATTCCAAAAACCCAAGAGGAACATAATTTTGTGGGGGCTATTTTGGTCATCTTCACATCCCCTAACAAATTGGAATAAATTGCAATCAAGAAGTTGTCTGCATTCCAAACAGCTAGCGATAAAAAAGAGCACTACAGAGAACGCAAAAAATGGGCAGCCTCACTGAACGACGCGTCAGTGTTTAGTACAAAAAAGCTCATTGTCGCTTTAAGAACATGGCCGCCGCAGCGGCAAATTTCAACATTGAGAAACTTGTTTTGGAATTTTTTTAAGGTACCAAAACACATAATGGAAACCGCTACATGTTTGGTATTGGCGACTGCGTTATCAACCCTGATAGAAATACAGAGAACACACTCATTGTTACTAAAGGACACTGTAACGCTGTAAAAAAAAACCACCCACAGTACGTGCCGCAAATAAGTTTTCACATTTTGCCCTACTTAGAATTGTTTTTGGTGCGGCTGTTTCCCAGTATACTGTCTATGGAAAAACTAAAAAACATTATGGCTTCTTGGGAGGTGGGGGAGGTGGGATTTTTTTATTTTCTCCATTTGGAGCGTGTTAAAGGTGCTAGGAAAAATGAAAGCTGGGCTCTGGTCGGGTCTTGAGCTATGGGCTATTCTGGTCGGTTGCTATGGGCTCTGGTCTTTGCTACTGGGCTCTGTCGGACTTGCTATGGCGGCAGTCTTACCACTTAGTTTTCATACTAAGGCCCAGTGCAGGGTATTACTTGTGTTTTTATTGTCATTTCATTCAGAATGCCCCCTGGACTGAAAGTGCCACCAACATGCAGTGTGTTGCCAATAACACCTCATCCGTTCCATGGTGGATAGAAAGGACGCCGTTGGCGAGATCACTGTGTAATCAGACTGCACTGCAACCGGGAAGGGGGTGTGGTAATCAACAACCCCGCACCCGGCAAGCACTGAGCGCCTACGCAGCCATCCTACTCTGGGGCAAGTTTTGCCAGTACTTCCACTGCCCAGCAGAGTAACGGAGGCAGCAGTAAACAGGTAAAGGACGACTCTTAAGGCATGTTCACACGGCTTAAAATGGGCCTATTTCGCGTCCCGTAATTACCGCCAAAGTGCGCCCAATTACGGGCCAACAACAAACGGCCCATTCATTACGTAATCACAAGTTCTCATAGAAAACTATGGCATATACGTCTCCCTCTCCCCCACGCCCCGGCCGAACCCGTCGGCGCCGGGGACAGAATAATTTCGACATGTTTTGAATTACTTAGCGGCGTGTACGCTATGCCGCTGGCAATTGCCAAAGTCAATGGGCCGGACGAGCTGCGGCCCCCCCTTGACCACCCCTCGCTTCCACTAGTATCCATCCCCATTCCCCCACTCCACGCCCCCGCCCGCCGATACTCCACACGAGCTAATTGCGGGAGGCGTAAATTACGTCCCGCAGTTAAGGACCGAGTGAACACACAGCCATTATATTATCCTGGCATTACCCATTTCCCCGACCTCAGCCCCCCTACTACTACCTGACACCGGCCGCCCATCCTCGCCTTCCCATAGTACAACTCCGGTTATGAATGCTTTCAACGACTTTCTTACACTCAGTTTGTACCATCGATAAGTCTTCACACTATTAATTTTCTAATGTAAGTTTACTTTTACTTTTTTTTTATTATCAGGAAAGAATATAAAAAAAAAAGACAAGGAGAAAATAAGTGTTTCTTTTATTACATAATTTCGGATCAAAAAAAATAAAAAATCTCATAATAGGTTTTAAACTGCAAAAGTGGCTCGCGCTAAAATACAGATTTAGATGTCCGCTTGTACCCGCCTTTTCCAGACATTTATATATGCTATCGTGATAAAAACTTTTATAGGGCATGTACCCGGACGGCACAGTTTGTTGGCCTGGTTTGATGCGGTTTTAGTAAGACCGCCTGAAAAACGGCCAAAAAACAGAGCCACAAAGGCGCTCTAGAGGATAACCCGTGCAGCAGTCCCCACTGACATGGTGGTTATTCTCCGCCCGCCGCGGGACGCGGTCCTGCAAAAAGGACTGATAGTTGGTACTCTTCCGGAAATATGAAACACCAACTCACTGGGAGGGGGGAGGGCTGTTAGTTCCACTTCCTTCCGCCCGCCGCGTCATAACGATGGAGAGAACAAATTCGGCACCCCACCCGACCCCAACAATGCTGGCAACGTGGTATTTGTCCGTGGTGCGCGCAGTGTGGACCCTACATCGCCCTTAGGGTCCTTGTGACGGCGCGAAAAGTTGCGTGTTTAGCTTCTAGTATTTATTTTAATAATATTTTATTTTGCGCTTTTTTTTTCTCTTATTTTTGCTACTTTGGTTTACATGTTGCGCCCACAATAAGGTCATAACACTAAGACCTTCTGGTGGCGAATTTTTGTAACCACTTTTTTTTTGTTTGTTTTTTTTGCTGAACTACATCCCTTGTACTGACTGCAGAACTTATCTGATCACAACCAGCAGCTCAGGCAGTTACTGAGCCTTACTGGTCACATGGCCATCGGAGGCAGGAAGCCTGCAATACACCTGAAATGCCCTCTGCAATTACAGTCATTCACAGCTGTCATAGAAAGCTATGAATTGCGCATGTCTTCCCACGTATTGTTCGCCGGGAGAAAAAAGTGATGTCACTGCTTCCTGCTGTTTACGTGCCGTGGGTAATAGAAGTGAATGTGGCTGCCCCCCACCCCCACCCCACGGCTGGCCAGTGCTTACTTCTAAGACACCCAGCGTATTGTGGTGCGTACAGTTCGCTCCGCAATACGCCGTGTGAACATACCCTAAGGCTTCCTGCCTGTCTGTGCATATTGCGGTCATTGAGCAGTGGAGAAGATAGGGTTGGTTATAAACTGTCCCTGTCTATCGCTGATAGTCTGCTCTCCACCCTGCACATGAAGTGTTCGAGAACATCCAGGCGTGATATAGAGCCATCACCCGGACGTTTATAGTCTATGGGCGGCCGGCAAATAGTTAAAGGAGTCAGTAAGGATTACCAAAGTTCTACGCTGCACTGACGAGGGGCAAATACCCCGAAACAGCTGTCTGCAGATGAACTTAACTGGTTTGGCTCAAATCCCTTTCACATTGCTAGGCTCCTGTGAGCTACATGTGAGCTGAGGATAACTACATCCAATAGAGTGCGCTGTAGAGCTCCTCAGCTCTTTTCCCATAAGCCTTTGCTTTATGCAAAACAGTCAGTGAGGTCTGAAAGGCAAGTAAACCCTCACACCGACCAATTTATTGGTGGCTTTCCCTAAGGAGAGATTTTCCCCCTTCTCAATCAGGATTAGCTATACATGGCTACCTCCTCCCAGATACATCAGACCTCCTGTCCACGTGTTGTCTATACAGCACCTTGGCTTCAAGGAAGCAATTGACATTCAGTTGCAAGACCAGACACAACCTGTGGACATGTGTGGGCGCAGTTTTTGGAAGAGAGCAGCCATACTTTCCTTATCTTGTACAACCCCTTTAGCATCCTATATAGATGTATAGTGCAGCATCCAGGGGGATTAGTGGGAGGTGCAGCTGCTTTTAAGGGGTATTTTCATCTTAGACATTTATGGCATATCCACAATGTCTGATAGATGCAAGTCCCACCTCTCCAGAGTGGCAGTCCCCGACCCTGTCTCTCCAGTTAAAGCACCCACTGGTTGGAGAGGTGGTACTGCTTATGTGACTCCCTCCACTCCTGTGGGAGTTTGGATAACAGATGGGACCCTTTAATAGGTACAGTTCACCAGGGCTGGTCCCTTCACATTGCTGAACAACTGCATCCATTCAGGTAAGATTCTGATAATCTAGCATCCCCAGGCAGCCATGTTCACTCCTACACAGCCATACACATATATATGCATCTGTATTGACCATGGGGACCCATAACAGGCAGGTGACCAGCAAAAGTCATATAGATAAATGTAAGGCCACGCGCTTAGGCCGAGAAAACAAAATGTACAATTATGTACTAAATGGTACAACACTGGGTACCCCTGCTGCTGAAAAACCCTTGGGGATATTGGTGGACAGTGGTCTCAAATGTAGTGACCAATGCCAGGCGGCTGCTGATAAGGCAACTATAATCATGGGCTGTGTCAAAAGAGGCCTAGATGCTCATGACAAAAATTTGCAAGTTAGGCCTTACATGGAATATCAGGCCCCAGTGTATAAGAAGGACATAGCTGAGCTACAGTGGGTGTAGAGGAGGGCGACTAAGTTGGTTTAGGGAATGGTTGGATTGTAGAACCGGAAGACAGGATATCAGAGTTAGGGTTATTTAATTTGGAGAAAAGTTTGTACAATTGGCAAATATGTGGATGGACAGTACAGGGATCTCTCTCCTGACCTATGTACACCTAGGCCTGTAACAATGAGAAGGAGGCATCTTCTATGTCTAGAGGTAAGAAGGTTTCACCATCACTGACAAGGATTCTTTACTGTAAGAGCGTTGACACTATGGAGCTTGCTGCCACAAGAGGTTGTGATGGTGGAGTCAAGTTCAGGAAGGACTTAGATGCTTTTTTGGAAAAATATGATATTACAAGTTATATATATTAGATTCAGGAGATGGGACGCTGATTCAGGGATTATTCTGATGCCAGATTTGGAGTCGGGAAGGGATTTTTTTTCTCTCTCGTATGGGGCAATTGACATCCGCTTCATAGGGGTTTGTGTTTTTTTTTTTTTTTTTTAACTTCCTTTGGATCAACACTGTAGGTTGATAGGTTAGACTGGATGCACTTGTGTCTTTTTCATGCTTAACATCATAATGTCTTTAAAACTGAGTCACATAGTGTATAAGTTTCCAGTGGATAATTGTCCCATTAATCAGGCGTGGGGCTTTGTATCATTTTAATGGAATTTTCCTGTAATTGATGCTAGAAGAGATTTTCTCATCACACTGTTTCAATGAGTTTTAGCAGTTTTGCACTTACTCTGTCTCCTCAGGCTGTGAGTGGTTCTATAGCAGTGATAAGCATTTTCCACTTCTAGCTAACTGTTACCTTGACAGTGCAGAAGATTATCTCTAACAAAATTACATATAAAACCATTCCTTTCAGTCCTCACAACACTTGTACCTTTTGTTTAGTGAAGCTAATCTTGTTAGATATAATTAATTTGCTTCGATCGCAGCCCATTAGCGGGGTGACATCACTCCCTGCTCTCAGCTAATCAGATAAGACGTCCCTGCTCTCAGCTAATCAGATAACAGACATCCGTCTGGAATGCAGGTAACCATAGAAACCTGTGTGCACTTCAGAGCACATAAAAGACCCTCTTATCTCATGACTAAAGTAAAATCTATTGACCTGTGTATTTAGAAAAAGTCTTTAACTGTCCCTTTATGTTGTAAGCTAATCTTTGTAGTGAGAAAACCCCTTTAATAAGTAATTGTGCCGGGTCCCTTCTCCTCTATGTTCACTCATAGTCCAAGCAGGAAATTCACAGACGATCGGCCAGACTGAGGAACACGAAATACAAGTCCGCTCCAGCCATCGAGAAGAAGGTTTCAACTAAGGGAAAGGGGAGGCGACATATATTCAAACTGAAAAATGTAAGTACATCCCTCCTGACGCAGTGATTCTTGGCAATGACTTCTTTGTTTCCTCCACCACCAGCTTTCAACCTTTCCATGTACATCACGGAGGTGGAAAATCCCAATGGCTGTGCTGTCCTCCTCTATCCTAAGTAGAAGACACAGCTCTGATATCTGTCCTGTTACTGGAGAGAGCCCTGCACCTGGGTCTCCTCCTCAGGACCAGCACAGATTGCTCTCTATCCACTGAAAGTAGACAATGAAGGTTCCCTACTGAGTGACAGAAAGCAGAGATCTTGGAAGCAGCGAGGAACTGATACAGAATATATATGCCGGATACAAAAGATTGGTGGAAATGAGAGACCCCTTTAACGTGGCCATAATGTGGGAGAAATTTTGCATGAATATTCGGTTCCAAGCCTTTTTGCCGCCTTCCCAATGTTTTTGTGAGGTTGCGTTTTATTCTGTCGTTTATGGTTTTATTTTCTGACTTTTATTGGTGACCTTGGTATTGGGTTATTGGGAATTGAACAAAAACATTTTTTATTACAGTTAGTGCTTTTTTGTTAAATTTTACCTTTTAATTTCAGCCCATTAAAGCTCCAGAAGCCGTTTCTACCATAGTGACATCAGAATCCCTCTTCCACAAGGTAACTCATTCCACAGAGTGAACTTATACCGTTATACCATGATAATCGCTCTATATGCATTGCATGGGGTCAGTAGAAAATAGAGATGGTGCAAATGGTTCAACTCAATGTAAAAAAAAAAAAAAAAAGAGGCCCAGGTAAGTAACGCTCTACACCAGGGGTCTCAAACTCGGCTGGGTCAATGGGCCGCACATATAAAAAAAATCTGAAGGTGACGGGCCGCCTTCCTTTCAAACTTGATACAATACAGAACTATTGCCCAGGTTATTGTGTGTGCGGAGATGCCAAATATTTGTAATTTTTTATTTCTCGTCATAAGCATTTATAATGGGGAAAGGGTGGCGCATGTTTTTTACTTTTATTTATACATACACACAGCTGAAACCAGAAGTTTCCATCCACTATATAAAAAGCCCCATCTGCAGGTTTTTCTCACTATCTGACATGAAATCAGCTTCTAGAGAGCTGGCAGACATGTCATTAATGAGAGGTGGCGGGAAACACTTATGATTATTATTTTAGGGCGCCATTAATTCCAGTGCGCTGTACATTCAAGGGAGGGGGCTACATACAGATGAAACCAGAAGTTTCCATCCACTATATAAAAAGTCCCATCTGCAGGTTTTTCTCACTATCTGACATGAAATCAGAATAAACCTTCCCCGTTTTAGGTCAATTAGGAACCAAAATTATTTATATTTGCCAAATGCCAGAATAATGAGAGATAATTTTTAAGGCATTTTTATTACTTTCTGCAAAGTCAAAAGATTCCGTACACTGGGATTACTCTACCTTTAAACAATTTGGGACCGCCCATATGATGATCTCATGTCTTTGGAAGCTTCTGATAGGTTTATTGGCAACATCTGAGCTAAATAGAGACACAGCTGTGGATGTATTTTATAGCACACCAGAAACAAACTGCTTCTGTGTGTAACATCATGGGAAAGTCTAAAGAAATCAGCCAAGATATCAGGTACAGAATTATGGACTTGCACAATTCTGGATTATCCTTCGGCGCAATTTCCAGATACCTGAAGGTGCCTTGTTCATCTGCAGCTAAGCCACATTCTAGACCCAACCAGAGTGGTGCGCTATCTGGCCATGGATTTTTTTAACCACATACGCCCCCTGCACAGTTCAGAAGTGTATATTTATTATGATTGCATATAGTACATGATCTGTCTTTGTCCTTTGTTGCAGGGTCTGTATTATCAGATTGGTGATGTGGTTTCAGTCATTGATGAAGACGACGGCAAGATCTATTATGCCCAGATCAGGGGCTTTGTTCAGGATCAGTACTGTGAGAAGAGCGCTGCTTTGACGTGGCTGATCCCTACAGTCTGCAGCCCCAAAGACCACTTTGATCCAGCGACTTACATCATAGGTAAGTGTCTTGGAAATGCATGCAGAGTAGGGTGAGGTTCACTTGTGCGTTAGAGGTTTCGTTCAGATCCCTTTCGTGATGGACACCTATGATGCCCAATGGACCCCATTGACTACAGTTGGATCCATCAGGCTTCGGTCATGGTTTTAGTCATTTTAGTATCCAGCTCTATTTATTTTTTTTTCATCATTTTTGCCGAATCTCTGCCGGGGGCTGTATAGTCGCACATTATCATTATTCCCTCTCAATTCACTGCTTAACCTCAACTTGAATGGGAAATATACTAAAAACTAATTTGAAGGCTCAGGTTACATCCTGCCCATAGAAGTCTATGGAAGATGGGGACATTGCCAAGGTTTCACCCTCAGAAGTAATCCTGTGCTTTTGATTTTGGGTAGGGCCAATTTGGCTGGACCCGAATTTTGGACCTGAATTGCTGGAAAATAGTGTGACCGATCGCCATCTTTTTTCCAGGCAGATGAAAAGAATTGTATCATTCACTGATCCTGTGTGAGAAACAGGCTGGTGACAAACAATTTTTTCATTAGCAAAATTGGGTCCTGCCAAATTGTGCCCTAACTGAATCTGAAGTGTAACATTTTATAACAGTAATGGGCAATACAGCTGTGAATCCAGCACTCTTATGAGATTGTGAAACACTTTGCTGAAGCCTGCACCGCCTCCTCACTCTCCCTAGACTCCTCTGGGCAGCATGTAACCTGATCTCTCGGTGATGTGATAATCCCCTTTGTTCCCCAGGGCAAATTCTAGAAGTGATTTCAGAGTGAATGGTGCATTTGAGGGGAGTGGAGAAGAGAAGTGTCTTATAAGTGGAAGTTGATCTATTCCCATGAGAGGACAGGTTACTACTTTCAACAGGATCAGTGCACCCCTCTCCTGCTGCTGTCATTGGTGGCATTATTGGTTATGCTTTCTAACAGTTACATTACATTGCTGCCACACTGTGCTCATGTGAAATCACATGACTGGATGGTGTGGTCGAGCTGCTAATGACTCTTTTGTGATTGATCAGACTGTTTCTATCATTTTCTCAAGGTCCAGATGAAGATCTTCCTCGCAAAATGGACTGTGTGGACTTTGTGTGCCACGCCCCATCTGAATACTTCAAGTCCCGCTCTTCGCCTTTCCCAACACTGCCCTCCCGGCCTGAGAGAGGGTTTATCTGGACTCATGTTGGTCCCACTCCTGCAATTAATATCAAGGATGCTATCGGCAACCATTTATAAGTTATGCTGGACACTGCAGAAGATGACGTCATGGTGACCCTGATGAGTGCAAGGAAAGTCACGTAATACAGGAAGAAAGGTGGCTCTGGGGGAAGGAGGTCTCCACCAGTCTGTTACAGCGGATGCTAGAAACCGACCACATGGATAAGGGAATGACCACAGCGTTACTGAAGCCTCCTCAGCTCTGCTACATTCCCGCATCTCCTCAGTGACACAAAGGTGAAAAGTGACAGAATGATATGAATTAATTCTCAGTGACCATTCATTGCTATGTGTCCCTATAAGAAGCACAGACTCCACCTTGGAAAGCATCAAGTTCTGCCACTTGCAGGACAGATCACTTTTATATTTTCTCTTTACCATTTTTTTTTTATTTTTTTAAGTCGTGGTCCATCTTTGACGACCGGTCACTAAACCCAAGCTGCAGCCAGAAGATGAAGCCAGTTGTCTGGTACATTTTTCCCACAGGGGAACTGTATATAGTTATAGTCTACAAATACATCAGATTCTCCAATAAAATGTCTACAAAGAAAAAAAAATCTGTATTATTAGACCACATTCTGATTACACGGTGAGTGGCGCCACCTATCTCTTCCTGCAGTCGACATCATGTATTACATCATGACGCACCTCGGGCGGCTGCCGAACCTCAGGGTCCGCACCTCGGGCGGCTGCCGAACCTCAGGGTCCGCACCTCGGGCGGCTGCCGAACCTCAGGGTCCGCCCCCCTGGGGCGGCTGCCGAAGCTCAGGGTCCGCCCCCCTGGGGCGGCTGCCGAACCTCAGGGTCCGCCCCCCTGGGGCGGCTGCCGAACCTCGGGGCCCGCACCTCGGGCGGCTGCCGAACCTCGGGGCCCGCACCTCGGCCGCTGCCGAACCTCGGGGCCCGCTCGGGCGGCTGAGGAACGAATCCTCGGGGCCGCTGCCTCGGGCGTGTGAACGAACACTCGGGGCCCGCACTCGAGGCGGCTAACGAAACCTAGGGGCCGCGCACTCGCGGCTGACGAGACCCTCGGGCCGACTCGGGCGGCTGACGAACCTCGGGGCCCGCACCTCGGGCGGCTGCCGAACCTCGGGGCCCGCACCTCGGGCGGCTGCCGAACCTCGGGGCCCGCACCTCGGGCGGCTGCCGAACCTCGGGGCCTGCTGCGGGGGCTATTTTTGAAGAGAACGACATTGTTCCATATCGATGGTTAACATGCTTGTTTCTGTCTGTAGCAGCAGTGGTGTGTATTATAAGGAACACTAGGCCTCATTAATCAGGCCACTACATACGAGGTCCTTGGTGCTTAACCCTGGAGAAAGCGTGGAGTTTAATTAAATGAGGATCCGTGCCGCACACCGTTCTCCACTCTGACCGAGATCCCAACGGTCAGATTGCGGGGGGCCGAGCCATTAACATGGCAGATGGAAGCCTAATGAAGGCTGCCATAGCCACCATGTATTCACTTCTATTACTTTCTGCCACAGGCAGGGAGTACTAGAATCGCCATCTTTGAACACCCTTCTGCATTGTTTTATACAATACTAGTGGCCAAATACCTTATGGGAACAAAATATTGTGCAAATAAAAAAAATAAGTTACACATAGTTTATCCTGTACGCTGAACACCATAGAAGAAAAAAAATTCCAAACGCCAATATTGTGGTTTTTTTGGTAACTTCAAGTTCCCTAAAAATTGGAATAAAAGTGATAGAGAGATTGGAGGTGATAGGAAGGGAGTTGGTGGCAGGGTTGGCTGGTGTTTTTTAAGGTGAGAGGTGGGTTGTAGGAATTCTGTGGGGTTTGATGGGCTTGTGGAGTGATAGAAGGGGGTGGGTTTGGGTAATGGGGAAAGGAGGCAGGAGAGGGAGTACAAGCTGCAGTACAATCCCTGTGCAGCCTAGCACCTACACAATATACACCTGTCACCTTTCCCCATTACCCAAACCCACCTTTAACCCCACAAACACCCATAACCCAGTTGGTTGGGGGTTATATTTTGCATTGGCACTGGGCCACACAACAAAATTGTAAGAAGGAGGTTGGGTAGAGGCCGCAGCTCTTGGGAACAGTCCCGGGTCGTTGGAAACCCCCCAAGGATTGTGCTGCAGCTGTAGCTGAATCAAATTGTGCGCTCTGAACTCTGTCCCTTGCACCCCCTGCAGATCAGCCCTCCCCGTTGGACTACGTCGGATCAGTGTTGGAGCCCTTTTATTTTTTTGTAATACCGAGGGCTGATGTCTGGGAGTGTTTTAACGCCAAGGCCTATTTTTCCCCTCCCTCCATCTTTCTAGAGCCATAACTTTTTTATTTTTCTACCTACATACTCATATGAGGGCTTTTATGTTGTGGAACAAGATGTACTTTCTGATTGTGTCATTCCCTGTACCATAGACTATACTGGGAAACCGCAAAAAAATTCTCAGTGGGGCAAAATGTGAAAAAAAAAACCAGACTTGCGCCATGTTTGCGGGAATTTTGTTTTTATGGTGTTCAGTCTTTGGTATAAACTATGTGTTATCTGTGTTTTGCAGGTTGATACGAATCCAATGTAGCATTTTTGTTATGGTTTGGTACCTTAAAAAAAAAAAAAAAAAAATCCAAACACTTTCTATTTCTCACATTTTTGCCACAGCGCCATTTTCTGTAACCAATAACTTTTTTGTGCTTCTGACTACTCTTGCTGGGGCAGCAGTGGCTTAATGTTAATAAAAAAAAAACAACCTGGAAAACTTCTTTAAGGCCCTATTCACATAATTTTTGGCCTTTATCAGTGGTGCCCAACAAGATACCTTGAAAAAGGTATTACAATGTATACCGCACTGGATCCACAGCGATCTAGAGGGGAAACCAAGTATCTTTTGGACTATTATTTCTGTATTGTCCAATTTTTACATACTTAAAGAGGTCTTCTCACAAAGGAACATCAGCTTCACAGGTTGACTTGTAGCTATCCATGAGCTGACCATGTGAGAGAATGAAGAGGGAAGCACTTGTGGCCATCCTCCCCATTTTTTTCAAATGGGAGTTCCAAATATAGCTGAGAACACTAACTCCGTTATATTCGAAAGTCCCACAGAAGTGAATGGGGAGGACGGCCACATGTGCTTCCCTTCTCATACTCTCACACGGTCGCCTCGTAGATAGCTATAAGCTGACCTGAGAAGTGTGGAGTGGATGTCCCTTCATGGAAAGACCCTTTTAAAGCCTTGAGATATGTCTGTTTTGGAATTCAGGACCAAGCCCTATTTTTCAAATCTGACGTGTCACATTATTGGGGAATAACTTTTTGACACGTTTACCTATCCATATGATTTTGAGAATGTTTTCTCGTGACACATTGTGCTTTAAGTTAAGTTTTAGTTGATACAATCCTTGTTTTTTGTGAAAAATTTCAAGAATTTTTACATGTAAGACAGTTATACTACACAAAATCTGCAACACAGATATTTTTTTTTTTTAGGGACCAGTCCAATTCTGACGTGGCTTTGTGGGGCTTGTATGTTAGATACCCCATAAATAAATCCACCTAAAAAGCTGCACCTCTTAAAGTATTCAAACCAGCATTTAGGAAGTTTGTTAATCTTAGGGAGTTCCACAGATATTAAAGCAAAGTGGAGGTGAAATTTCAAATTTTTCAATTTTTTTTTTCAGCTTTTCAATTCTAATCCATTGTTTCCTGGAACCTGGTAGATATCACCAAGAAAATGCAACTCAAAATTGATTCCTCTGATTCTGTGGTCTTTAGAGATATCCCATATGTGGCCCTTATGCACGGACTCAGCCACAAGCCTCAGAATAGGAGGAGCACCTACTGGATTTTGGGGTCTCATAGTTACATAGTTTGTAAGGCCGAAAAAAGACAAGATGTGCATCCAGTTCAGTCTGTTGTGCTAAAGTGTTGATCCAGAGGAAGTAAAAAACCCCAATGAGTTAGGAGCCAATTGTCCTCATTTTAGGGAAAAAATTCCTTCCCGACTCCTCTCTGGCATCAGAATAATCCCAGGATCAACGACCCTTCTCCAGAATCCTGGTCACTATAACTTGTTATATTATTACATCTAGAAATGAATCCAGACCCTTCTCCAGAATCCTGGTCATTATAACCTGTTATATTATTACATCTAGAAATGTATCCAGACCCTTCTCCAGAATCCCGGTCACTATAACTTGTTATATTATTACATCTAGAAATGTATCCAGACCCTTCTCCAGAATCCCGGTCACTGTAAATTATTATATTATTACGCTCCAGAAATGAATCCAAACCCTTCTTGAACTCTGTTATTAATTCCACCATGACAATTTCCATTGGCAGAGAGTTCCAGTCTCACTGCTCTTACAGTAAAGAATCCCTTTCTATGTTTCATTAGGATAGTTTTTAGGTGCCATTATATGTTTGTGGGCACCCTAAGGTTAATAAACATCCCTAAAAATAGGGAAGCAAAAAAATACAGCAATCCTGGTAGTGTTTTTTATTTTTACATCGGTTACTGTGTGGTAAAATGACGTTAATTTTACGATAACAGTGATACCCAATTTAAGTATTTTTTATGTTTTACTGCCTTTACACATTCTAAACACTTTTATTTAGAAAAGAAAACATGTTTTTGCATCGCCATAGTCTGACAGCCATAACTTTTTTTGTTTTTCTGTCTACAGAGGTGTGCAGGGGCTTATTTTTGGTAGAATGAGTTGGCGTTTTTCATTGTTACCATTTTGGGGGGGATACTTGATTTTTTAGCATATTTTAATCTATTTTTGGGAGGCAGGATAAAGAAAATAGGTTTTTTTAGGTTTTACTCTGCTGGACGATAAGATTAATAAATTGGCAATACCCAATTTATATTGTTTTTTTATTTGTGTTGTAGCAGTTTGAAAAAAATTAGCTCTTTTGCGATTGCCATAACTTTTTCCTTTTTCCATACACAGAGCTGTGTAAAGGCTTTTTTTTTGCAGGGCGAACTGGCATTTTCATTGGTTCCACTTTGGCGTTTATATGACTTTTTGATCACTTTTTATTCCATTTCGTTTATCTCCACTCCAGACCGCAACTTCAGGAGCCCAGGTGTCAATCACCGCCACGCTCCCACAACAATGGTTCAAGCACAGCGCCTGTGCTCATACGATAACCATGACGGTTCTGTACGTCATGGTCCAGTGCCTGTTAAGGTGTGTTAAGAGGTTTAAGGACAAAACCTACCATGGTTTTGCATCTGATATGTAAAGCATTTACAATTAGGAAAAGAGCAAACATACTCCAAAAGATACAAGGTTTGTTCCATAGACAAATATGGCTTCAACTCCCCTCTCTGTGGTATACATCAAGATAACTTTATCGAGGTATCCGGACAGGGGGCAGCGATGGTGACCACAAACATCATGTAAATGAAGCCTAAAAAATTATTCCTGAAGTATTTCATTTATTTGATCATTGCCTTTGTTGCATAGCTGCTTTTTGGTATGGAGAAACTTATTTTTTTTTTTTTTTGTAATTGTATTTTTATTAATCTTTTGTTTAAACAAAAATAATTACAGAAAATAAAAAAAGCGCAATCAATTGACATACACCATGAGACCAATAATAAAAGGTGAAATTAAGCCTAAGCATAGGCGTCAATGTTGGCCAATGTAACAAGGCCAAAAAGTATTCAAACACAACCATAAATCGTGATACAGAAAAGGAGGCATTTAGACAAACAAGACAGACACAGGTGGGCACGAGACTGGACACAGAAGGAGGGGGTGGGAAAGGAAGGAGGGGAATGGGGGGTTATTCGTTTATGATCGTAATCGCTCCCAATAAGACAACCAGGGCTCCCATGTGGCATCGTGGACTTCAGGCTTGTCATGTATAAGGGACATGAGTCGCTCCACACGTTGCACTTCGCAGATCCGCCTGTACAGGTCGTGTAGGGACGGGGGGTGTGGTTGTTTCCAAAAGGCGGAAATCAGGCATTTGGCAGCCGTGAGGATATGGAGGAGAACTTAGAAGCCTGTTTAGAAAGACCTGTCAACAGGATGTTCAAGAGAAAGACCGAAGGGTCTGCCGAGACCCCCTGGTGGAAAACTCCCGATAGAACCCCACTGACCTGCGCCCAAAATAGTTGGATGCTCGGGCAGTCACAGAAAATATGGGTCAGAGAACCTGGGATGGCACCACACCTCCAGCAGGCACTTGAGACGGCTGGGTTATACTTATGAAGGGGCTCCAGGGTGTGGTACCAATGCATCAGGATCTTGTATTGATTCTCCTTGTAGGTAGTGCAAGTCGAGGAGGTGGCCGCTCTATGCCATATGGTTTGCCATACATGGTATGGAAGCTTCCGTCCCAGGAAGCTCTCCCACTTGTGCATGTACGGATGGTACAATTCTGAATCTGGGGGAGGATCATTCAGCATGGTGTAAATACTAGAGATAAGCCCTTTAGACGACTGCCCCAACTTGCACAGCCTTTCAAAAGGAGTGGGGGTGGAGAGTGATGTGCCCCCTGTGAGAGTCTGCATAAGGTGCTTTATTTGGAGGACTGACGGAATGCTGTCATCGGTAACAGTTTCGGGTAGCCCCCGCACTCGGATGTTATTCCGGCGCCCCCTATTGTCCAGGTCCTTAACATGACAGCCTAAGTCACGCACTACTGATGCTTGGGCGACGAGGGGGGTGAAGGGCAGATAGATACTTGCGGGTTACGGCATGGCCTTCGTCGAGAGCGTCTGCCCTTTCTGTAAGATGTGTAATGTCTTGTCGCAGTGATGAGATCTCTTGCCTGCAGGCTTCCTTCACCTCAGAAATCAGGGTTTGGAAATCCGCTTTCCAGATGTTTGGCAGTAGTTGAAGATAGTAGGACCACTGCTGGGCGTTTGGTGGAGGCAGAGGGGCCCGGGATCCCTGAGAGAATTCAGGGGCATCAGGGCGGAGAGAGTGAGGGGGTACCCCCGAAGAGTGTGCGGAAAACAGGCCAATAGAGTCTTCTTGGGACGCATCCCACAGCCGCGGGGGGGGAGGCGACAGTCCCTCCGAATGCCTCCCTTCTGCATGGTGCTTGTTGGGGGAACCCTGCATGTTTAGGCTCGCCTGCGGAGATCCGAGGTGGGGGGACAAGGGAGGGGAACGTGATGCCATGCGGGCTGTATGTCCTGGGGAGTCAGCTGGGCTCTTATGGGCAACAGGGGAGCCTCTTGCACTAGGAGAGTCCCGGGGTATTGGAGCTTGAGGGCAGCTGCAGGCCCCAGGAGCCGTATAATGCCCCGAGGGACTCTCAGGGGACTGGACCTGTGCTGTCCCAGTCGTCAGCAATTCAGGGGCTTTAGGCCTGGTTAGCTGGTTGTTGTAGAGGCAGGCAAGTCAGCCAGTGGCCCGGCAGGTGGGAGCTGAGTGGCGTGGGCTATGGAGGAGGGCCCCGGCCTGCAAGCCACTCCAACCGCCCTGGGGCTGATGTCGGAGCCGTCGGGAGCAATGGCGTTGGCCGCGTGGTGCAACGGGGCGGGAGCCGCAGACGTGAGACGGCCGGGCAGCTCACACAGTCCGTCGGAGCCGCGGGAGGCAGGAGGGCTCGTGGCGCTCGAGGGCACCGCTGAGGTGAGGGCTGATTCAGGCACCTTGGTGCCGGTTTCTAGGCCTGTGGCGGCGGCCGTGCGCTGCAGCGGGACGGGAGCCGGGGATGCCTGGCGGTTAGGTGGCTTACCCGGTCCGTCGGAGCTGCTAGAGGCAGGAGGGTCCGCGATGAGCAGGCTTGCCTGTGTAGTGCGGGCTTCTGCGGTCAGCTTCGGCACTCGGGCTGCCTCTGGTGCTTGCAGGCCGCGGCAGGAAGAAGATGGCGCCGGCTCCTCAGCGTGGCCACGCTTCACTGCCCTCCTAGTGAGGAAGCGATCCAGCCCGGTACCCGGCGTGGGAGGCTCAGATTTGGCAGCAGAGGTTCTCCTGGAGCTCTGGGGTCTGTTTTTCCCCCTCGAGGGTCAGCTTCCAGCGCTAGTGTAGTTTAAACGGGCAGCCTGGCAGCAGAGCTCACTCAGAACGCGTCCATTCACTGAGCTCTCCAGGCCACGCCCACCGAGAAACTTATTTTTAAACTCTGAATAAATAAAAAAAATTCAAAAATGATGTGGTCCTTACCCCACCCCTTTCTTTATACCCAACAGCTGCAGGCTGATACTGTCAGAAAGGGAAAGTCCATGGCTACTGGTCCTTTCTCATCTTAAAAATACCAACCCGCAGTCACCCCAGAAGCAGACCATCTCATTAGAAGGTCCGCTTCTGATGGTAACCTGGTTCTTCCTAATACCCTTCCTGCATTAGGCATTGGGGTAATACGGAGAGGGAACCTTAGGTTAACAAAAACCACTACCACTGGCTGACACCATGCTGCAGCAATAGTAATGGAGAGGCATCTGTTAGACGCCTCCATTACTAAAACTGGAATAAAATGGTAGAAATAAAAAGTTAAAAAAACACAACACTTTTTATTTAGATAAACACTCCTCAACCACATCCCTCTAGTTCCATTTTATTAAAGAAATGGAGCCAATGAATTTCTGTTGTTGTGCAGTAAGGCTGACGGGGAAATCTTTAAAATACAGAAATACTACAAAAAAATAAAATCACAATACTTTTCTTCTTTGGTCCAGACGTTACCAGAGCGCCACTCTGCTGCAGCCTATGATGGGCTTCTCTATCCTGATACAGCTGTATCTGGAACCCCTGGGAGAAGACATGCCGGAAATAGACAGGAAGGACACAGTGCCGACAATATTTGCACTGGTCCATGCAAAATGTGGAGGGTATGAGCCTAAGGCCCGGTTTACATCTGCATCAAAGGTTCTGTCTGGAACCTCCATTGCAGAGGGGAAATTGGATTTGTATTACAATGGGCACCATGGTGCCCGACTGACCCAATTGATTACAGTGAGGTCTGTCAGGTGTCCGTCCTGATGTAAGTCAGTGTACAGGAAAAAATAGCACAGCCTGCTGTGCTATTTTTACTGTCAGTCTGAATGGAACTTGCGGTGGAGATTCCAAATGGAACCTAACCCAGCTCTCCAGCTGTTGGGAAACTACACCACCCACCATGCATTTATATGATCTATATCAGTGGGCATGATGGGAGTTATAGTTTCCCAACAGCTGGAGAGCCGCAGTTTGCAGAGCACTGACATAGCCTAAGGCTATGTTCACACGGTGTAATTGCGGCGCGTACAGTACGGCTGCAATTACGGCGGGTGATTTGGGAGTTGCGCTGATCAGCACGTACTCCCGCAGCGTTGCGGAAGGGGGGGGCGGCCGCCAGCCCCATTGACATGCATTACTTGCAGCACTTATTCGCCGCAAGTAATTGACATGTCAATTATCTCCACGGGCGTACAATACGATTGTATCGTACGAGCGGGGAGAGGAGGCGTAATCCATAGTTCTGTATGGGAGCTATGGATTACCATAATTTCGGCGCGCATCTCACTCGTATTAGACTGCAAATACGACGCGAAATGCGCACCGAAATTAGCCCGTGTGAACATATCCTAACAATGCTCTGCAAAGTTAAGCCTGAGACTTCCTATTTGCCGATTATCTAACTTGTATTCCAGTAAATTGAGGATTGAATAGATGCTGCATGAAATGGCACAACAGGGCATAGGTGAGGATAAAGTTCATAGAGTTATATTCATATTTATCCAGAAACTTGTCCCCAAACTCCGTAAACTTTGGATATGAGGAACACTGACCCATATCCAATGAGCTTTAAATGTCTTTTAGCACAAACTAAACACCCTTCAGTCTCCAGGGGTGACGGAGCGAGAAGTGAACTTGCTCCCTAGCGGGAAAAAAAGTAGAGTCCAATGCCACAATATCAGACCTCGCAGACAATTTTTTAAGTTACTGTTTTCAGGGTTAGATGCATGCGCGAGAGATGGATACCAGAGACCATGCTGATTCCACGTCCTGGCCGAAGTCGTCATCTCGCTGTCATGCACATGGCGTTTGTAGTTCTAGCATAAGATGTTCACCCTTTGGTTAAGGGGTTTTGAATTGATACATCAAGAATTTATGAGTTATAAGAACGGAGGACTGAAGCTACAGTCATATGAAAAAGTTTGGGCACCCCTATTAATCTTAATCATTTTTAGTTCTAAATATTTGGGTGTTTGCAACAGCCATTTCACTTTGATATTATCTAATAACTGATGGACACAGTAATATTTCCGGATTGAAATGAGGTTTATTGTACTAACACAAAATGTGCAATATGAATTAAAACAAATTTTGACTGGTGCAAAAGTATGGGCACCCCAACAGAAAAGTGACATTAATATTTAGTAGATCCTTCTTTTGCAAAAATAACAGCCTCTAGTCGCTTCCTGTAGCTTTTAATCAGTTCCTGATCCTGGATGAAGGTATTTTTGACCATTCCTCTTTACAAAACAATTCAAGTTCAGTTAAGTTTGATGGTCGCCGAGCATGGACAGCCCGCTTCAAAGTATCCCACAGATGTTCAATGATATTCAGGTCTGGGGACTGGGATGGCCATTCCAGAACATTGTAATTGTTCCTCTGCATGAATGCCTGAGTAGATTTGGAGCTGTGTTTGGGATCATTGTCTTGCTGAAATATCCATCCCCGGCATAACTTCAAATTCATCACCGATTCTTGTACATTATTCTGAAGAATCTGCTGATACTGAGTTGAATCCATGCGACCCTCAACTTTAACAAGATTCCCGGTGCCGGCATTGGCCACACTGCCCCAAAGCATGATGGAACCTCCACCAAATTTTACAGTGGGTAGCAAGTGTTTTTCTTGCAATGCTGTGTTTTTGGGACGCCATGCATAACGCCTTTTTGTATGACCAAACAACTCAATCTTTGTTTCATCAGTCCACAGGACCTTCTTCAAAATGAAGCTGGCTTGTCCAAATGTGCTTTTGCATACCTCAGGCGACTCTGTTTGTGGCGTGCTTTCAGAACGGCTTCTTTCGCATCACTCTCCCATACAGCTTCTCCTTGTGCAAAGTGTGCTGTATTGTTGACCGATGCACAGTGACACCATCTGCAGCAAGATGATGCTGCAGCTCTTTGGAGGTGGTCTGTGGATTGTCCTTGACTGTTCTCACCATTCTTCTTCTCTGCCTTTCTGATATTTTTCTTGGCCTGCCACTTCTGGGCTTAACAAGAACTGTCCCTGTGGTCTTCCATTTCCTTACTATGTTCTTCACAGTGGAAACTGACAGGTTTAAATCTCTGAGACAACTTTTTGTATCCTTCCCCTGAACAACTATGTTGAACAATCTTTGTTTTCAGATCATTTGAGAGTTGTTTTGAGGAGCCCATGATGCCACTCTTCACAGGAGATTCAAATAGGAGAACAACTTGCAATTGGCCACCTTAAATACCTTTTCTCATCATTGGATACACCTGGCTATGAAGTTCAAAGCTCAGTGAGGTTACAAAACCAATGTTGTGCTTCAGAAAGTCAGTAAAAATTAGTTAGGAGTATTCAAATCAATAAAATGATAAGGGTACCCAAATTTTTGCACCAGTCAAAATTTGGTTTAATGCATATTGCACATTTTGTGTTAGTACAATAAACCTCATTTCAATCCGGAAATATTACTGTGTCCATCAGTTATTAGATATATCAAATTGAAATGGCTGTTGCAAACACCCAAATATTTAGAACTAAAAATGATTAAGATTAATAGGGGTGCCCAAACTTTTTCATATGACTGTATTTGTCGGGGGGCATTCCTCGACTTCACCGTCCACTACGTACTGGTCTAGAGACCTTACAGATGGGCCCTGGGTCGCCGGGGCCTGGGTGGGAGCTGGGGATGGTAACCCCTTTTTATTGACTGTTACTGGTTGACAGAGTATTCACTTGAACATAGACATGTGCAGTTGGTTTAAAGGTTCTTTATTATACAGATGGACATATACAAGAGTTTGACAGTTATTTAGAGATACCTAACTCTACTTTATGAAAAATCAATAAAAATTAGTTTTCCCCCCAACAAAGTTCACATGCCGGCCCTAGATGCCGAGAAGTCAATTCTTAATTCTCCACTGCTCAGCATTTATAACCAACAGAAAAAGCAAGCACCCAGCCCCGCAACACCACAACAGAGAGCGCCCCTGAACGCTGAAACAGAACATCCTTTGATCCAGGTATTGTAATGGAGAAGCTAAAGAGCTTTTAACATTGCTGCCAATATGGCAAAAAATACAGTGTTTATTGTCACCCTAATTATTCCAGCATTACATGTACATTACATTCTCGGACATTAAGGCACACTTTTGTACACGTAAAAAGAACAGTCTTTCCACATGTCCATGGCATTACCTGCATGCTATTTGGTATCCCAGAAACACATATAATAAATATTTAAATTTCCTCCTCTATCACCCATATGCAACCCAGGGTGTTGATAATTGCCATGTCTGCCGGAGGCCAACTAATGTCCTCCGGTTCCGCCTTCTTGTCCCTACTGAAGAGAGTGTAATAGATACCGGTCACAGGCATAATACATAGCAATATAGTAATGAATATGAATGTATTACTATGTATTAAAATTGTCCCTAAGTGATTGCATAGTTCAGGGGTGTACAACATTTTCTGGTCCAAGGGCCACATTGTGATATTATGCCTATCCCAGGGACGGCAGTAAATCTAAGAGGGGTATTCCCAATTTGAGACCTTTACAGGTCTTTGATTGTAAATACCCAAAATGGCTTAGAGGTCTTTGTTCCACATAAGGGGCTGCAAGAGGTCAGAATGGTGTGTCCCGGCTCGATGCTCCAGAAAGAGGATACAAGGCGCTTATTTTCATTGTAGTTTTGGGAGTTATAGAAGTGGCCATTTCACAACTTTAAAGAGAACAACATACATATATATGGCCTCCTCTCCATTATCTTCTTTCTGGAGTCTGAACTCATCAGACAATTTATGGTAAATCTTGTGGATCTACCATGATTTTATCAGGAATAAACACTCTAAGAAAGAAATCCAGAAATAATACCAAACAGGTTTTACTGGATTGTTCATTTAGGTTGTTTAAAATAGCACATACAGCCCTATATTGCCAGCTATAACATTGCCCACCAGAACAGTTTCAGCTATAAAAGTGTCCAACATACTGGTACCAGTCCCACAATGCTCACCATAACAGTGTCAGCCATACAGTGCCCACCATACAGTACTCACCATAACAGTGCCTGCCATTATAGTGCCAGCCATACAGTGCTCACCATAACAGTGCCTGCCATTATAGTGCCAGCCATACAGTGCTCACCATAACAGTGCCCGCCCTTATAGTGCCAGCCATACACTGCCCACCATACAGTACTCACCATAACAGTGCCTGCCATTATAGTGCCAGCCATACAGTGCCCACCATAACAGTCCCCGCCCTTATAGTGCCAGCCATACAGTACTCACCATAACAGTGCGCGCCGTTATAGTGCCAGTCATACAGTGCCCACCATACAGTACTAACCATAACAGTTCCTTCCATTATGGTGCCAGCCATACAGTGCCCGCCCTTATAGTGCCATCCATACAGTACTCACCATAACAGTGCCCGCCCTTATAGTGCCAGCCATACAGAACTCACCATAACAGTGCCTGCCCTTATGGTGCCAGCCATACAGAGCCCCCCCTAATAGTGCCGGCCATACAGTACTCACCATAAAAGAGACCGCCCTAATAGTGCCAGGCAAACAGTGCCCACCATACAGTACTCACCATAACAGTGCCTGCCCTTATAGTGCCAGCCATACAGTGCACTAACAGTCCCCGCCCTATAGTGCCAGCCTACAGTACTCCCATAACGTGCCTGCCCTTATGAGTGCCAGCCATACAGTACTCACCATAACAGTGCCCGCCCTTATAGTGCCAGCCATACAGTGCCCACCATACAGTACTCACCATAACAGTGCCTGCCCTTATAGTGCCAGTCATACAGTGCCCACCATACAGTACTCACCATAACAGTGCCTGCCCTTATAGTGCCAGCCATACAGTGCCCACCATAGTGCCATCAGTTGAAAGTAGCTGTCAAAAGATGATTACTTTCTGAAGTATGAGGAAGGAGACAAAGCATGTTGTGTATCTGCTCAGCAAGATCTAACCCCATAGTAACATGCTTAATATAAAAAAAAAAAAAAAAACGTGCTCGCAGTGGCACCTTATTTTGCCTGTGCCCGCTGTCATAAAGAGTTTGTGTAGTCATTCTAGTTTGCTTGGATCCCTATGCATTGCCCCCAGCCAACTGCCACGGGGTCCAGCTGCTACCATCTGGAGTTGGCAGCCCCGGAATGGGTTAGGTCCCTCTCACACGCAATGGGTAACCTTTCCAGGCTATCGCAGGTCATGGTCTTGGGCATTGAGCATTTGCCATCTCGGCTTCTGCACACGGCGCATGTTATAGGGTTGGTTCGCTCAAGAGGACTAGATGTTTCTCGTCCTCCACATTACCTGATCTCTCTCCGGACAGGTCTTTGGCGCCATTACTGGATATGGCCTCTTTTAGGGACCCCGCTGACTCAGATAGGGATGAAGGAATGGCAGCTGCTGTTCAAGCCCTGATCTGGGCTCTCAGAGATTCCTTCACATTAAGGAGGAGGATGTATCCCTCTTTAAGGAGGGAATTTCTTTTAAGCCCAGCAGATTGCAGCATTTTACATTTCCTAGTCACACTGAGTTTGAGGAACTAGTTTCCAGGGAGTGTAATCATCCTGACAGGCGTTTACTTTCCACCAGGTGGTTTAATGCCCTTTTTTCTTTTACCAAGGAAATCAGTGGTCAAATTGATAGGAGTGCCCTCCGTTGATGCCCCAGTCTCACGCCTCTCTAAGAGCACCACCATTCCTTTTGCGGATGCATAATTAAAGATTATGCGGACATACGGATTAAGATGTTGGGCAAATCCGCTTTTGAAGTCTCTGGGGCAGCCCTGCCTTTGCTTCCTACTGGATCAACACGGACTGCACAGTCTGGGCCAAACAGCTTTAGAAGGGGCTAGCATCTGGCACCTCAACAGAAAATCTATTAGAGCGCACGTCCCAGCTTTTGTATGCCTCTTAGTTTCTCTGTAAGGCCTCACTTGAATGTGTATGCTTGTCCATCAGAGCATCGGCCAATTCGGTGGCCATCCGGCGTATCTCTGTGGCTAAAGTCCTGGGCGGCTGATGCAGCCTCTAAAAAAAAAAAGACTCCTATTGTTCTCCCCTTCTCTTGTAACAGACTCTTTGGGAAACATCTGAGTGAAATAATCTCGGAGGCTACGGGTGGCCACAGTTCCCGTCTACCTCAAGACCACCCTGTGTGGCTGTTATTACCACAGGAAGCAGTTACGTTTTTAGACCTTTAGTGAGTTCTCCTATAGGCCTGTGAGGAAAAAGGACTGCCATGTCTCGGGGTCCAAGAGGCAAACCTCTAAGCCGGCAAATTCACTCCAAAACGGCCATGTGCCCCCCACCCAAAGGTTCCTCTTAGGTGGTGGGCTGCTTTTCTCTCCTCAGATCTCTCACGGAGGTCGACAGAGCCAAGGTGCAAACGATTGCCTGGGTCTGAGTGGGTCTTTCGATCAGGTTTCAGGGATCAACTTTGTGCCTGTTCCCCCAGCTCGATTTTTTTTCTGCAGATCAATGTCCTGGAACTCAGGACCATTTTTCTCGGGCTCTCACATTGGTCCCCTTTTCTCCAGGGTCACCCAGTTCAGATTCAGTCCAGCACCACTGCAGTGGCTTCCCTGAATTGTCAGGGGGTGCCAAGATCTGTGCGGTTTTCCTGGGGGACTCAAGGATCCTTTGTTGGGCAAAATGCTAAGTTCCATCCATGTCAGCTATTTTCTTTCCACAAGTGGAGAACTGGATCTCCTCAGTCGGACATCAGTGGATCCCTGGAAGTGGTCTCTTCTGCCACAGTTATTTCAGATTCTTTGCTGGAGGTGGGCCACTCCGGACGTCAATGTTTGCATCCCATCTCCCACCATCAGCTCCCGAATTGTGTGTCCAGGTCCCGAAACCCCTTGGCTGTATGCTGGTGGACGAATGTTTGTCGCATGGAGTAGTTGTGCGTTTGTTCTACCTCTTTCCCCCCTCTTCCGTTAAGTGCTCAAACGCTTCAAAAGAGAGGGTTCAGCCATTTAATTGTCTCGCTTGGCACAGAAGAGGCCTTAATATGGCAGAATCTCATCGCCCTGCTGCCAGATGTTCCATCGTCCCTCCATCTGTGCCCAGTCCTCCTTTCCCAAGGTCTTCTATTCCACCCCACATTACCTCAGCTGCATTTGACTGCAGGGTTGTTTAAATTGTAATCTTTGATAGTTCTTGGGCGTCTCTCAGATAGGTTCTCGGACAGACAGCACGGGCCTACAAGCCGCAGTCTGCTCATATTTATTATATTATCATTGCCTGGCGTGAGGCGCATGGATTTCGACATTGGGTTTTTCTTACTGCTCTCTGAGGGAGTACCTCTTCATTCCTTCAGTCTGGTCTGGAGCGCGGCCTTGGCCTTTCCTCTTTGAGAGGTCAGATTTCTGCCCACTCTGTTCTTTTTCAATGTCTCCTGTTGACTTTTTTTTGCAATAGGTCACACGCGCGGCTGCGACCCCACCCATTTCATAGTGGCCGAGACCGATCGAGCTGTGGACATCTAAACCTCATATTTTAAATGCCCATGCAGCCTTTCTTTTGAAACCGTTGCATGTAAGATTTCCTACAGTTAAATTGTTTATTGTGAGCCATTTGTGGCCATTGCATCCATCTGTCAAGTGTCTGAACTGACGGCTCTTTCTTGCAGATCCCTCTTCCTTTTTGGATTGCTCTTAGGGACATTAAGGTACGTTTACGTCCCCTGTGCCTTTTGTTCACACAAGGTGATTTCATCAGTTTCCAACAGTATACATATGAGGACGTAATTCTGCCCCTCTCCCTCACATCCTCTGGAGAGGTCTCTAAATTGTTTGGATGTTGTCAGGGCTATTCGGATCTACCTCACAGCCACTGAATCTTTCAAGCACTTGGACTCCCTTTTTGTTATTCCAGAGGGATCCTCTAAGGCTACCACTGCCAGCTGGATCCAGTCTGCAATCTCGGAAGTCTACCGGTCCAGGGGTACATCGCTTTCATTCCGGGTCACTGCTCATTCCACTCGAGCGGATGGTGCCTCCTGGGCGATGGGTATTTTCCTTTAGCTTCACAAGTTTGCAAGGCTGCATCCTGGGCCTCAATTCACGCTTTATTAAATTCTACCAACTTCACACCCTGGACTCAGCTGATGCAAACCTGCGTTGTAAGGTACAGACAGTGGTGTGCTGGCTCGCACTACTGTACTTTCTTTACAATTTTTGGCACCAAGCACAGGATGCAGAAAAAAAAATATGCTTGTAATACAATTAATAAAAAATAAAACAGGTCCCTATCTGGTGTATTACGAAAGTAGAGGAAAGCTTTTCTGTGCTTTATGTCGACTTTGTGGTGGAAAGACAGCACTTGCACTAGATGGTTTTAATGATTGGAAAAATTGTGCCCAAAGACTAAATTTGCACGAGCATTCGATGCAGCATACGAAATGTGTGCTCTCATTTCATACAAGAGGAAGCAAATTGGAAAATCCTAAAATCCTAACTGAGTTGATGTGTGAAATAAAGAGATTGGAGGAAAGTAAATGATGTTGCAGAGTATCCTGGTTCGGGGTACTCAGTTACACCATCGGCACTAGATTTTCAGATCCGAGGGGAGAGCAGATCAACTTTGTGAGTCTAACTATGTGGAGGGAAACTTTAAAACGCTCCAGGAAGTCACAGCAGAGTACGACCCTTTTTAGTCTGACCACATTACTCGGTATCAGGACCCTGGTAAAGGTAAGACCTCATACCTCTCTTTTGCCACCTGTGAGCAATTCATTAACCCCTTACCGCCGGAGCCAGTTTTGGCCTCTCTGACAGAGCCCTATTTTGTGAAATTTGTCTGTGTAATTTATGTGGAATAAACTTGTTTGGGCACTTTAAACCTACTTCGATGTGAGTGTCAGGCATTGTTTTCATGGTGAAGACATTGTGTATAAAGATAGTAAGAAATTTTGGTCCAATGAAAATGATTGTTTTATTTGTGAAAAATGTATCAAGATTATGGTGGAAAAATTTATGTACCATGTTCAAAACTTAGTAAAATTTCTGCCATGTAAGGAACAGATAGTTATTCCATCTCAAATAGGTTACAACTAGCACTCTACATATGTGTCTGCTGTAGTTTGGCATCATTTTTTTAAATGTCTTTTTTTTTTGTTTTTACGTCATTAGGGGGCTTATAAATTGTAGTAGTTAATTTTAAAATTTCAAAGAAAAATTTGCAATATACAGTTTTTTAGGGGACCAGAGTTCTAACGTGACTTTGATTGACCTGTATGTTAGATAACCACCATAAATGACCTCATGTTACAGAAACTAACCCCTTAAAAGTATTCAAACCGAGTTTAGGAAAAGTTTATTAACCCTTAGGTGTTTCACACGAATTAAGCCAAAGTGAAAGTGAAATTTCAGAAAAATTTCACTTTGTTTGCGATTTTCTCAATTTTTTTTTTTATAACTGTGTTGTTTTTATTGATGATACTTAATAGAATATAACTCAAGCAATTATTCAATTATGGCCTAATGAATTGTTATAGAAATTAATTACAAAATGATTTTCCATAGATTGTACATTGATATAAAAAGTTAGGACAAATCTAACTAAAGAAGCAAACAAAGGTTATACGGCTAGATCAACCAATGCAGAAAAAGACGTGAAAGAACATCCATTTTGTTTTTAAGCATTAACACTAGACAAGACAATCAAGAGGGAAGGGGAGACACTTGGAGAAGTTGAATTACGCTATTGCAACCTTGATCTAGTTATCGCTTTTGCTGACGTGTAGGAGATCACTCAGTTAGTCGTATAGTAACCCTCTTAGAGCGAGGTATGTTGATCGCACCGCTTGCCACACACCCTCAAACTTTTCGCCAGGGATATTGTTGCAAGTCTTGCGCGGTCTGATTACCCATATTGTCTCTATCTTAGATATGTCCAACGCCCTGGACCCTCAGTTCTTCTAACGTTGGTAGAGCTTGGCTCTTCAGTGGTTCGCAATTAAGATCTTGCTGCTGGTAACAGATAGATGAATTAGCTTTCATATTAATATTTATCGCTCCAGCTATAGGTAAGACGATTGAACAGGGCAGAACATCGGATCATTAGGTCCCAAGGACCCTAGATTATCTCATGAATCATCCTCCACAACCCCACTCTTCCTAGAATTCTAGGATCTGATTCCGGACATGTACAGAATATATGATGATATTGTGCCCTCGAGGAGCGTGACATCTCCAGCAGACAGAGTATGATACCAACAAGTCATGATCTTGTAGATATTCTCCTTGTAAATGCTACATGTGGATGTTTTAGTCGCGCTTTTCCATATTAAAGATTCCAGGGTCTATGAGTGGAATGCGGCTGTCCCTATGTAATTTTCCCAGGATGTCCATATAGCTATGGTAGTATTGTGGTTACCTGTGATCTGGGTGTAATATATGTTCATGTAAATATCGAGATGAGCCTCTTGTCCGAGTCTGCAGCTTACATAGGCTTTCGCAAACCTCATGGGGTGGAAAAATTCTATCTGATGCGGAAAAGGTGACTGCAAGAAATGTTTAATTGCAGTAGTAGTTCCATACATGGACAGTTGTTTGTGCAACGTATATCTCTCCTGCAGAGAATGAAAAGACGATACTGATAATTGTGAGAGTTTTTTGAGTGTCGCAATTAAATCTGCCTAAAAACGGGAACAAAACTGTTTGTTCAAAACAAGGTTTCATTCAAAGAAGAATTTCCCATTGCATGGGGCATATCAATGGATTAATAGATAGGGGAAGATACCTTGGCGCTGGCTGGTCGAGCAATAACTTGAAGTTTATATTCTACATTTTAGCCATAGTTGCCTTAGTAAGAGGCCATCGGTCCCATAGAAGCAACTTGTTTGCACGGTGGTGTCTCGGGACATAAAAAGGATTGGGGTGTAATATTTGAAGCCATAACTTGCCAATTTTCGCCGCCCAGCGCGAGAGAAAAAGGTTTATAGGGATGACCATGCTGGGATTCGTTCGCAAATGTGTGGCCCGAGTAGCATTTGACTATCATCGCGCAACGCTAGGCCCCCCTTTTTGTTTGCTTCGCTTGTAAAACTGACTTGGCCACCTATTGGTTTATAGTTCCAAATGAAGTTCAAAAAAGTACGCCTGTAAGGGGCCTGAGGTCACCAAGGGGAGACGGTTACTGGAGAGTTTCAAAACACAGGTTATAAAATTTTTGGTAACACGTCATTTTTATGAGCACGTATCTTCCCATGTCGCTAAAGATAGGGGAAACGATCTTCCATCTTTGCCAGCAACCTCTTCTTCTCTAGATACGCCTCGGGAAAATTTTGTCCCATACAAGGAAGCAAAGGATTTTTGCTGACTGAGAACCAGAGGTAGTCGAGGGAAACTCTTGAGTCATATTTTATATTGGTAATTAGATTGAAGGTATAAGAGCTGATCCCGAGGGGATAACTATTGGAAGGGATCTGTTTATTCTTATTTATTTTTAAACCTGTTAGATGAGAAATTCGTCTAGGACGAGCATTGTAAGTTTGGCAGGGTCATATGAGGGGTTCGTATGGTGATGGTAAGATGTCATGCTGGAAGAGTGACAATTTTGAATCTCGTCCCGGACCATTTACTCCTGTGGAAGAATAGGATATTAAACGTATCAGGCAGCTGCGAAGTGTGGATTCAACGCACATGGCAAATATTAATGGGATAATGGACATCCCTGACGGGTACCATTAAAGATACTAATCAATGGTGAATTAGTATGCGGTAATCTAATTGTTGCAGTGGGTATAGAGTATAATTGGCTTAGAGCTCGATAGAAAGACCACAGAGATATACCAAAAATGTCTTAGGGACCTGAAAACATATACGACCAATTTTATAACAGCGATTCAAATGCGTTTCTCTGCATCTAATCCTAGAATCTGGCGCCTGATTTTCCCTGTTTGTTGATAATATCTATAAGATTGATGACCCGGCGAGGATTATCCCCCCCTTGACGATTATATATGAACCCTACTTGATCTTTATGTATAATGCGTGGTAGCCATACTGCCAATCTGTTGGCTAACAGTTTAGTGAAAATTTTTAGATCGGCGTTGAGCAAAGCAATGGGCCTGTAGTTCGACACCTCCAGGGGATCCTTTCCTGGTTTTGTGGTATGTGGGTGATGTTAAGGTGTAAGAATGAGAAACCTGCGGGAGACGAGTTCCCTGCACAGATTCGCATTAAAAAAGCTGTATAAGATATGGAGAGAGGTCGTTTTGAAAAGCTTGATAGTACAAGTATGTTAGCCCATCAGGCCCTGGTGATTTTCCATTGGGGAGTCGTTTGTTACCTGATAGGAGAGAGAGCTCTTCATCGTCTATCTCAGCATTGGATAGGCATCTACTGCTTCCTAGGTAATCTGTGGTAAGTTACATGGCATATAAGAAATGATGCAAGGTAGAATTTCTTTTTGCGTTGGTCTTTAGGAAGTTGTATTCTGGGAGGGACATATAAGTTAGGAAGAAATAGGTCAAGTAAAAACAGTCTTGCTATCGTGACGTGGGATCCTAGGTAACATCGGCCATATGGATTTTTCAATGCTTGAGGGGTATGTTGAGCAGTATCATCCCTAAGTTGACGGGCCAAAAGGGTATGGGCTTTATTGCTCCTTTCGTAGTATCTTTGCCTAGTATAGAGTAATAGTTTCTCAGTATGTCCTATGGCTAGGGCATTAAGTTGGGATCTAATATTAGACTATTTGTTTCAAGGCTTGTCTTTGTAGGGGAACGTGAGAGAGTCTGTTCTAGAGATGTTAACTGAGATTGTAGGGCTTCAATTTTAGATCGTTTATCTCTTTTAATCTTGGAACTGAGGGCAATACAATGTCCTCTAATTACAGCTTTGTGGGCTTCCCAGAGCGTCATGACCGAATGCAACCCGTGCCCATCAGAGTGTTAATCGAAAGTTAATCTTTTATGTTTTGACCCAGCTCTTCCCTAGTCATGGGATTTTTTATAAGGCCCTCATTTAAGCTGCCAAATGGATATGGTATGGTAGATGCCATATTTATATCTACGGATAGAAGCACAGGAGCGTGATCTGACCATGTGATAGGGCCTATAGTCACATTAGTCATCTTTTTTAGAGCTGGGATATTGCCAAAAAAGTAATCTATCCTGGAATGAGTACCATGAGGCGCAGAAAAAAAGGTAAAGGTACGTTCCCTTGGGTGGACAATCCTCCAAAGATCAAAAAGCGAGTAGCGCCGAATCAACCTACGAAACTCTCTACATAATCTGACCTGTGTCGGGTCTGCAGATTTTTCCCCGACATATAGTCTGTCCATAGACTCAGAGAAAGCTACATTGAAGTCTCCTCCTACAATGAGTAAAGCTGGTGGAAGAGAAATGAGAGGAGAGTTTACTAAAAACTCTGTTAAGAAACTGAATCTGGGAAGTATTAGGTGCATAAACATTACATAAAGTAATGGGAGTCCCTCTATATGTACCATGAAGTATAACATATCGGCCCTGAGTGTCTATGTATGATTTCGTAACCAAGAAAGGACATAACCTAGACAGCAAGATTGCCACCCCAGCTTTCTTTCGTTCCTGTGAAGCCATATATACTGAGGGAAAGAGGCCCTTAACAAATGCAAAGGTGCCCGATTTATCAAAATGCGTCTCTTGGAGGAATACTATTTAGGGCGAAGAGATCCTCGGAAGCGCTCCCGAAGCAGAGGCGCCTGTCTTGAACATTGTGTTCAGGCCCTTAACATTGAGCGAGAGTAACTCAGCCATCATCATATATGTTTAGTAGGTGAAGAGGTTGTTTACTTGTATAGAGCATCACGATATGTTGAGTTTGTAACCAACTTAGCAGGACACACAAGGTAGGGGGAAGACAGGACATTAATACAGTCAACATCATTTTCAACCAAACATAAGTATGAAGCTGAACGGGGAAACCCGTGATCTTATACCAAGATTAATATATCCCTGGGGGATGGGGTAATAGAAGGTGTGATGAAAAGAGAAATTTTTCGTGTGTGTCAGAGCCTGCGCTATTACTGCCAGGTAGACACACAGATACACAACTATATCCCCAATTGGGAGGAAAAAGTGGTAGGCCATAACCAATGGCAACCAAGGACCACATACTCGTTTGCCCTGATTCCCTTCTTTATCCATTACCGAAAGTTTCAGGGCATTAGAACAAAAAATCTAAAACAGATATAGGAGGGGAGAGAAAGGAAGAGAGGGAGAGAAGAAAAGAAAAAAAACCCACAACAAAGACAGACATCCTCTTAAATTTTAAGAGAGGGGATCATGCGATTGTGTAGTCATTGCACTGGGGTGGATTAGGGTTGTGTCCGCATAACAGATTTCTAATGATTGAACACACTGGAAGATTGTATCTGAAGAATTCTGGGCAGAGAGTCAAATCTTGAGATCCTCATCTAGTAACTAAGACTGGAGTCTCTTCTTGACCTCACGGCTTTTCATGTCTTGTTAGTGGGACTGGACGTCAGTGAGTTGGTATGTACAGCAGATGATGCTTTACGTCGTCTTCCCGACGGTGACTGCCACACCGGTGAAGGGGGATCCGGGGGAGGATCTCTTTCCCAGTTCACTATCTCTGGGATGGGGATATGCAGGGAGGAGCAGAAAACATGTAGGTCCTTAGGTGATCGCAGGGTGGCCGATTTGCCATCTCTAGAGGCCAGAAGCATAAACGGGAACCCCCATTTGTATTTGATCTCAGCTTTTTGAAGTTCCCCAAGTAAGGGTTTTAAACATCTTCGTTTGTGTAACGTTATCCAAGACAAATCTGGATAGAGTTGCAGACGGGCTCCTTGGAAATCTATGACTTTCTGAGACCTGGCTTTGGCCATAATGCGTTCTTTGAGGCTAAAGTCATTTACATAACAGATCACATCTCTAGGGACTTGGGAATTTGTTTTTGGCTTTAACGCTCTGTGAGCTCTATCCATTTTGATGGAGTGTGACGGAGACTCCCCTAATAGGGTATTAAAAATGGTCGTCAGCTGGGTTTGCAGATCTTCCATTCCCTTGGCCTCAGGTAGACCCCTCACCCTAATATTATGGCGTCGTCCTCGATTATCTAAGTCCTCTAAATGATTGGAAGTTTCCTGGAGAGCTTGGTTCTGAGAGATTAGTTGAGAGTGCATTTGAGCTAAGTATTTTCTGGTCTCATCGTGTGTTTCGTTCAAGGTTCTTCACTCGTTGCGATCCATAAACTTTAAGATGGCGGACATTGATTATTTCAGACCTGCAGTTCTCTGATTTCTGCCACCAAGGCCTTTAAATCTTTTCTAGTCGGTAGATGACTTACATAGTCCTTCCAGTCATGAGCAGGAAAGGATGGAGTTAAATGTGATATGTCCTAGATTGTCATTCCCCATCAGCGATTCCGAAGATGACCGCCATTGAGCTTCTGGAGAAGGGTGATTGGAGAATGAGTGGGAGTTAGAATCCCCATTGTCGGGCATTGGTGGTTTTGCCCCCGAGTGGCGAGCTCGGCATGGCATTTGTTTTGCCTGGGCCTTGCTTCTTGCTCCCTGGTGTCTTGGGTGCTCTAGGCATTGTTTTATTGTGAGTGGGCAGCACTATTCGTTCTGTTAGGGCAGTGGAACTGTCCGGGATGATTGAGGCCAAAGAAGCAGATCCCTTTTCCGTGGACCAGGGGGGAGATGTGGATTGACTACTGGCGGCGAGAGGATGTTACACAGGCCGCAGGCAGGAATTCAGGCAGTGATTATCACCTAAGAATACAGACAGCCAATTCAGGGATTTCAGACAGTCTGCGCGTGTGCCTTGTGGACAGGTTAGTGCTGCTTACGGGGTGGTGGAGTGGAGGCAGCAGGAAAGTTAGTACACCCCTCAATGTCCAGAGTGCCTGTCCCTGGGGAAGTGGTTTTGCAGGTGTATCAGACGGTTTGGAGATTAAGGACTTCCGAGTGAGGAGAAGACTAGGGGCTGTGATGAAGCCAGCGGCTGTTTAATACAATCAGTCGCTGGCCGAGTTTCGTTCAGCGTTATGGAGGCTGCTGTCCTGCTGCGGCTGTGTCTTCACAACAGTGGCTGGGGCATAAAATGGCGACGCGGGATTATCCCGCGCTTACAACCTCGTGTGTGTGATAGGGTAATGGCAGCGGTGCCGCGAACACCACGCCACGAGGGCATAGAAAATTTCTGTAGTGTAGGTTGCTGTGTCTCTTGTAGGGATTGATTACCGCACCCGGGAATTTCCATGCTTATCCTTCCTGGTTTCAGCAGGAGTACTCACAGTTAGCTTGTCAGCAGATGTGGGAATATTCTCACCTGGCTCATCCGCCAGAGACTTTCCTCTATAGTCCTGAGGCTAGCGCAGGTCCCTGTCCGGATCGCTCTGTTGACCCTCTCAGAGCGAGATGAAGCTGCAGGGGTAACTCCTCACGCCTTTGAGGGCAGGAGTCAGGTCTGAGCCCTGGGATTGATGGGTGCCTCGTCACGGGGTGTTTACCACAGGCAGTTGTCCGTGAGGTCTCCCTTGCGTTTACTATGCGCCTCCGTAGGCTGCGTCCCGCGCCTCGCCGGGACCCTCGCGATCACGGGGCTAGCCGGAGATTCAGGTTAGCTCGGGAATTCTCCCACGAGGTCCTGAGTCCATGCGCACCACTTGACCCACTATTTTTGCCAGAGTGTATTTACCGATCTAGCCCCCTAGATTGAAGGCAGCCTAGGTTCCAGAAGAGCAGCTGTGATCAAGCAGCCATTCTTGGTAAGACTAGCACGCCCCCTAGATTTTAAAATTTTTATACATTATTGACAGAATACGGTAAATGTGATCGGGGAAATGCAAATTATCATTGATTCCCCAGATTACTGCTGTTTTCAGAGATATCCCAGAATGTGGGCACCAAGTGCATTTTTGGCTCAGCCCAAGCCCCCAGAATCTAGGAGGAGCACCTATGGATATGGGGCCTGTCATTTTCATTACCAATTTTAGATTTAGGGGCCCATTTCAGGTTTGCGGGAGCAGCCTAAGGTTCCAAAACTTATAAAGTACCCCTGAACAAGACCCCATTGGAAACTACACCTCCTTAAAGGAATTTATCCAGAGGTGGTGTAGTGAGTATATCTCGCCCCCACAGGTGTTTCACACTAATTTTTTTATTGCGTTAGGGCTCTGAAAGAATAAAAAAAATATATATTTTTTCAATAATCTGCATTTTTAGCATGAAAATGTTTAATTTTTACAAGGAATTTGGAGAAAAAAAAGCCCAAAATTGGTGTTACGCCAATTTCTGTCCAAGTTCGGAGCAATACCATATTACATGTGGGTGTTGAAACTGCTGTTTCGGGAGTCATGGCAGGGGGGGACGATGGGGAGGGACGCTATTTTGGCTTTTGGCGCGCACAGATAGTTGGTGGGGCCAAGGCGCATCTGACAAAGCCCCAAAGTACTGAGAACAGTGAACTTCCAGACAGTTTGCCTAGTTTTGGAGAGTTCAACACCCCTCAGGATCTCATCTAAAGTTTTGTATTGTGCATTATTGGGCGCACAGATGTTCCGTAGTTTTATTTTGCATTGGCCATGGAAATGGAATGGGGGGGAAATGCAGTTCCGCCATTGTTTTTTCGGGACTTAATTTTATACCTGTATCGCCAAATCGGGATAAAATGACGGTAATAAACTTTACTATGGGGGTCGGTTACAATTACATGATATAAAATGTTTTATGATAGTTTTTTTGTTTGAGTCATTACTTTTACACAATAGAAGCCGAAGTTTGATAGAAAAAGTGCGTTTTTATGTTGTCCTATTCTGACAGCAGATAGCTTTCTAATTTTTTGCATATGGAGCTGCTTGTGGGTTGTTTATTACGAGATGAGTTGATGTTTTTATTGGTGACCATTTATGGGGGGCAGTGTGACTGCTCTTTTTGTACTTTGTCACGTTTTATTAAGGTTTTTGTGAGGCATTTTGGTACAAAATTACAGCATTCCTGGTAAGGTGTTTTTTATTTTTATTTTTTAATCAGTCGCGCTGGTCACTGTGCGGTTTATAAATGACAGCTAGTTTTCCCTCAGAGGTTAGATTACGATTACGAGCGATACCACAGATTTGTATGTTTTTTTAATGTTTTACTGCTTTTACAGCAATAAAGACTGTTTATTTCGAATAAGAAAACACGTTTTTGGCATCACCGCAGTCTGAGAGCCATGTAACTTTTTTTATTGTTTCTGTTTATGGAGCTGTATAGGGGATCTTTTTTTTTGCGGGAGTTCGAGGTTGACGTTTTTATTGGTAACATTTTTTTGTGGGGGGACAAGACTTAATGATCGCTTTTAATAGAATCCGTTGTTTGGGAAGGCAGGGTGGAGAGAAAATACTGCAATCCTAGCAGTGTTTTGTTATTATGTTATTTTTAATTGCGTTGCACATGCAAGTATCGGTGACAAGTTTGTTTTTACTATAGTGGGGTGAGACGATTACGGTGATCACCCGCCCTAATTTAGGTAGTTTTGTTTTATTTGAAAGCATCAGATTTTTTGAAAAAAAGTGTTTTTATTGTGTTAAAAACATTATTTATGATCATAGCTATCTTGGACATAGTTCCAGATCTTTAATTTTACGTATTACAGAGCTGTGTAAGAGGACTTTTTTGTGCAGGGATGGCAACTGACGTTTTAATTGGCTCACGCAACTTTAGGCGCGTTTTTCTATTGAGAGTTTTTGATCGCTTTTTTATTCTATTTTGTGCTGCAAGGATGTACAAAAAAATCGCATTCTGGTGACTCTGTGTTTTTTGTTATTGTTTTTTACGGTCGTTCTCCGTAAGGGTTAATTAACATGACCAGATTTATAGGGTGGGTCACGCTACGCCAGCGGGCGATACCAAATATGAGGTCCTTTATTTATTTATTGATCTTATTTGGAGCGCAGATGGGCGTTTGTAAAAGGGGAAAAAGGGCGGGTGTGTACTTTTTGTGTACGTGTTTGTTTATTTTATTTTTTGTGTTTGTGTTTTACTTTTTTAACAAGTTTTTTTTTTTAAACTTTTTCACATCTTTTTCACCCTTTTCTCCACGTGGGGAGAATGTGCTGAACGTCGTTAGGATCGTGCATGCAATAGGAAGATCAGCATTACAGCTTGATGGCTGTATCGCTGGTCTGCATGGCAACTGTCTGTCACGCTGCCACAATGGCGCATTTGTGGGACATCGTGACATCACCGAGACAAGCCGGATGCGTCATTCAGCAGTATAGCCGGGCTGTTCTGGTAGGAGATTTCAGTACCGGCATCTCAGCGCCGTTTTCTGCGCGGATCGGCGGGCGCTCAGCAGGAGCTCACTCCTGCCGCCTGTAACAGCTCTAGCGCGGAATGTCGCAAGAACCTTCGATGTCGCCGAACATCGGAGGGGTTAATCCCCCGCGGCGGGCTCTCACTCTCGGCAGTGGGGGATGCGGCATGATGAAAGCCTGCAAGGTAATATACCGCTGGGTTTACATGTCCGCGATCTTGCGCCGGGCGGACTGCTGGTGCTTGGGTGGGGTGCTTCCGCTTGTGATGCGACGACAGATTGCCGTTTGACTGATATCTACGGGCAATTTGCGGGAAACCCCTACCCGAACATTGACGTATGAGTACGGCAAATGTCGGTAAGGGGTTAATGTGATGGCTGATGAAGTTACCAGAAACATTGATAAAGAGATTAAAAATGAGAAATATTTCTCTATTAGTGTTGATTCAACTCCAGATATCTCCAACTCTCATTTATAATACGATATGTTAAAGTGGATGGCTCACAATGTACATGCTTTATCCCAAATCCAGGACACTGTTCAGAAAGGTTTGCAGAAGCAGTACTTGAAACACTAAAAAAGTATGACTTGAACATCAATAACTGTCAAGGGCAGTCTTATGACAATGACCGCAACGTCGCTGGTCAATACAACTGAATTCACTTGCTGCTTATATTCCCTGCTCTGCACATTCCCTAAATTTAGTTAAGACATTTGCAGCCAAGAGCTGTAAGGAAGCATGTTCTTTCTTTGAACTTCTGCATCATCATTAGGTTTGTTTTTTTTTGTTTTTTTTTTACAGCATCCAGAAGTAAGTGGGAAGTTTTACAAAAGATGTTATCTTCAGCTTCTGGAACTTTAACTCTCCGGCCTCGTTCACACGGCTTATTTTGCCACGGATTGGCGCCGTACTGCGCGCCGTATTTGTGCTTCAGTACGGCGCCAATCCGCGGCAGCAATTACGGTAATCCACTGCTCTCATAGAGAACAGTGGATTCCGTCGCTCCTCCCCGCTCGGCGAATCCGCCGCGGGGGGAGAAAGTGACATGCACACTATTTACGGCGCGTACGCGCCGTAGATAATGCATTGTTTGTGGGGTCGGGGAGCGGCGCCCCCGCCGCTCTCCGGCCCCGCCCCCGCCCCTTATTCACGCCGGATTTGTGAGCTCAATACGGCTCATAAATCTGTCGGGAATAAGCCGTGTGAACACGGCCTAAAAAGGCTCGTGAGGAGTCTTGAACAGGGACTTATTATAAATAATGAATGCTTTATCTGCAATTTCAGAAGACAAGAGCAAAAAGTCTGCAACAAGATCTAGTACTGATGGACTAATTTATCAGCTAGAACGATTTGAGTTAGTCGAAAATTACAACACACACACATATATATATATTTGTATATAGTTGTTAGTACTGTAACAGAATTGTATGACTCTTGTACAGAAGGTCAAGCAAATCAAGGAGATGTTTGACACAAATGAGTCAAATGCCTTGAGTCAATCAAGTGTGAAAGAATATGATCTTCGATTTAGAAAAAGGCAGCACTAGGGCAACAGTAGTGAATTCCAAGAGGAGATCAGTTTCCGGGTAAGCATATACTTTGTCATCTCTGATAATCTACTCTCTGAACTGGAAAGGAGGAAGTCATCCTATAAAAGGAATATTTTGAAAGATTAAAATTTTTGTCAAAATTAACCAAACAGGAAACTTCTGCTATACGTGATCAAGCTCAAAAGCTTGTGGAGGTTTACAAAATGGCCAAAATTGGCGAGCACCCCATCCTTCCCCCGTTTGGGGATAGTTGGGGGTTTCTGTTAGGTTGCTGATTCTGGCAGGCCTCAGGATTTTCGTTTTCCTGCAGTCCTCCCAGCGAGTGTTGTCCCAGTAGTGGGGAGTCTTGTGAGGTTTGGATTCTTTCCACCTCGGTTCCCTGAGCTGGCAGCGGCAGCAGGGCTTGTTTTGCTCACTACGCAGTTTTCCAGACAACCATGGTGGTTCCACTGTGTTTTCGCTGCGTTACCGCACGTCTGGGCTTGGCGCTATATACTGGAGTAGGTTTTCCTCCCCCTAGGGGCTGGGGGCACTGCTTTCCTTGGCGTTTCCAGGGCTGTCCGACGGGCTGTAGGCAGACTGCCGCCGCAATGTTTAATTTAGTCCGCCGCTTTCTTGAGGCCTAGGCCACACTAGGCCTCAACTATACCACACCCTTTCCAGGGCTTGACCCACCCCCTGGGCCTTCGATTGGTTACTGGCCTCTCCCAATTTTGGGCGGAGCATTCAGCAGCATGGACTTGTCTTGGGGGCAGGGTCTAATTGCCATTTTCCAGCATTTGGCAGTCTGGCTGTTTGCGGCATGTCTCCTGGCTTCTGAGGAGAACACAGCATCTTGGGGGGTAAGTGAACACATTGCGGGCCATTAATCATTGCTCCACATGCCCTGCAGCCATGTCCCTGTCCAAGGAGGAAGGTTCAAAGCTGCCTGCGCCCAAAGCAGTGTCGACTCACTTCGCCTGCACCCGTTACCACAAGAAATTTTCTTGCCGCCAGCCCAGTGCTCTTTGCGTAGCTCCTCAGCCGACTGCCGCGGGGCCCGGCCCCTCCTGCCAGGAAGCAGTGGCCCCGGAATGGGCTACTTCTCTCTCACTAGCTGTGGGCGACCTGTCCAGACTTTCCCAGGTTATGGTTTTGGCCATAGAGCCCATGCCATCCCTGCTCACTGTCCAGCCTCGCACCTCCCAGGGTCCGGTGTCCGATGCAGCCCATATGGTGTTTTCGCGTAAGATCGTTAGAGCGCTGTCTTCCTCGCTGTCACCTGAGCTATCTCCAATCAGATAGTGGTCGGAGATGGATGCTCCAAGCCTGGATATGGCTTCTTCTGACTCTGAGCCAGACAGAGATGATGGAACGGCAGCAGCGGTCCAAGCCCTTATCCGGGCTATCAGAGACTCCCTCCATGTTAAGGATGAGGATGTCTCAGCCTCCCAGGAGGTGTCATTTAAACTCAGCAGGCGGCAGCGTTTGGTTTTCCCTACTCATCCAGAGTTTGAGAAACTGGTTGCCAGGGAGTGGAAACATCCTGACAGGCGTCTGTTTCCAACTGCCCGGCTGAATGCCCTTGATGATATTTGTAAAGCCATCTTTGAGACGGCCCGGGCCTCCGTGCGGCCAACGTTTGCTTCATCTTGGGTCAGCAAGGCCTGCTCGGTCTGGTCCTAATGCAGTAGCCGCTCTGCTCTGTGTGTGTGGCTAAGATCTTGGTCGGCGGATTCAACCTCCAAGAACATGTTAACTTTGCTTTCTTTCACTGATGGAAAGCTGTTTGGCAGGCGTTTGGACGAGATTATCTCAGAAACCACAGGGGGTCATAGTGGTCTACTCCCTCAAACTCAGCCAGCGCGGCATTATCCACGCAAGAAGCGCCCCCAGTTTCAGTCCTTTCCAGACTTTTCCTACAGACCGACTGCGGGGAAGGCCCCTCGTTCCACAGGTGCCAAGCGATCCTCTGCCAAGCCAGCCTCATCCTGGTGGTCTCACAGGTCGTCCAAAGGCCTGTCCACCAAGTCTTCCTTGGCCTGAGGGTGCGTCCCCATTCAAGGATCCATCTCGGGTGGGGGGTCGTCTCCTCCAGTTTCAGGAGATCTGGCAGGTCCAGGTCGACGACGCTTGGGTTCACGAAGTCGTCACAGGATTCATTTCATATCCATTCCCCCGATGTGTCTTTTTCGATCCTCACCAGCGGCAGCATTCCTTCAGGCAATTCATGTCATCCTCCTTCAGGAGGTAATCATACCGGTCCCCGAATCCGAGCTGTTCCGAGGGTCTTACTCAAACCTCTTTATAGTTCCCAAAAAAGACGACTCAGTAAGGCCAGTGTTGGACCTCATCTGCTTTGTACGAGTTCCGAGCTTCCACAAGGAGTCTCTCCGGTCGGTTGTGGCATCTCTGGAGCAGAGCGTCTTTCTTTCCATCATAGATATCAGGGACCCTTATCTGCACGTCCCGATTGCCCAGACCATCAGTGGTTTCTGCGTTTAGCAGTAGGCTCAAGGCATTTCCAGTTCACGGCTTTGCCGTTCGGTCTTGAAACCGCACCGAGGGTCTTCACAAAGATCTTAGCGCCCTTAATGGCGGTTCTGCGCATCAGGGGCATTACCATCTTTCCATATCTGGACAACCTTCTAGTAAAGGCTCCATCACAAGACACCTGCCGGGATAGCATCACCCTGGACAACTTGGTGCACTTCGGCTGGGTGGTCAACTTCAACAAGTCTTGTCTGATCCCGTCTCAGAGGATGGAGTTTTTGGGGATAAGCCTCGATACTCGGGTGGCCAGGGTATTTCTTCCACCAGGGAAGATCCAGCAGTTCCGGTCAGGCGTTTCTTTACTTAAGAAATGCACCCCATACACACTTCGCACTTGCATGTGGGTTCTCAGCCGGACAGAGCCTCTGCTCTGCAATCTCGGCGGCTGGGTGAACCCCGCAGCGATGCGGGGGACATTCGGGCTGCCGCCGTGGCAGCAGTAAGAGCGCCAGAAGAACTGAAGGACGCCTACATTGCTGAAGTAGAGCAATGGGGGGTCTAGGAGGGAAGGAGAAGGAGTGGAAGCGTTGGCTTCCCGTTACCTCTGCTTTGCCGGCAGGATCCAAAGACTTGGACGCAGGATTGAGGTTTTGAATAACGACCTCAGAGAGGCGCGCTATCAGAGGGATCACATCGCATCTAATATGTGCGGGCCAATATCGGCCGTGATCAATACCCTGAAGGAAGACCTGGCTGAACTGGAAGAGGAGCGCGAGAGTATCCTGGAGGGGGCAGGACCCTTCCAGGAGAAGCTCCTTAACGATGAAAGATTCAAAGCCATGAAGATGGGGGACGAGCGTGGCGGCTCGCACAACAGGGCCCGGGGGGAGAGGTCGTTAGTGCGGGGAGCTTACCCACATGTTGTTCAGCCAGCCGACAACAGAGAGAGGCGCGCGCAGCAGCTAAGCGGGGGGGAGATCACCCTTGGGAGCCCGGGACTCGCGGCGGGTTTTTCTATGGAGCTAAAGGGGAAAGGTGCGAACAGCGAGAGGCCAGAACCGTAAATGTCTGGGCGGAAGTCCGGAGCCGGCGCAACTGGAAGTCCCCCCCTGCAGTAGTGTCGGCGGCAGCCAGCGGAATTTTGGAAGAGGGCGCAGGTGACGGAGCATGAGCTGGAGGCGGCTCCTGATGGCGATGGGAGGCCGCCCCTGTGAAATGTCGGCTGAAGGCAGCGCCATCTTTGTGGAGGGCATGAGGGTGCCCGTAACCAGCAGTGCCGGCGGTGCCACCCCAGGGGCGGAATAGTTATACAGCAGGGCAATCCCGTTATGGAAAGGGGTTTGTTACCAGCGGGGGTCCCGCCCCGGGGGCGGAGCAAACGCTGGGCCCAAGTTTTTCAACCCATCTGGCTCATCTGCTTTTTCTTCCACCCACCCACCCACCATCTACAGTGTCAGTGGACTTCAAGAAAGGGAATGCCTGGAGGTCCCGTTGGGGGGCAGTTGGGGCTGTCCGCTTTTTAATGGCCCCCTCCCGGTATCCGAAGAGAAAAAGGGGGAGGGTCTGTAAAACTCCTTGCCCAAGGCCCTCCGTGAAAACCCCAAATGTCGAGCCCCCCAAACGCGGATGGGGGCCTAGTTTTTGGGGGTCGAAAAAACTTTTCGGGGGAAAAGAAAGGGTTCATAGCATACAACCCGGCGGGGAAAAGGGAGGAAGAAGCAGAAAAAAAAGAAGATAAAAGCATGTGGGTCCCCGGGGGACTGGTGGTTAGGGGCCCGGGGTAAAGGAGGGGGCAGCTCAATGCTCCCTCAGAACCCTTTCTCCGCCGCAAGGCCCCGCCCCCAAAAAAAATAGGGGGGCCTGGGGCTTTTGGGGGGGGAGCAGGGGAGAAAAGATCTGGAAAGGCTGGTATCCTTAAACCCGCATTTTCCTGTTTCCTTTAGGGCTGCGGGGGGGGATTCGTTCGGGATAAAGGAAGTCGCGAGTCCCAAAATCATGCCAGAAGGGCTCTCTGAGAGGGAGAGAGTCCTTCAAAATCCGGGAGGGCTCTCTGACGAGGAGGGGGGGGGGGCTCCCCACAAAATTGGGGTTTAAAACCTTTCCCGGTTTGTGCGGGGGGGGGCAAGGGGGGCACTGGGGGGGGATCCCCAAAAAATTTTTTGGTTTTCCAAATAAAGGTTAATCAAAAAAGTCCCGGCCAAACCCCGGGAAAGGAAAAAAATTGTTAGAAGTATTAGGGGGTACCCTTTGGTTTGCCCAATGGATGCGGGAGGGGAGGGGGAAATTTAGGCCTCCCAATAAAAGGGGAATGGTTGCCAGGGATACTGCTGGCCCCAGGGGGGTGTGAAGTGAAATGGTTTACCAAGGGGTAAAAATTTGGTGGTAAGGTAAAAGGTAATCCCGGAAAAAAATATAGATAAAAACATGGATAAAAACACGGTTAAGGTCATTGGTCCAGTTCTTGCTTCGTTTTTTGGGTTTGTCCCGGCTGCAAAAAGGGGTTGCCCTTTAAATTTTCCCCGGCCCCCTTGCCAGCGGGTGTGGGGGACGTTGCAGGTTTGAGGGCTCCATTTTGGATGCCCTAAAGAAGGGAGAAAGGGAGGGCCCTCAAATTAGAGGGGAAGGAGGTGACCTCTCTTTCTGGATCGAAAATTCGGAATGGGGGCCCTTCAGGAAAATCATAAAACAAGGGGAAGTCATTGGGGCCCATTTCCCACAGGGGGCCGGACATGAGGCCGTAGGAATGTGGCCCCGGTAACCTGGGAGGGCAGTGATGCGTGCCCAAACCGGGAGATCCGGGGTTGTGGAGCTGCCCCCTGGGTATGAAATTTTTCACCCGTGGGGCGACTTTCTATCCCACTGATCCCCCCCTACGGTCCTGGGTTTTTTTGATGTGGGCTTTGTTCAGGGGGGGGGGCCCTTAGAGCTCTTCTGGTCAAAATTATGGGGGGGGCCCAAAAACCCTCTCCCCTAAAAGGGTTTCCCATTTCCCTTGGGGACCAATATCTTCCCAAGGGGGTAAAGGGGGGAAGAGAGTGACCGTGATCCCTTAAGGGAATGGGTCTCTTGCTACGACATCATGTTTTGGGCTGGGGCGCTTTTGGCAAAGGTCATGGGGTCCCCGGGGAAAAAAAAAGATGATTACGGTATCTGGCCCGGGGTGAAGGGAAGGGTTTTGGGTTTTAAAACAAAAGGGTTTGGGGGGGCCCGGGGGTTGCCCCATACCCCTTCAGCCCCCTTCCTGGGGCGAGTTTTCGGATCCAGGTCTTTACGGGGGGCAGCCAAAAGAGTCCCACAAAATGGGGTTTCCCCCGGGGCCACTTCAGGCAGGCTGTAGAAATGTCCCCTTGTGCGGCGGGAGGGGAAATTTGGCTGCCACATGGGGCCAGATACGTTTGTAAACTTGTGTGGGGGATCTCGGACATTTTTGCCGCTGCCCGAAAGCCCCTTGCCAAGCGGTCACCCCCCCTTTTGGAGAAAGGGGGGTTTCCCGGGTGGGGCCCGGGGGTCAGTGAGGAAAAATCTTTGGGGCCCATCCATGCAGCCCCGCCAGGAGGGGGGGGCAGGGGGTTTAGGGGGGGAGTGGGGGCAACCCTTGGCCCCTCCCCAGGCCCGGCCCCCATTGAAAGCTGAGCCCCAGCGGAGGTGAGTGAGGGGAGGGGAAGAACGCCTGGGGCGTGGGTCCCTTCTCCCCCAAAGACTCCTGTGTTAAAAGTTTCCCGGTGGGGGCCAGTAGGAAAGGGCAAAAAGGGAAAAAAGAGCGGTAGGGGGGCAGGGGGGGAGTCCTAAGACCCCTTCCCTGGGCCCCCCAGCCAGGAAATCAAAAGGAAGGTTTTCCCCTCCTCTCCTCTGGTGGTTTTTTCCCAAAAATTTCCCCGAAACTTGAGGATGACATGCCTCTCTGGGGCAAAGGCCCGGAAAAGCGGGGGAAACGGGGATGGGGGGTTGGGGCCATCCAGGGGGGTTTAGCCCCCTTTTGGGATTTGGGGAAAGGTTTTTCCTCAGGGGGGGGGGCCCTGGCCGGTTGTTGCTGGAGAGTTTGGGAAGCGATGGCCCTTCCTCTGTCTCCCTGGGTCGGGGAGTGGAAAGGAAAAAAAAAACCGGGTTTCCTCCCAAAAGGTGGAGGCCCACTTGCCCTCCTTGCCTTCTGTCCCTAGATTCAGAACACCTAAGATTAAGGGGCAGGAGGGAAAAAAAGATAAGCCGGATGATAATCCAAAGGAAGAAGGCCCTAAAAAGGGTGCAGAGAAAGAAGGTGGAAAAAAAAGGGAAAGAAAAAAAAAGTTTAAATTAAGGGGGGGGAAAAAAAAAGGGTTTTTTTTCCCGATTTTTTTTTCCCTTTGGAATTTAGGTTATTTTTATATTCATAATGTATTTAATTAATTTTATATATTTTTCTGTGGTTTACGTTTATGGTTCTAAGTTGGTTAGCAGGCAGGGTCTCTCAAATTTTCCCTCAAAGGATGGCGGGCGCCCTCTCCGTTGAAACTGGCCCCATTTTAAAGTTGCCCGCAATTTAAAATGGGGTAAGGCCCCGATATACGGCGATGATTTTTTTGGGCGCGTTTTTAAAAACCGAAAATTTTTTTTTTGCAGGAAAATAGGTGAAAAAACATGCGTTAAAAAAGGCCCGGAGGGAAATGGGCTTTGGGGGCTTCGTTTTGTTCCTCTGCAGCCGGGGCCGTTTTTCCCGGGGGAGGGGGCCTTTTTTTCCCCAACCCGGGTTAAAAAACCGACGGTTATTTGGGGGTTTGGTTTTGGGGGGGGGCCTGGTCAAATTTACGCCGGGCCCTGGGTGAGCAGAGGCTACGGGCCCCATTAACAAACTCGGGTCCCCCAAAACCCCAAAATGGGGGCGTTTAAAAACCTATTTTATGAAGGTGAAGCCCCCCTTTTTACTAGCCGTCAGTTGATCTTTGGGAGGTGACTTAAAAACCGCACAAGGGGTTCGATAGGGGGGGGCTCCAGAGATGCCCGGGCTTTGGGTAGGTCACACGGAAAGCATTTTGCCTGATTTCTCGCCTGGTGGGTCCCCATAAGGGGGCTTCCCCCCCGGGGCACCCCCGGGTTTTTTCCCCTATTTTTGGGGTAGTGTTGGTCCTTTTTTTTAAGGAGGGGGACCCCTTTGTAACGGGGGTCCGTTTAAGGAAGTGGGAAATTTTCCGATCACTGTTTGATTTCCTTTTTTCCTTGAATGTTTCAGAGACCCCTGCGGATGGGCAGGGGGTACTGGGGCTGAATTAGTCTCTCCTGGAGAAGGCAAATGTAAAAACAAAACCTTCGAGGATTCTCTTCAGAGCCCGCTATATTTATTAGGGGTTTTTCAGCAGTTAAAAACCCAGTGGTGGGAGCAGTTGTCCGGGGTGGGGGGGCCGGGAGGGACATCTCAGTGTGAAAGCCTCCTGAAAGGGGGGTGCCAGTACGGGTAGACCAATTTGTCTTTAGTTCTTGAGAGGGATTTGGCAGGTTTCCCCTCCCCGACCACTACAAGAGCTTTTAAGGCGAAAAGGTTTGTTTTTTAATTTGGGATTGGGCCTGGGTTTTATAGTACAGAATCACTGAATCGTTCTCGATCCGGGATCCTGGAGGGGCGTCGAGCGTTTCCAACCGTTGGGCCCCTTAGGGGGGAAGGGTCTCGGGCCGGGATGGATGTTGGGTTTTCCCGGCTGAAAACCGTTTCCCCAAGGCCCGGGTAGACCCCCCTCTTGTTTTTTTTGGCAGAAAGAGATCACAGTTGAGGAAATGAAGGGGGGCGATTGAAGGGCTTAGCCCCAAAAAAATGCCAGGGGCCCGGGTGGTTAACGTCGGGGTCCCCTTCCCTGGGCCCAAAGGGGGCGATCTTGAAGGTTTTTCCTTTTGTCAAAGGGTTTTAAAAATCCCCTCCCCTAATTTTAAATTGGGGGGCCCATAGTCTTCTCAATTACGGACCGGAAAGGGTTTTTGGCAAAAAGGGCCTTTTCAAAAGGCTGGTGCGTTCGCGCCCCCATTCCTTTTGGGGGTTTTCCCGCACTGCTCTGTTCCCGGGCCCGGGGGGGACCTTAAAAATGCCGTTTCTTTGTGTTTGAGGGTGGAGCAAAGGGAGGGGGGCCCACTGGAAAAGGGGGTTCTGCCCGTCCCTGGGGTCAGGCACCAAAAACGTATTGATTTAGGTTAACCCTAGTATCGGGGTTTGGGCCCTTTAAAGGTACGGCCCGCTGAGGGGGTTTTATTGGATGCTTAAGACCTTTTTTGCCCCAAAGCAAAAATCTTTTCGCCCTGGTGAAGGTTGGTTGGACCCGGCCCCCTTTTTTGTTGGGTCCAGTGTGTGGCAGGGGGTTTCCCCCCCTGAGGGTCGCTTTATGTGTTCACGATTGATCCCTTTTTGAGGCGGGTAGAGCCGGGGCCGTTTTTCGGGGGTCGGGCGCGGGGCCCGGTTTTCCCGGAAAAACCCCTCTTTAAAGGCCGGGGAGCAGACCCCCGAGATTTTGGGCCCTCTTTGTTCCCCCTGAAAGGGGAAAGGGGAGTTGGTTATGTGGGGTGGGTCGTACTCGGCTGGTCGGGGGTTTCCCTGAAACAACCCCGGGAAAGTGGGGGGGGTTTTGGTTTTGGGGGGTGGGGATTTCCCTTTTTTTTGATCTCCCGGAACCCCCCCCAGAACCCCCAAATTTTCGCTAAGATCTTGGGCGTGAATTTTTGACCTTGGTGGAAATTTCCTACTAAAAAATGTGATTGGGAGGTGAAGGACCAATTTCAAGGTCAAAAAAGTGGAATGGTGGTCTCTGTCCCCCAGGGAAAAAGGGTTTTGCCCGTTTAAAATTTTCCCGCTTCCCTGTTCATCTATTTTGGGGGAGTGTGTGTCTTTTGCCTGAATTTGCCCGGGGCAGGATCTTTTGCCCCCGTTTTTTTCCCGTTTTTATGGGGGAAAAAGGTGAAAACCCAAAAAGAGGGAGGTGAAGTACGCCCAGGAAGTTAGGGGGTTTAAACTATGGTCAACCCCCAGGTTTTCCTTTTGAAAAACCTTTTTTTTTAAGATCAAAAATAGGTTTAAACCTCTGGCTTCAGAGGCCTCCTTGGTGGGTACTCTCTTGCCGGGAATGGCTTCGGCCTTTCTTCCAGGAATGGGAGACAGGAGGGCGAGTGAAGGACTTGCGCACGCAGCACGGACATCTCCCTGCTTATGTCGCACCTGCTCTGAAGGCTCTTCGCCGGTGGGGTCTGGGGATGTGGGCGATCAGGACACTGTCGAGGAAACTCCTCGACAAACAGGTCCTGTTGACCCATTTCCGGAAGCCTCTGGCCCTCAGGGATTGCCCAGGTACGGACCTTCGGGTGGGCCGGAGTCTTTTAAACAACAAGAGGGTCCCTCACAAGTTTTAAGGCTTGGCCTGGCGCTGTTTCCACGGGAGGTTGTACGTCAGGGATAATTTGAAGTACAGAAACTCCGAGGAAAGGGGTTGTACGCGGGAGGAGTGCGGTTCTGTGCTGGAAAGCATGGACCATTTCTTGCTTCAATGTCCCTTCAACGTACGGGTTTACAAACTGGTTGGGGCCTCCACCGGCTGGCGGGATCTAGCCAACCTTTCCTATCCGGAGTGGGCCTATGGGACGTTCAAGAACCCTGGTGGTCGGGACCGGGTCTCACTTTACATCGTAGCTCAGGTAGCTGAAAGGGCTGCCTTCCTGTGGAGGGGCTTCTCCTTTAGAGTGCCCTAGTCTGGACACTTCCCATCCCGGCGGTGGGTTGGTATGGCACTGCAGTTTTTTGTGTTGTTTTGAAGTCGCTATGAGGTAAGGGGCTTACAGGCACCAAACCTGCGTCCCGTTAATGCCTGCAAAGTTAAGTTAAGTTGGTTCAGTTGGTTAGAAGGGGGCCGTCACACAGTCCGTGCTGCCTCTGTTGGTGGTGCGGGCTGATGTCGGGCGTATCCTCTTCGGACGCGCCTCTTGCCCTGGGGGGGTGTGGGAGCTCGGGGGGGTTGGCCGCCCGGGCCTGGCAGCGGGCTGTTGGGGCTGGGTGGTGGGCGCTCTGGGGTGACTATGCCTTGAGGGGTGGGGGTGGGGGTGCGCCTGGGGCTGGTTCGTGCCGCCGTCGGCGGGGGTGGTGCGGGTTGTGTGGCGTGCTCCCTGTATTTTTGGTTGGTAAGTTCGGTTCCTGGAAGATTTCAGGAACTAATCTGTATATAGTCATATGATGTTGTATATAGTGTGTGTCTAGGTAGAGGTTTTTTTTTCGGGGCTCTAGTTAGGTTGGGAGGGAGATTGGGGGTTACCACCACGATGGACAAAGGGGTGGACTTCGCAAGGGACGTGGTGGGGTCTGTGGCAGACTGCCTTGTATTTCTGTTGTTTTTTTGATTATGTATGTTTTTATATAGTATAAACAGTTGTATTTTGTTAGACGGGGTTTTCTGGGGTCCTGTATGGTTGGGCGGGGTATTGGGGGAAAACCACCACAAGAGACGGAGGGGTTGATTCCGTAAAGGGTTGTGGTGGCCCTAAGGCGGGAAGCCTGGTTTATTTTGTTTCTATTTTGGTCATTGACATTTGGACATTTACATGAAAGACATTATATAGGATTAATTCATTTTGTATTTAAATAAAAAAAAAAAAAAAAACACGGTGTGGGATGCGTGCACGGGTGGCATGTGTGGGGTGGTGGGGAATGAATGAAGGTGTGGATGAATCCTGTGGTGTGAGGTTTGTTTATTAAAAAAAATGTTGGTATTATGATTTCCAAGCCGGTTGGCATATTTGTGTTATTATAGAGTCTTATGAATTATCGTGTTAGTCATGTGTGCAAAAAAAAAAAAAAAAAGATAAATTGCACTATGTGTGGTATGGATGCACGGGTAGTATGAAGTGTGGTGGCGGGGCATGAATGGCTGCGTGTTAATTGCGGAGTGTGGAATTGTTTATAATAATAATAATAGTTGTAAATAGGGGTAAATAGGGTTTAGGTCTGGACCAACTTAGGCAGGTGTTTTTCTTTTTCCCAATTTGGGTAAATTTATGTTGTGTTTTATTTATACCCGGAATGGGGAATTTTTAGTTCGCCTGGGTGGCTAAGCCTTATTTTGTTTACAATTTTGAGCCGAAAATAAGCTGGACTACTGGACATTTTATGCCAAATAGGCTAATTTCTGTTGGTCATTTGTTTCGAATTATGTTTTGATTTCTGTTTGACAAATTGTTAAGTTCGGCTAAATATTTATATTTTTCTAATAAAAAAAAGAGTTCCAGCAGTTCCGGTCAGGCGTTTCTTTACTTAAGAAACGCACCCCATACACACTTCGCACTTGCATGCGGGTTCTCAGCAGGAAGGTGGCTGCTTTCGAAACAGTGTCCTTCGAGCAGTTTCATTCGCGCCTCCTGCAGCGGGCAATCCTGTCCCATTGGGACGGGTCCCTATTGTCCCTGGACAGGGTTATTGGCCTTCCACCCCAGGCCTGAATCGACCTCGGTTGGTGGTTAGTTTACCCCGCACTCCATCAGGGAAGTCTTTCTTGTCCCCGCAATGGCTGATCATCACCACAGACGCCAGCACGTCAGGGTGGGGCACAGTCTTCGGCACCCAGACAATTCGTGGTCTCTGGTCCCTCCGGGAATCCACCCTCCACATCAATGTCCTAGAATTCAGGCCATTTTTCTAGCACTGTGCATTGGTCACCCCTCATTTAGGGTTGTCCGATTCAAATTCAGTCCGACAACACTGCGGCGGTGGCCTATCTGAATCATGGTGGCCTCAAATCCGAGAGGGTGCCGGCCATTCTCGTTGCCCCAGATTGACCCTGCAGGACTTGGTACGCAGATCTCGTCGCCCTATTGGCAGATCGCCCCTTGGCTTCTTCCTCTGCGGCCAGACCGCTTGTCCACAGGTCCGCTGTACCATCCCACTTTACTGCAGCTGCGTTTTATGGCATGGCTGTTGAAACCTCAATACTGAAGTCTCGCGGCTTGTCAGATCCAGTCATACAGACCATAATTCTGGCACGTAAGCCTCAATCCTCCCGGATCGATTACCGCACTTGGAAGGCCTTTTTTGCCTGGGTGGAGTCCCAGGGGTTTCACCCATTGGTATATTCCACTCCCAGGGTGCTTTCTTTTCTTCAGTCAGATCTGGAGCTTGGGCTCGGCCTTCCTTCCCTGACAAGGCAGATTTCTAACCTCTCGGTTCTGTTCCAGTGCAAGCTGGCTTCCCGCCCTCAGGTTAAAACCTTTTTGCAGGGGGTTGCTCATTCCATCCCACCAGTTCATAGGCCTGTCAAACTGTGGGATTTAAATCTTGTTTTGAAGGCTATGCAATCTTCACCTCAAGTCTTTACGGGACTTGTCCCTGGTCTGCTTTCATGGAAAGTGACCTTCCTGATAGCCATTACTTCCATCCCCCAGGTGTCTGAACTGGCGGCTTTATCATATAAATCTCCTTTCCTGGTACTGCATAAGAACAAGGTAGTCCTATGCCCTGTTCCTTCGTTTCTCCCCGTTCATCCCCAAGAGCGGGCGTTCTACCTCTCGACCACCGAACCCTTTAGACGCTGTGATGCCCTCTTTATCATTCCAGAGGGTTTGCGCAGGGGCCTGGCGGCCTCTAAGGCCACCATTGGCAGCTGGATTCGGTCTGCAATTTTGGAAGCCTATTGGTCCATGGAAGCCCATTCCGTTCGGTCCCCAAACTCTTTCCACACGGCATGGGCCTCCAGGCGTACGCATCAAGCTTCAGCTTACAAGTTTCAAACGCCACCTGGCCCTCGGTCCATACCTTTTCTAAGTTCTACCAAATCCATACCTAGGCCTCTGCTGTTGTAAGCCTCGGACGTAACGTACGTCAGGCAGCAGTGTGCTAAGGACTACCACTGCTGATTTAATTTTTTTAGTTGTCAAATTTGTCTCCCCACCCTCTGGGACTTCTATTGGACATTCCAAGATGCTGTGTCCCCCAATGATATTGAAGAGAAATTGGGATTTTTTTACTTACTGTAAAATCCTTTTCTCATCTAATTCATTGGGGGACACAGGTCCCTCAATATTTTGTCTTTTGCCGATTCCCATTTGTCGCTTTCTCCTTGGATTTGGACTATGGTTTATCATCTTTGCTACGGCCTTTGTACCAACTGAGTAGACTGGCATCAGTAGGAGGGATATAGTCCTTCAGGGCGGATCCAACACGTTTGTTTCCGCCTGGTGTCAGCCTCCTAGGATGAGGCCTATACCCAAGGTGCTGTGTCCCCCCCAATGAATCAGACAAGAAAAGGATTTTACGGTAAGTACAAAAATTTAAATTAGCACTAAAACTCAAAGCAGATGCCAAACCCCCCACCACCGATTGTCAGTTTAAAGGATTTTCTGCACGTCCTTGAAACGGTCTTGCCTAAATCTTTTAGAGAATACCAAGGTTATTTTGCTGATTATTACTTTCATTTTCAGCTGGAGGTTTAAACCCGAAGCGGGGAACTTAGTCAAAATCAAAAATCGGTTTTACCCTGTTCGAAGGGGAGAGAGGCCCTCCCTGCACCCCAACATTTCTAAACAGCCAACAAAGGAAAAAAAGGGTTTGGAGGTGAAACTTTGGCTTTTTCCTTCTTGAAAGCTCAGGAAAAATAAGTGATATTTTTCTTAGTTTTAACTGCAATATAAAACAAAATAGGATAAGATGATGGAGAGAAGAACTCCTAGGACACTACTTTAGTGTTCCTTTGAGGTGGGGACAATAAAAAGAAATGCTCATCTTAGAAAGGGTTAGGAATGTATTGGGGTGAAATGTTTTTAAACCCACAAGATGGCCCCCTTGTCCCCGGGGCACACCCTGTTTGCCAAAAAAAGAAAATTTTAAAGGGACCAAAAAGGGTTGGGGGAACTCCCCAGAAGGGGAAACAAAACAGAGTGGGAAAATTAAAACTATTTGATGGGGCGGGGCCTGGAGAAGCTAAATGAAGGGCCCGCTTGTTGGTGAGCTTGCCCCGGGGGCCGCCTGTTTACCCCCTGATTCCCTTTGGCTGGAAGTGACCCCAATGGGGAAAAAAAACCCCCCCCCCAGGAAACCTCTGCCGCTAAAAACCGGACCCCCCCCCACCGGGTCCGGGTGGATGTTTTCCTCCCCAGGGGCGCAGGGGGAAAAACCGGCCAACCCAAGATCCGGCAGCCACCCTTCCCTTTCCCGCCGCGGGCCTGCCGCATGGGGGAAGCGCAAGTGCGGGCCCACGGGAAGCCCCAAATGCTTGGGCGGCTCTAAACACCGCAAGCCCTCCTGCCTCCCGCAGCTCCAAAGGGGAAACCGGGTAACCCCCGAAATAGCCCATTTTGGACATCCCCGGGCCCCCGTCCCCTGCACGGCGCGGCCCCCATCATTAATCCCCCCCGGACTGTAACCAGCCGCAAGCCCCTTTAAAAACCCCCCTCGCTACACGGGGGGGACTTGGGCCTCCCCCGGGCTCAGCCTGCTCTCTGCAGCCCCGACAGATCGGGTTTAAGCCCCCGCCCCGCGTTTTCCCCCTCGGCCCCCCGCCCCGCTGCACCCCCAAAGGCCCCGCCATTACACCGTAGTGGCCCGTAACGGGCCCCAAGGCGCCTAAAAAGCCCCGAAAAAGGCAAAGGCCCCTTCCCCCGCCCCAGAGCCTCGGCAAAAATCCCACCCGGGCTGCCGGCCGATCAGTCTATCCCTTTTTGCAGCCCGGGAAAGGCCCTCCCCCTCTGCCTGCTAACCCAAAGGGGTTTGTTTCATTGCTGACTGGGGTGAGGGCCGGGGTCCACTCGCCTGTGAGCCCCCCTCGGACTTGCAACCCCCTTCGGGGGCCGGGAGCAGCCCTAAAAAACCACTACTCCCCGGGAACCCCCCTGGTGCCGCTGGGGCCCTTGTCATTTCTCCAGAACCCCCAATGCCTTTTCCGGGAACTCACCCTATATGGCGTCACGCTCCACTCCACCCATCGCCCCATTTAAGGCCCCCACGGAAAACCCGGAAATCCCGGGTTCCCTAATTAAAGCCCCATGAGGGGGGGGGGGGCATTCAGAGGGACTGTCCCCTTCCCCCCCCCCGGCTGTGGGTTTTTTTGCATCACAAAGGACTCTTTTGGTCTTTTTCCCGGCACATTCCCGGGGGGGTACCCCCCCCACACCCTTTCTTTCCTGAGGGCTCCGAATTCCCCCAAGACTCCCGCGGCGGGGCCCCTCCCCCCTTTACCAAACGCCCAAAAGGGACTGATTATCTTCATTTTCCCGGGCCAAACATCGGGAAAGGGGCCGATTTCCCAAAACCCCTGATCACTGGGTGAAAGAGGCCTGCAGACAGGAGATTTCGTCGCTGCGACAGGAAAAATTACCCATCTTACGGAAGGGGGCAAAACCCTTTTTGCAAGGCAGGTTTGTCACTAACAAGTATCTTTTCTGCCCCCCACCCACCCTTGGGCGCTTTAAAACATTTAGTTTTCGCGATTTTGGTTTGTCCCTGTTGAGTACCTGGAAAAACAGGGGGGGCCGGAAAAAACATCCGGGGCCCGGGGGCTGCCTAAACCCTTTTAAAGATGACAACCCTTCCATCGGTCCTTATATCCATCTTCAATAAATTTCTGGGGGGGGGCCCCCTTCCCATCCCATAAGTTAGTTTGGGCCCACAGAGCCCCCGCCCAAAAGGGTCCCCCGGGCCCCTTTCCCCCGAGTTTTCATCTTTCTGTTGCTTAAATTTTTCCCCTCAAGGAAACCCCTTAGATGAAGGCCCGGGGCCCTGGGATCTTGGGTTTGAGGGCGAACGATCCCCTTTTTTAATTTCCCGGGCCCGTGTGGGTCAATTCAGAAAAACGCCCCCCCTGAAAAATCTACTCCAAACCTAAAAGGAACGCCAAATCCCGTATAGATGGAAATTTTCCCCCCTTTGCACTCTCAGCTCGAAAGGGGTGGCCGGTTTGCCCCCCTCAAAAACCCATGAGGACATGCAAACCCTTTTGTGGCCCCTAGCCGATCCCCGGGCCCCCGCCATGGGTGGGATTTTTGGATGTCCTTTCAACCCCCCCACTTCCATCCTGGCCCCATTTTTGCGCAGAAAGGGGCGATCCAGCCCGGGGGGACCCCCGGCCGGGGGGTTACCCCCCCGCCTTTTCCTCACCGCTAGCAAGGTTCCAAGGGGCTTTTTGGGTATTGTATAAAAAGTGCCTTTTTTCTCCCCCTTTTTCTAGGTATGGGGTTTTGCCCTTTTTTTCCCGTTTTGGGTGTTGTTTTCCCAAATTTGATTTTGGGAAACTCCCGTACCCGGTAGGTGCGGGTTTTACTGCGACTTGTCCCCCCACCCTAATCGATTAACCTGGGGTTTCATTCTTTCTTTTTTTTTCAGGTTACCGGTTCCATATTTACTGTTTCTTCCCCTTTGGGGATTGAACCCCGTCTCTTTTCCAAAAAAGGGAGGTTTTCCCCCCTGCCCTGATCGGGGGAGGGCCCCGCATTGCCCCCAAAGGTCTCTCCCTTTTGTGGGGGAAAGGGTTTTACACCGCAGGGGGGAGTAACCCTTTTGGGTTTGGGAAGGAGGTCCCGAGGGTCCTTGGCGGATCCATTGGATCCCTTTTTTTTTTTCTGCACTCTATTTAGGGGGCCACTAAACGGGCCCCTCCTTCCCCCCTTTTTTCCCCAAACCAGATACTCTGATCAAACTTTGGCTTTTCCCGGGTTTTTCCTCTCTTGAAACTTAGGTTAATTTTGTTTTTTGGACTATGATTGTTTGGGGTCTTTCCCCCCGTCTCGTGATTCCCTTTTTTGTATCCTTTCCCCCCACTTTCCCTCAAAACCCTGGGGTTTCTTGCGTTACCATTAAAGCAAAAAGGGGTTTAAAATTTTGATGTGAAACCCGTCTCTTGTTTTCGGAAATTTCCCCTCTCTGAAGGCGGGGCATCGCCCTTTTTCAGGGGAACCCTTTTGTCCCGTGGGTCCTTTAATTTGCCAAGACAAACTTTCCCTGTGGCTTACCTTTCCCCTTTAGTGGGGCGGAAGAAGGCGGGGGGGGGCAATAAAAAAATTTTCGATCATGTCCCCTTCCGGGGCCAAACCCGGTCGGTTTTAGACCCCCTTAAGGGCCCCTTCGGGTTTTGCTTCAGGGTTTCCCTTTGATGGGGGGCCCCCTGACACGGCAACGTCTAACTCCCAACTCAATTTAAAAATCGGTTTTCCCCTCACGAATACTAAACAAGCTGTCCCGACTCTCCCCAGGGGCCCGCTTTTTAGGAAGGGGGCTTCAATTTTTGGGGTTCTCCCCAAAAGAGGATAGGGATTCCCTTTCAGGGCAAAACCCCCCTCCAGGCCTTGGTTTTCAGGGTCCACGGGGTTCCGTAAGCCATTAGGGAAACATGGGTTTTTTTTTTGACTTGTGGGGGGTCAATCAAACCAACTGATCGATCCTTCACTTTTTTTTTCCCCCCCCCCCCCCCTCAGACGCACCTCGTCTGGACTCCCCTTTTTGGAACAATTTTTGGCAGGCCCACAAGGCGGGGGCTTAGGGGAACAAGCATCTCTAAGGGGACTTTGGCTAAAGAGAGAAGCAAAGGGGCAAGCTAGATCCCTTTCAACTCCCCCTTCAAAAATTGCAGACCACAATGTTCGCCAACCCAAAACTTTCCCCCTCCGCTCTATTGTTCGAGACTGGGTTTTCGCCTTGATTGAACCCAAACTCCCCCCCCCCCCCCCCCCCAAAAGGTGGAGAGATGCTCCTAAAATTCAAAACAGAAATTCTACAATACGGCAACAAAGCCCAAAATCTCCCCGGGCCAGGCAACCCGCGGGGGTTGACCCGGGGTTTAATTTCCACCCCCCCCCAAACCCTGAAGGGCCCCCCGACGGCTCTTTAAAAATAAGACCCTCAAAACTATGAGTCACCCTTCCGTTTGTTCTTCTCTGACCCTTTTCTCCCTACCGGGGAACCCCCGAGTCTTGGACTCGGACCCCACGCTAGGGAAGGGAATTACTTGGGGTTTCCGTTCTCTTCGAAAAAATGCCCCGGGGGAAAGGGTGAGGCACTAATCCCCCATTGAAAATTGAAAGAAAACTGGGAGTGATTAAAGACCTCCCCCCCAATGGCAAAGCCCCTTTGGCCCCCTTGGGGTATCCGTACTTGTAAATAAAAAAAACATTTTCCCAGGAGCTAGCTCCCCTAGCTCCCTTGTTTCAACACTTTCCCACAGGGGTTCCCCCCTTCCCGGGGGAAAGCCCCACTCATCTTACTCTCAACCCCCAAACCCGGGGGGGATCCGGGCAGAATTGCAAACTAACAACCGATAGCCCTTTTTTAAAATCCGACATTTAAAATTTTTTTAAAAATTCCCCAGCTAAACGTTTGAACCCCTTTTTCCCTTCCCCCACTGGGTTTATAAAGGGTCAAAGGGGGGGTTTGTTCCCCTGCCGACAAGGCGGGGTTTTGAAAAAAACTAGACGGGCCATTTTACTTAATTGAAAATTGCCCCAAATTGCAGAAAAAGGAGGCCCCCCTCCTGAGCCTCGACGCAAGAAGGCTTTTTACCGTCCCTTTGGGGGCCCTTCCTGTTTGCAAAATTTTAAATCCTTTTTGGGTTTTAAATGGTAATTTTTTGAAAGGCCCAAACATGGGCCTCTTTTCTCCTCTCCTCACCTCCATAAAAATGGCCCCCATAACTTTCCCCCCCCTTTTTGAATTAAAAATGGAACTCGCCCGGGCTTTCCCCCCATCCCTCTGTCTTCATACTAAAGCCTGGAAACCCCTTTCATTTTCAGATTAACTTGGGCCCCTCTGTCCCGGGTATCCGGGTTTTGGGATCGGGAGTTTAAAATCTCCCTTTTTTTCAGATTTCGTTCTGTGACACTGGGCTGACCTTGGCCCCTCATCTTAGCTTGCAAAATTCTCCTGGGGGAAAATTTCGGGGGACCTCGGGCTTTAAGTTTAATACGTCCAAGAAAGGGGGCCCCCCCCCTCAATTTTCCCTGCCGAGACCCTGGCGAAACATTCCCCTTTCCAATATGGTGGGGAACTGGTCTCCCTGAAGTCCTAGTTTTTCCCAAACTGAAAAAACCCCAGCTATAAATCCTAAAAATGGCGCTAACTTCCCCCCTCTTTTTTTAGAAATACGCACCCTTTTATCAAAAAGGCAAACCCCATGAGCTTATTCCCCTTTTAGGGGGGTAAACGCGTCCGTAAAAATGGCAATTTTTACCCAAAATTAATGTACCTTTTTTTAAAACCCCCACTGGTGCCCAATCCCCTAAAGGTCCCCGAAAAAACCCTGCAAGCAGCAAACTTCAAAAATTTATATGGGCGCACGGCGTCACCGGGTCGCTAGGGAAGTCCTGATGGCGAGCAAAAATAGAGGGGGGGGCTAGCTGGCCCCTAACATCATGAAATATTACTGGAGGTCGGTTAGCGTGTATCCCGTACATGGTCCACACTGTTGGCTTACAACTAAATGGATGGAGATCGAGAAACTATGGCTGGTCCCCGTTTCATCCTAACATGTTTCCTGTGCATGCTAGGGAGGTCAAGTACTTCGGTACCCTGCTTGGGGCCATATGACCTTCACTTAGGTCAGTCCTGGAAACACTGCCGGGACAAATTTTCCTCTGGCCTCTAAGGCTTCCCCAATGACTATCTTTCCTTTCACCCCCTTTCATCGCCGGCCAGCACCTCGGCAATGTTTGTAGCCCACCCCCCCCCCCCCCATGGCTAGCAGTACACAATTTGTTCACCGATTTGCTTGATATAGCTAATTTTCGCACAGGGAACTAGTTCCGTTTGCGGAGCTCTGCAATAAGTATGACCTCCCACTCAGAGCACAATTTTCCTACCTTCAAAATAAAGCACCTTATGCAGGCGTCTCACGGGGGGCGGCTCAGTACTCTCCAATCCCACCCTTTATGTAATCTGTGTTAAGTTGGGGCTGTCGTCCAAAGCGGCTTATTTCTGGTATCTACGCCAATACTCAATGATCCTTACCAGACCCAGACTGTACCATCCGTACATGCTCAAGTGGGAGGAGAGTTTTTGGGACGGTAAGTTCCCATACCAAGTCATGGCAGGGGTCCTAAGGCACAAGGGGTAGGCAGCCACATCCTCGACTTGCACTACCTACATAAAGAGAATCATACAAGATCTGTTTCACTGGTACACACCACCAGAGCTACTACACACAATTCAACCAGCTGTCTCGAGATGCCTGCGGAGGTGTGGTGCCATCCCAGGCTTCCCTAAAATCTATTCTTCTGGGATGCCCGACATCTCGGACTATTCTGGGCGCAGCGTCAGCGGGCGGTCCTATCGGGAATCTTCACCAAAGGGGTCCCGGTGGACCTTCGGTCTTTTCTTTTGAACATCCCAATGGCAGGTCTTTAATAATCATGCCTCTATAGCTTTTCCTCCACGTCCTACAGCCGCCAGTGCTTGATCTAAGGACTTTTGGAAGCAGCCGCACCCCATCACATACATGGAAATTTGCACAGCGGTCTGCGAGGGCAGCGCGTGGAGCGACTCATGTCCCGTATACACGATAAGCCGATGTTCATGATGCCGTATGGGAGCCCTGGCTCAACCTATTGGGAGCGTTTGTGCTCGTAAAATGCCTCCTCCTGCTAGGTAATTGGTCTCCCCCCCTTCCCTCTCCCTTTCCTACCCCCCCCCCCCCCTTGTGTCCAGTCTTGTACCACATCCGTGTTTGTCCGGTCTGTCTATGGCCTCCTTTTTTTTTACAAACAGGCTCTTTGGTTTTATCTGATTGTGTTATCATAGGCCCTTGTCATATTGGCAGACAACGATGCTTATGTTTTGGATTAACTTCATTATTACTATGTGGACTTATGATGTGTATTGTTTAATAAGCCTTCTTATTCTGTATTTTTCTTTTTTTTACTTTACCAAAATATTAATAAAAATACAGTTACAAAAAAAAAACTATTCTTGATAAGGTGAACAAATAGAGAGGGAGGATGTATGTCACATGTTGCCTATGGAATTTTTGTCTACAGCTGGCTATAAAAACTTGTGTCTTGTAATAAAGGTAGAACAGAATTCATTAGACTGCAGGCTGTCAGTTTGAGATTTCTTTCTCTGGCACGTGATATACTGATTTGCCCCCCCCACTGGAACGTCGAGCCCCTTTGCAGTTCCGTCTACAACAAGTGCACCAAGTGATAATACATAAAACATTCTAAAACTGTGCTACACCCACTACAAACTGCTTGAATTAAACATTAGAATTTATAATTATGGACACATTTCGCCCTGTAGAAAAACATCTTACAACATGGCTGGAGTAGCTAAGTAACCTGGTTTAGCGCTGAAAACTTTGCACACACTCTGCATAAAACTCACGTGTGTTAATTTCCTGCACCCACAGAAACCAGTCAATCAAAAAAACATGACACAAAGCTCTTGTACCCCCATAACGTGAGACGTTTATAATTGGCACTGAGGAGGCTTCAGCTTTCGGCTCTACCTACCTTAAAAGTAAATGGGACACTGTGGAAGAGCACTGTAATATGTTGTAACATGCAGTTTAACAGGAGTACAGCTAGGAAGGAAATGGAGGTAACAGTGTCACTCGGGTCCTGGTGCCACTCTCTGGCATATAACACATCATCAGTATTATAAATGGCACATAGTAGATGAGGGGCCCAGCCATAGATGTTGCACTGGGGTCCCCGAGCTTCAAAGGGGTTTACCACAAAGTAATATGTGCTGCTAGCTGCAAGCCGACCATGCATAAGAATGAGGAGGGTGACGCGAGCGGCCATCTTCTCCATTCACTTCTATGGGAGTTTCATATTATAGCCAAGTGAGTGGGCTTAGCTAATATTTGGAACTCCCATAGAAGGGAATGGAAAGTACGTCTGCAAACGACACCCTCCTTATTCTGAAGCACGGTCGGCTCGCAGATAGCAACCCGTGCAGCACATATTACTTTGTGGTAAAACCCCTTTAATTAAAACGCTGCAGTTCACAATCCCCAAGCTCTGGAGTTTTAGGAAAACCAAGTTGTACACAGGGAGTGGAGACTATTTGCATGTTGATGTCTTTTATCTATTAATATTCTGTTTGACACACTAACCCAATACTGAACTCCAAAAGGATATCAATTTATTACTCTAGTAACCCAGCTACTAGAAAGAACCTCCTGCAGATCAAAAGCTTCATCACAATTGATGCCAGTAAGGGCACACGGTGTTTTTGTGTTCCGTCGTGGATGCTAAAATCACATCCAAAAACGCAGCGGCGATCAGATCCAACATGTATCCAACATGCAGCTGCATGTTTGGATGCAGCAGGATCGCACCCTGTAGTTTTAAATAGGGTTCTTGCTGTGTCTTTTGGATCAAGAATTGACATGTCAATTCTTGGAATGGTCCTGAAAGATGCAGTGAGACACACATTGGCCATCACACATCTGAACACCGATGCGGGTTTAAAAGTAAACGCAATGTAAATCACACTGCACAGTATTACATACGTGTTTGGGTCCGTTTAGGGTCCGACAGACGGATCCAAACACGCATCTAAAAACGTATGTTCACACAGAGTCAACACGCTGTATGAACATACAATAAAACCTAAAACACCATTGTGCACTCAGCAAAGATGTATAAAGAAGAATTTATTTTATTCATGATCGATGAAAAGAACGTTAGAGGGGTGTTCCCACCACACACATTATGTCATCAATGTGTAATATGCGCAGGTCCACGACTTGGACCCATGTCTATACTGAGAACAGGCTCTGAAATCTTCCTTTTTTGAACAGCGAGGTTTCAGTACCAAGTAAAGAGGTGGGACCCACACCTGCCACACATTAATTCAATATCCTATCGATATTCCATCAATAAGTATGGTGGGGACAGCCCTTTAATTAGAATACGTGATAATCATAGTAAATTACTACATTATTTTTGATGAGAGGAGATATTACAATAATATTTAGAATAATCAAAATTAATACAATTATAATTCTAAAACCTGATCATAATTATTTCATTTTGATTATAAACAATATTGTAATAATATCTCAATTTCTCATCAAAAATATTATAACTTACTATGATTATCAGGTTTTATAGTTACAGTATTAATTATAATTAAAGGGGTATTCCAATCATACTTGTTGATGGCATATCGATAAATATATCACACATGGTATATCCTATTACAATTATCATTAATTATAATACCTATCAATATTATTTATCGAAATTAGCTATATATATTACAATTTTAATTCTATTTGATGCTAATTAATTGCAATATATCATTCATTCTAATTACTATATCTAGAGATGTTGTGTGGTCGCAATAAAAACATTAAAGTGGCTGCCCTCCCGTATGAGTTCGCTGATGACGACATAGATCTGATTTCTGCATAAAACATTTGCCGCACTCGCTACAAGAGAGGCGCTTCTCCCCCTTGTGAAGCTGCTGGTGTCTTGCTAATGTTGTTTTAAGTGCAAAACTTTTCCCGCACAGGTGACAGGTAAAGGGCCGCTCGCCCGTGTGGGTCCTGTGATGATCGGCCAGTTTAGATTTATGTGAAAAACACTTCCCACAAATCAAGCACTGCTCCTCTCTGGTGTGAACCCTTTGGTGTTGAACCAGTTGCGCTTTCTTGATAAAACTTTTATCACATTCTGAGCATGAAAACGGTTTTTCGCCCGTGTGGAGTCGTTGGTGCAAAATGAGGCCGGATCTCTGTGTGAAGCTTTTGCCGCACTCCGAACAAGTGAAGCGTTTTGTGCCTGTGTGAATTTTAATATGTTCGGAAAGATGTGATTTTTGTGTAAAACCCTTGAGGCAATAAGAACATGAAAATGGCTTCTCTCCGGTGTGCGTCCTCTCATGACAGCGGAGGTATGACTTGAGCATAAAGCATTTCCCACACACTGAACAAGAGAAGGGTTTCTCCCCTGTGTGAATAAGCGCATGTTTTTTTAGGGTGGTTTCTTGTGCAAAACACTGACCGCACTGATGACAAAAAAATGGCCGCTCTCCCGTGTGGATTCTCTCATGCTGGATGAGTTTAGATTTCCGTGTAAAACACTTTCCACAGAAAGAACATTTCTCTGCTCCCGTGTGAAGTTTTGCGTGTTGGACAAGTTGCGATTTCCTTATAAAACACTTCCCGCACTCAGGACATGAGAAAGGTTTCTCCCCTGAGTGAACAAGCTCATGTTCAAGGAGTCGTGATCGAAACTTAAAACATTTACCGCACTCCGAACAAGACAATGGCTTCTGTGCTGCGCCGATGCCCTCATGGCGGCCCGTGCTGGCTGCCGACATTGGTTCCTGTTTACCGAGAACAGATAAAATATAATCACCGCCAGTCGAAGCCATTCCAGTCATAGTATCCAAGTGAATTGAAGGATCTATGAAGTCCTCTTCTATTTCCACTTCTATTTCATCCTTTAGAGTCAACACTGGTTGTTCTCCTGTTGAGAAGAAAATGAATTGAAGTTCTATGCAGATTCTTGGACAAGAATAAAAACTAGTGGATATTCCTGGAGTGAAAATCTGATATTTCTTGTAGTATTGTTTCTATAGTGCATGGCATGTATCAGTTGTCCTGCACACAATATATAGCGGGTGAAATAAGTATTGAACACGTCACCAATTTTCTAAGTAAATCTATTTCTGAAGGTGCTATGGACATGACACTCTCACCAGATGTCAGTAACAACACACCCAATCCTTACAGGCAAAGAAATCAAACCATAGATGTTCATAGTTCAAGATATGTGTAATAATGAGAAATGACACGGGGAGAAAGTATTAAACAAGCTTACTGGAATGTATTTAATACTTGGTACAAAAGGCTTCGTTGGTGATGACAAGACACCTCCTGTATGGAGAAACTAGACCCATGCATTGCTCAGGGGAGATTTTGGCCCAATATTCCTCACTAACTCTACAAATACTGAAGCTTCCGTGCGATCCTTCTATGAACCCTGAGAGTTAGTTAGATTTTCTATTGGATTCAGCTCAGGTGATCGTCTCGGCAATCTAGCAGCTTTACTTTCTTTCTCTGAAACCAGTTGAGTGTTTCCTTGGCCGTGTGTTTGGGATCATTGTGTTGCTGAAATGTCCACCCTCGTTTCATCTTCACCATCCTGGTAAACGGCAGCAGATTTTTATCTAGAATGCCCCAGAACATGATGTTCCTACTGCCACACTTAAAGGGGTTTTGCCACGATCTCATCTCATACCTCCTGTATCCAGCTCTTCAGCTCTGTTCGCTCAGAAGGAGGCGTGTGTGATTTATTTGAATTGCATATCATGTGACCCAGCAGGATGACATCACCAGTTCTTCCACCAGTGTCCTAGGTTCAAATCCCTGTAGGAACCAAACCTGTGGTTTTTTTTTTCTCTTTATCAATGCACAGACCTGATTGAGGTTTCTTTTTTACTTATTTTCACTGTTTGACTTATTACTAAGGAGGACAGAGGATGGGAGTAGAGTGACAGCACCTGGGGTTTGAACACTCAGTAGCTGCCTGAGAAGAGAGGTGATGTCTGAGCATGTGCGACCAGGAGTGAGGAGCTCTCAGCCCTGGTCGTATCCCCTGGAGATGAGCTGTAAACAATCTATCACTAAAGGAGCAGCTAAAACAAAAATGGAGCAGAATTATTAATAATGATGAAAATGTTTATTTCATTTGCAAGCTTCCCACGTCAATTTTACTTCGTGGCAAAACCCCTTTAATGGTTGGTGTTTTTGGGTCGATAGTGCCTTTTGGCCTACAAACATGGTGTGTATTATGGCATCCAAAGAGTTCAATTTTGGTCTTATCTGACCAGACTATATTCTTCCAGTATTTCACAGGGTTGTCTAAATGTTGTTGAGCTAACCCTAAACACGTTTGAACTTGATTTTTGTTCAGCAATGGAGTCTTGTATGGTGAGCATGCATACAGGACATGGAGGTTGAGTGCATTGCTTCTTTTCTTTGAAACAACTATACCTGCTGATTCCAGGTCTTTCTGTAGCTCTCCAGAGGTATCCTTGGCTCTTGGGCAACTCTTCTGATAATTCTTTTCAGTCCACTGTCTGAAATCTTATGGTGAGCACCGGGTCCGGGCCGGTTTATGGTAAAATTATGTTCTTTAAACTTCCAGATCATGGCTCCAACAGTGCTAACTGGAATCTGCAGTAGTTTAGAAATTCTTCTGTAACCAATGCCACCAGTATGTTTTATAACTATAAGATTGCAAAGGTCTTGAGACAGTTCACTGGTTTTACCCATCATGGGATGATTCTTGTGTGGCACCTTGGTAAAGAGACACCTTTTTTTATAGGCCATCAGTTGAACCAGTTGACATATAACTTAATTTTTGGACATCCATAGTTTGATTTCTTTGCCTGTGTGGATTGGATGGGTTGTTACTGACATCTGGCGTCAATAGCACCAAAATATATTTACTTAGAAAATTGGTGACATGTTTAATACTAACTTCACCCGCTGTATCTTTAGGTAGGGCAATGCGTTAAAAGAAAGGGACAGGTCCCTTTTCATAGGACCATGTACAGTGCTCCCTCACAATACATTATTATTATTCAGGATGCTCATTCTATGCTGAAACCATAACTCTCTAGAAAACTGGTAATTGGTTCTGAAGCCCCAAAATGTCCCCAACAGAATGCAAAATGGAGATTAAAGAAAATTAAGCCGATTCTAATCTAGATAAAGCGCCTCCTTCCATATAACATCAGAGAGAGTTGCTGGAAGCTGGAAATAACTTTCTATGATGAGGACAGGAGCTTCTTTGAGGCCCCCACCTGGTGCCCAAAGGAGTCTCTCATCGGGGCATGTTTAAAAGAGCAGTACAGGACAAGATGTACTGCACTGTACTGTAGAGAGGCGCTATAGACTGTATTAGTGAGGTGCATGCAGTGATTTACAGAGTTTTTAAAAGTAAAATGTTCATGAAAATTGGTTGGATCTTCCACCAATCACATCTGCCACAGATTATCAGTGTCTGGGACATCGTATGGAGAGTGTGGTGTCAATATACAATGTCTCAGGAAAGACCATTGTTTGGTGGAAATACTGTACCCTGAGGCCATTGAGAGAGCTCTATAGTGGAATACAGCATGAAGTGCAATAATCCACCTGGACCTGGGTTAATAATTACGCCCTGCAAATAAGCCGTGTGAACATAGCCTAACTCCCATAGAAATGAATGTCAGCTACAAGCCAACTTGTCAAGTGGATGTTCCCTTGTGGAAGCACATGTGAGTTCTAGACAAAATTCTTGCAGGGTGCAAGTGCAAACACTTCCATCTTATAACGCACCTCACTACTACTCATTAAAGGGGTTTTCCCGCTTTGAACAATCCCTACTTGGTACAGCGTTCCCTTGACAATAAGCAAATAAAAAAAAAAATTGTCCTTCCGCTGGGAATCCCAGCGATCAGCTGTAATCTGTAGGGAAAATTAGCAGTAAATGTTTAATTTCCCTGCAGTATCACTGCAGGAAAAAAAAATGAAGTATTTCACCGTGTCCAGTGATATCAATAGACTGTATAGTGCAGGGCAGAAAATCCCTCCACAGTGAGAGACACTCTTTGTAACCACTTTCCAAAGTGGTGGAATGAAGAGGATCTCTTTAAGGAGAAAAGAAGTGTCACTTAAAATAGCTAGGGGGACATGTATGAAATCTGTCTAGGTCTAAGACTCTGTTGCCCATAGCAACCACAGCTCTCCTTTCATTTCATATAGTGCTCTGAAAAAATTAAAGAGGAGTTCTGATTGGTTGCTATGGGCAACAAAGAAAGTCTTAGACCTAGACTGTTTTCATACATGCCCCCAAAAGTTTTCTTGAGGCATGAATTTTTATTTTAATTTTATTTTTATTTTGTGGCATTTCCTGAAATTAATTTCTAATATTTTTTGTAGTTTCTTTCCTTGCAGTGTTAGGTCATGCACACAACAGATCTCTAGGTATGGTGACAATAAAAGGGGTAGGTGCTAACTAATAGCACCCAAAATTAGAACAAAGCATCAAATGATCCGAGCCGCATACATTCCTCTGTTAATGACAGGACATGGGTGCAGATACAGAATTGGCTTCAGTAGGGCAGAGGTTGGGAACCTTTAGGGTATGTTCACACGGCGTACTGGTGCGTGTACTGTACGCACTGCAATACGCCGGGTGTTTTAGAAGTACGCGCTGATGAGAGAGTACCTCTAAAGTGCGGGGGGGGGGGCATGCCCATGGTTGGCCCCATTCACTTTCACTATCGGCGGCGCGTAAGCACCGCGAAGAAGTGACATGTCACTACTCTCCCCCCGCCGTACAATATGAGACGTAATTCATAGCTCCCTATGAGAGCTATGAATTACCATAATTGAAGCGCAAATTACCGCAATTACACCGTGTGAACATATCCTTACAGGAGTTTCCATTCACAGGTACACTATTAAGGAATCCTGAATAACAGAAGAGGTTACTATGCCCAAGACTGGACTGGGATGTGTGTAAATTGTTTAGTACCCCTTAGGCTGCCTGTACATAATGATTTGTGCTGCTCATTCAGGAACTAGAGGCAAGAAATTAATACAGTTTTACTGAGAATTCCCCCAGTTTTTGGCTGCATGGAAAAACTGCAAAAATTCTAAGTAAACTGTGTGCATTTTTGCAGCACACCTAACAGCCACATGCCATGCTCAACATAAACTAAGGTTTGGTGGGGAATGCTCCTTGTGCGATTGTAATACATTGAGTTAGATGGGATATCTGTGTAAACCACTGCTCACACTCGGAACATTAAAGTGGCTGCCATCTCGTATAAGACAGGTGACTATGACAGATTTTTGTTCAGAACGTCTGGCACATCCGAAACAGCACAGGAGCTTCTCTCCCGTGTGAAGAAACTGGCATCTGGTAAACTATTGGCCGCTCCCCTGTGTCTGGGTGAAAGAGCTTATGTGCAGTCCTGATCGAAACATAAAACATTTACCTTGCTCTGCACAAGACAAGGGCTCCTGTGCTCTGCCGCTGCGGTCACCGCTGTCTGTGCCGGCTGCAGATATTGGTTTCTGTTGACTAAGGTCAGATGAGGCACAGTCACCTCTGGTCACAGACTTTGTAGCTATAGGAGTCAAGTCACTGAAAGGCTCTTCTATGAAGTAATCTTTTATTTCAGGCTTGACCGTCAAAACTGGTTGTTCACCTGTGGAGAATAAAATAAATTTAAATGGGCGTCTCACTACACCTCTCCATGCATCACCTTCTGTCTCCCCCCTCCCCTTCTCCATTGTAGGTTGTAAGCTCTTGTGGCCAGGGTCCGCTCTGCTTCTGTATCAGTTTGTTCTTTCAGTGCCAATATTGTATTTATCCTGCTCTTATATTAAGTATCGGAACCACTTGGCTTATACAGTGCCCTGGAATTAATGGTGCCCTAAAATAATACCACCGATGACACCTCAGCATGCGGTGCAGCATGTCAGTTTTCATGTTGACGTCTTTGCTCTATTAACACCCAGCTCAAGGTACTGCCCCAACCTTTTGTGCATTACGGTACCTGTTTTTACTCTTCACACTGCCTTCTATCAAATATTTTTGGCATAAATTGAGAATTGGCTGGTAACATTCCTAGTGAGAATTGTGATATGCTGAGCAAGACTTAAAGGGATATTCTCGCTACAAAGATCATATCTCAGATTATGGGGACAGTAAAAATAAGCACTTTTGTAATTGGGTTGCATTAACCAAGTCACATTGTATAGTAGGTATAAGCTTTTCTGTGCATCCGTTTTCTATTTCTGCTGCTGCTAGTCAGAACACGCCCCCTTTTCTGTGATTGGCTAGTCGGGACATGCCCCCAGACAGATTCCGCTCTGGACACGCCCCCTGTGCTGTGATTGGCTGCCTGATATTTCATTCAGCCTGTTGGGATACGCCTCCAGACAGAAAACAACCTGGACACGCCCCCTGCGCTGTGATTGGTTACCTGCACGCTCTGTGTTTACTCCCCTCTGAGCTGTTAAAACCGAAAGTGAAACCAGCTATGTGAGAGGGCTGCTGTCTGTATACTCATCTCCCAGCTCTAAGGTGAGCGATCTGGGTAATTACTGACTGTTTAACTCATAGATCCCATCATATAACACAGTCTTATATCCTATGCTCCCTCCATATAACACAGTCTTATATCCCGTGCTCCCTCCATATAACACAGTCACACAGCCTCCTGCCTGAAAACAGAGGGGGAAGGGGGAAGCAGTGTGCATTCCTCACATGTGTTTCATCAGTTCAGGCTGTGTGTATAACTGGTTATAGCACAGCAAGGAGCTTGTGGAGCCTGAAGCTCTGCAGACAAGAGAACATTGCAGGAGGATGCATCCTCTCCAGACAACCTTCCTCTTCCCTTGCTTCACACAGAATGATGATGTCACAGCTCTTCAGTGAGGAGAGACTCGCCTGCTGGCAGGAGAGACTCGCCCCTGGATTTCAAATTAAATCTCATAGAATTAGCTGAAGAGAGCGAACACTTCAACCGATAAAACCCCTTTAATTACATACTTACATGCAAGGCGTCTTGACTAAAACTTAAACCATTTACCTCGCTCCGAACAAGATGATGGCTCCGGTGCTCTGTGGTCCATGCTGGCTGCAGTCATCGATTCCTGTTTATGGAGTTCAGATAAGACGCATTCTTCACTGGTAGCAGACGCCATACTTGAAGGATTTAAGCCATTTAGAGGCTGTTGTAGAAAGCAATCTTCTCTTATTTCAACGCATATTTCATGCTTGGAAGGCAATACTGGATTTTCACCTGTAGTGAATAAAAGTGATTTTTCAGACAAACACTGTATTGACTTTGACCGTGCAACCTGCAGCAAACACCACAACCCCCTTAATTTATCATTAACCCCATTCCTACATATGATGTACATACAGGTCGTAATTTCACATAGAACGTATGGAGTGAGCTCAGAAGCTAAACCTGCTCCATTCATAGCAGAAGCTGGCTGTAATATTCACCTGACACCTGCAACAGTCAGGATTTAAAGGGAAGCAGTCAGGTGGTTTATTGTACCCTAAGAGCAGGATGTGATAGAGGAGAGAAGCAGAGCTCTGTGATATATAGGGTTATATGATAGAGGAGGAGAGCTGAGCTCTGTGATATATAGGGTTATATGATAGAAGAGAGAAGCAGAGCTCTGTGATCTATCATATAACCCTATATAGGCGAGAAGCTGAGCTCTGTGATATATAGGGTTATATGATAGAGGAGCTGAGCTCTGTGATATATAAAGGGTTATATGATAGAGGAGCTGAGCTCTGTGATATATAGGGTTATATGATAGAGGAAGAGGAGCTGAGCTATGTGATATATAGGGTTATATGATAGAGGAGAGAAGCTGAGCTCTGTGATATATAGGGTTATATGATAGAGGAGAGAAGCTGAGCTCTGTGATATATAGGGTTATATGACAGAGGAGAGAGAAGCTGAGCTCTGTGATATGTGAGGTTATATGATAGAGGAGAGAAGTTGAGCTATGTGACATATAGGGTTATATGATAGAGGAAGAGGAGCTAAGCTCTGTGATATATAGGGTTATATGATAGAGGAGGGAGAGATGAAGCTCTCGTGATATTATAGGGTTATATGATACAAGAGGAGAGGAGCTGAGCTCTGTGATATATAGGGTTATATGATAGAGGAGAGGAGCTGAGCTCTGTGATATATAGGGTTATATGATAGAGGAGGAGAGCTAAGCTCTGTGATATATAGGGTTATATGATAGAAGAGAGAAGCTGTGCTCTGTGATATATAGAGTTATATAGAGGAGAGAAGCTGAACAGGCATCATGAGACAGCTGCAGGTCAGCCCAAACCCACGCGTGGGTTTTACTCAGAAACTGTGCAGTGTTTCTGGGTAAAACACCCGGTGAAGTTGGGCCAGGTACAGGAAGGAACTGCTGCACCCGGGGGAGGCTGGTCTGTCAAGAGTCTTCTTTTCTGCCGCCTTAACTACACTGACAGGTCTCTCCTTATAAGCAAACATCCGAGAGCTGTCAGCAAAGCTGGGGAGGCAAGAAGAGGCTGCACATCAGACTTCTCTCCTGGCCATGGGGGCTTCCCAACAAGATCAGTTTTTGCTTACAGATAATTAATCGTTTTCGCTCTTCAGAGCACTTGTAGCTTTGTTTACTGAAGATTAAATCTCTGCACTTATGCCTTTGTAATTCTCAGCTAGTTATAGAGGAGCTAAATATGCTAATCACTCCTATAGACCCACCTACAGCTTGAAGAGACAGAGTATGAAAAGCTGTCTGTGACTGCGAAACAGCATGGTGAGAAAGCCTCTTAAAAGTACTAAATTGATTTTCAAAGTTCCAGTTGATGGTTTGTGTTCAGGGGTTTGTACACCTAAAAATTAGGGCAGTTTGTATAGAAAAGCCCTGTTGCCCTTACTGTGGGTGTTTAATTTCATACACTTTTGTACCCTCTCTAATGGATTCAGGGCGAGAGGAAAAAAAAACAAAACGCCACAAAAAAAAAAAAAAAGATACTAGCTGGATAAAACTCAAATGACCAGCACCAAGAACAGGCTTTTACATAAAGGGATGTTTCCTCACCGCGTGTTGACACCTGGTCATCCAAAAAGATGTCTTTGTACAGATTCTTGTGCTTTTCCACATATTCCCATTCCTCTATGGACAAGTAGACAGCGACGTCCTGACACCGTGCAGGAGCCTGCAATACACAAGGAGACAGGGACAGTTGAAACCAGAAGTTTCCATCCACTATAAAAAAAGCCCCATCTGCAGGTTTTTCTCACTATCTGACATGAAATCAGAATAAATCTTCCCTGTTTTAGGTCAATTAGGAACCAAAATTATTTCTATTTGTCAAATGCCAGAATAATGAGAGAGAGAATTTAAGGCATTTTTATTACTTTCTGCAAAGTCAGAAGTTTCCATACATTTCATTAGTATTCGGTAGTTTTGCCCTTAAACTTTAGGACTTGGGTCAAATGTTTTGGATCCTTCCACAAGCTTATCACAATAGTTGGTAGGAATTTTGGCCCGTTCCTCCTGACAGAACTGGTGTAACTGAGCCATGTTTGGGGGTCGCCTTGTTTGCACCTGCCTTTTCAGCTTTGCCCATACATTTTCAATAGGAATGAGATCAGGGCTTTGTGATGGCCGCCCCAAAACATTGACTTGGTTCTCCTTAAGCCACTTTGTAACCAGTTTGGCAGTAGCTTCGGGTCAGTGTCCGTTTGGAAGATCCATTTCCTAAAGAAAATCCCTCTTTATTGTTAGCACTAGAGGTAAGTGTAGCCTAGGCGCCAATAAACATAAAATAATAAAGAAATACGTATCTATCCTAGACGGCACATTACAATAAAAATTAACTTTTATTCAACAATTAAAACCTAATATTCCTAATATATACGGACTGCTCACAGAAAGCCCCCTGAATGTGAGGGCAATACAGTGAATATATCTACACGTATAGGGATAGAGGCTGGGAAAAATTCCAAGGAGGTCTAACCCTGAAAAGCCCTACCACAGGCTATCAAATCCCTAGCCTAATTGCGGGAAATAAACGTCCTGATAAGGACGATCCCGTCAGGAACCTACCCCTACAAAAATACGCCCTATAATGCCCTAGTGTTTCCCAGCATTATACAATTGAAATAAACATCTTACTTCAAGCAAAAAGTCCCAACATGTTTCGGTGCCTACCCGGACCACTTCAGGGGACAGAGATTGGTAGGCAGCAATAGATGGTGTTGTTCACAAATGGTTACAAGACTAGAGCATATGGCTCACAACGTCCGGATACAGCAATGGTGTGCCGTATGATCCATTTCCGCCCAAGCTTTAACTTCCTGGCTGATGTGTTGAGATGTTGCCTCAGTATTGCCACATAATCTTCTTTCCTCATGATGCCATCTATTTTGTGAAGTGCACTAGTCCCTCCTGCAGCAAAACAAACCCCACAATATGATGCAGCCACCCCCGTGTTTCACAGTTTGGATGGGGTTCTTAGGCTTCCAAACTTCTCCCTTTGTCCTCCAAACGTAACAATGGTCAATATGGCCAAACACTTCAATTTTAGTTTCGTCAGACCACAGGACATGTCTCCAGAAATGGAGGTCATTGTTCCTGTGCACTTGCAAACATTAATCTGGCTTTTATATGTTTCTTTTGGAGTAATGGCTTCTTCCTGGCAGAGCGGCTTTTCAGTCCATGTTGATACAGTACTCGTTTCTCTGTGGATAAGGACACAATCTTACCAGCTTCCACCAGCATCTTCACAAGGTCTTTTGCTTTTGTTTCTGGGTTGATATGCACATGTTGGACCAAAGCACATTCATCTCTGAGACAGAGAACCTGTCTCCTTTCTGAACGGTAAGATGGCTGGACATTCCCATCTTGTTTGTACTTGTGTATAATTGTTTGTACAGATGAACGAGGCACCTTCAGGTATCTGGAAATTGCACCCAAGGATGATCCAGACTTGTGCATTTTTGGGGGGATAAGACTTTTTGGAAGGCAAGATGAAGAAAATACTACAATCCTAGTAGTGTTTATCATTTTTATCAGTGCTCACTGTGCAGTATATGTGACAAGTTAGTTTTACTCCGTGGGTCGATACGATTGCGGCGATACACAATTTATATATTTTTTTATGTTGCAGTGGTAAGGCACTTCGATCTAGGATGTACCGCTACATCCTATGTCGGGAAGGGGTTAAGGAACAGAACAATTTTTTTTTATTTTTGTCCTCTTTGCATTCTGGCAGTCATAACTTTGTTAGGGTTTGTTCAACAAAACTGTAAAAGGCTTAGTTTTTTTTCAGGAGGAATAATACCTTACATTGGTGCCATTTTTGGTACACCTAATGTACATCAGAATAGAATTTTTATTCACATTTATTAAACCGTAGTTTTTTTATATGATGCTATCCATTTTTTTTCTTGTACAGGTTGCTCCAGACATCATAAAAACATGTAATTTTGGCAGGAAAGGTATATAATGTAAAAAATATTACACAACCTGCTAAATGGAAGAATAGCTATTTATATGGAGCTGATTGTCTTCTCACCTCATCTCAAACATGGGTTGGCTTTCATTCGATCATCTATATCAGTGGTCCCCAACTCCAGTCCTCAAGGCACACCAACCGGTCATGTTTTCAGGATCTCCCACAGAATGCACTGACATTAATGATATCACCTGTGCAGAATGCACTGACAATAATGACTTCACCTGTGCAATGCTAAGGAAAGCCAGAAAACATGACCTGTTGGTGTGCCTTGAGGACTAGGGTTGGGAACCTCTGATCTACATGATGGTTGAGATTTTTGAATCATTGCGCTTTCAGGGGATTTTTGTGTTGTGTTTTAACATAACTAATCAAAAACTATATTTTATAGTAGTAGGCACTACACTCCACGAGTGGTAGCGTGACATGGGATTTTCAGCTTAAAGGGGTTGTCTCACTACAAAGATTAGCTTTCAACATGTAGGGAACAGTAAATCAAGATGTTTTCCAAATATATTGCTTTGTTCATTTCTGAGGGCTTTCAGGTTTCTCTAGTTACCGACCTGTTTGATTCTTCTCCCCTGCGGTTTGTTATTTCTGATAGCAGGGGGTCATCACACAGGTCGTGGCACAGAACTGCTGGCAGCTCGAGAGCTTGTGTATTATCTGATCTTTCAGACAACAGACGCTAATTACTACTATATACCTTAGCTCTGAAGCTTCTCTGGACCTGGTAGCAGGAGATTGTTTATCTAATCTAGACTAATTAGCAGAAGTCTGATTATCATAAGCGAATTAGCCATAACTTGACAAGGAAGTAACAGGATGCATTAATGAGAGAATGAAACAATAAGATGAGACAACCCCTAGTAATAATTAGTTTATTGATAACATAGGTTGTAATATCAATCACTTTGTCCTAACATGGAATTTGTTCAGAGAGCCCAGGGGTCCATGTCGATGTCTGTCTGCCCATACCAAGAATCAGCCTTGATCATGTCAGAGATCCCCCAAGATGTTATCAAAGGCCGTTCTCCCATTAGTGTTTCCTGCTGTTTATCCCTAAATTTTTGGATCTGTTTCCTAAAGAAAACTTCCAGCTTTTCTATCTAAAATATATGTTTGTAGGAACAGTCACAATACAGGCGTCCCCCCTAGATGCCCCGTTCTCAGTTCTTACCTCTCCTGTCAGCAGCTGAATGATCTGGTTGGTGAGCTCCAGAATCTCCTTGTTCCTCTCAGTGACTGGTTTGGGGTTCGGTTCCTTAGCCGCGCTGCTTTCTTCTGGCTCAGTGAGGCTCTTGGAGGATTTACACTTAACACACGTGTTCTTCACTTTTGTGTAATCCTAAGAATAAAGAGACGCAACGGTAACAAACTTCAATAAACGTTAAAAACGCTCCAAACGTTCTAACCTTAAAAGCAACCAAAAGTTTTGAGAGAGGATTCAGCAGCCGCTTTAAGAAGTGAGAAGGTCCTCTTATACTCCCGATTTACAGGATTGGAGAAAATCTGTAAATGCCACCCTTCCTTTTAAGAATTACATCTACTTTCATCGTGGGTGCCCGGACAAGTTTGTTAAGGTTTGGCAGGACTGGATTGACTCTGCACATACGGCCTTGGCCATTCCCTATGTAACTTAGAGGTACCTAGCGAGATCTCCCTCTCCCGGGTATCTGTCGGCAGCCCTGGGGCATGCTCCTGCCCATCCACGATGGTGACACCACTCTGAGCTCCAGAGTAATACTCTATAGACCATACTGCCTATGTACGTTTTCTACAACAGTGTATGTTATCCCCACAGGGATGATGAAAGTCGCACACACACAGTGTTTTAGTTTATAAGTTTGTTTTATTATAAGATTGGTTGTTAACCCAGTCAAGTTTTCATGCTATCCGATTGTATACAAGAATGTTTGCTTTATATTATGTGCAGTTATTGTACGAAATCTTAGGTAGGGTTCCAACAAAGAGACATAATTGTACAATGTATCTCTACTCTGCATGTGTTTGTATATGTGCTGTTCTCTTATATTTTGTACAAATGAAACTTCTTTTGCATATCCATTAATAAAATTTGATTTTGTTTAAAAAAAAAAAAAAAAAAGAAGTGAGAAGGTGGCATGTGATGTACCAGTGACACTGAGCGGCACCGGACAGCTCTGCCACCTACAGAATCTATAAGGCTGGGTTTACACATTGCATTTGCATGCAGCAATAGAAACCATACGGGTATTTCGTAAAACCCAGATGTTTTTTTAGGTAACCGAAATTTCATCTGTTCAATTTCAAGTTAAAGAGGTATTCCCATCACATTAATTAGCTTTAAACATGTACGCAAAAGATGAACAAAGACCATTACCAAATACATTGCTGTTCTGATATTGTATCTTTCCAAAGTTAGAGCAGTTCTTATTTACTGCTTGTGTACACAAGCTTCTCAAGTTATCAACCACCTCTCTCTGCTCTAGTAGCCCTGACCAGAATGGTGTCCTCACTCCCGTTTATGTCTTATCAGCAGCACAGGAGCATGTTTATCTTTCTTACTGACAAACTTAGACCCTTTAGAGCAGTCATCCTCAAACTGCGGCCCTCCAGCTTTTGGGAAACTATAACTCCCATCATTCCCACGGTTATATATTATATAAATGCATGATGGGAGTTGTAGTTTCCCAAAAGCTGGAGGGCCGCAGTTTGAGGTTGCCTGCTTTAGAGCTATGTAGCCTTGTGCACTGGTGTTTAAATCCCTACATCACCAATGCCCCTCTAACAGGCTGACCGAGAAATAGCAGTGCTGAAATGTCAGTCACTGCTGTGGAACCACTGACAGCCTGAACAGGAAGTTGGAGACTGAACCTGTAGAACCGCCCCCAGCCTGAACAGGAAGTTGGAGCCTGAAGCTGTAGAACCACCCACAACCTGAACAGGAAGTGGGAGACTGAAGATGGCTGTGAAGAGCAGGCTCTGTGAAACAGGCCGATGGTAAAACCTATTTAATTCTAAAAAAAAAACAAAACCCATTTGTTGCCTCATTTACTTGTCGCACCAAGTTTGGTGCTAACATTAGAATACAAAATTTAGAGTTTCTGACACAGGTGCCTGCGAGCACAATTACTACTGTCACAGTTGGACATTCACCTTGAAATGTACACTTGAGATATGTTGTATGATTTGTTTATGGAAGCTCTTAATAAAGACATGTTTTAAAAAAAACAAAAAAAACAAAACCCACACACGCGTTTTTGATGCAGTTAATTAACAACACTAAACTGCAGCGTGTGAACCCAGCATTAAAGCGGTTGTCTCACCCTCTTAAGTCAGCTAAGCTTGCGGTTCTTGAAAAAAAGGGACGTCTCAAATTTCAAGATTCTAGGCGCTACAGGCTTGGGGCGTTCCTCTGACATGACTGCGCTATACACGTGTGGTTCCGATGCTGCTAGGCCAGCAATACACAATAGAGCATCGGACGTTGTATTGTCTGTACCATCATTGAATGGTAAGCTGTTTCCCCGAAAATAAGACAGCGTCTTATATTAATTTTTGCTCCTAAAGATGCACTATGTCTTATTTTCAGGGGGTGTCTTATTTTTCCACGAATAAATGATAGCATGTTATACTAGTGTGTGTGTGTATATATCTTAAAGTTTAGAGTCACAAACCATAGGATATATGTATGTAAAGGACATTTTATAGCAGCTGCAGTGACTTATCTCAATGGATGGCAAATGTGACATGCTGGGACCTGTGGAACTAGACATTCCAGCATGCCCTATCAGCAATCCTGTGATGTGTGTGTCAGTATCATTGTTCTCCCTCCCATCCCTCACTTACTTGTACACTTTCTGTCTACTCTCCTTTGGATGTTTGGGACCTGTGGTGACACAGTCACATGACCTCCCTTCACAGGTCCTTCAACCCTCTGTAATTTCCGCTATGTCTTATTTTTGGGGGGTGCCTTATATTAGGGAATTCAACAAAATCTCTGCTATGTCTTACTTTCGGGGGTGTCTTATTTTCGGGGAAACACGGTAGTATAGACTAGCATAGTGGCTCCTCTATTTTGCCAACTCTCAGCTCATTCCCAGCACCTGCGTGTTTGAATGTGTGTTGGATGCATGTCAATTCTTAGAACGGATCCAAAAGATGCAAGTAAACACGCATTGCCGATCACTCATCTGAACACCGATGCGTGTTATACATTGTGAGCAGAGTAAAACACACTAGATGCGTGTTTGGATTGGTCTAGATGGACCCAAACACGCATCTAAGAACGTATGTTCACACGGACCTAACACACCGGGGGAACATACCCTTGGGCCTCATTTCAATCTGCAGGGAAAAAAAAATAAAAAACAGGGAAAGAAAGTGAAGGAATATATTATAAGTCAACGGGGCCCATTATGTAAAGAATCTGGCACAGAGACAGTAGCTGGGCCATTGTTTCCAGTAACACTCACCTCTCCCGTCAGGAGGAATATGATCTCCAGGGTGAGGCTTAATATCCGGTCAGTCATGTATATGTTGTGGTCATCCATGGCGGTCTGTCTGAGAACCGGCGACTGTCCTGCTGAGAACTGCCGAGCTGGTAGCTGGAAGGAGAAACGAGAGAAGAGTCACAAGGAGGAAACGGGGAATCCAAAAAATAAATACATAAAGAGTCTGCATGAATATAAAGACCAGGTTCACACAACGTTTTGCACGTTTGATGTATCAAGGAAAAAAAGGCACCCCACAAAGTCACCGCAGCCCCATAGAGAATAATAAACTAAATGTGGAGAAAACAGAATTCATCATCTTTCCACCGTCCCCCTCCATCTGATCTCTCTATCTCAGTCAACGGCTCTACACTCTCACCGGTCGTAAGTCCGCTGCCTTGGGGTAATCCTAGACTCCGCTCTGTCTTTCAAACCACACATCCAAACCCTCACCTCTGCCTGCCGCCTCCACCTGAAAAACATCTCTCGCATCCGCTCATTTCTCAACTTCGACTCTACAAAAATGCTGGTCCATGCCCTCGTCATCTCCCGCCTAGACTACTGCAACATCCTTCTCTGTGGCCTCCCAGCTAGCACCCAATCCATCCTTAACTCTGCTGCCCGTCTTATCCACCTCTCTCCTCGCTACTCCTCTGCCTCTCTCCTCTGCCAATCCCTTCACTAGCTCCCCATTGCCCAGCGAATCCAGTTCAGGTTACTAACCATGCCCTACAAGGTTCTCCATAACCTCTCCCCTCCATACATCTCTGTCCTAATCTCCAGATATTTCCCCTCACGCAATCTCCGCTCCTCACAGGATGATCTTCTCTGCTCTTCTCTCGTCAGCTCTTCACATAACCGTCTCCAAGACTTCTCCCGTGCTTCCCCCACACTCTGGAACTCACTGCCTCAACACTTCAGACTCTCCTCCACTTTCACCAGCTTCAAAAGAAACCTGAAAACACATCTGTTCAGGAGCCTATAACCCACAATAACCCTGATGCCCCTACACCCCTCACAAACATGTCTGCCCCTCACCTTCGGTCTCTCTCCTCCTCCTTGTAGATTGTAAGTCCTCGCAGGCAGGGTCCTCTCTCCCTCTGTTGTGCCAGTTGTAAGTCATGCATTGTAATCATTGTACTAGTTTCACATGTTATGTATGTAACCCCCCTCGAATGTACAGCGCCCTGGAATCAATGGTGCTTTAGGCTAGGTTCACATGGCTTAAAATGAGACATATCTCGACCCGTACTGCGCTAAATACGGGGCACTATACATCCCAGTCATTACGGTAATCCACAGTTCTCATAGAGAACTATGGATTACGTCTCCTCTCCCCGCACAGCGAATACACCGAGGGGGGAGATAAGTGACATGTCAATCATTCACAGCGTATACGCGCCGAGAATAATGAATGTCTATGGGGCCAGCGAGCTGCCGCCCCCCCCGTACACATGGCGTAATTGCAGTGTGAAATACGTCCCGCAATTACACCGTGTGAACATAGCCTTAAAATAAATGATAATAATAATAGAGCAAGTGTAGTCCTACATCTGCTCCAGTGCCCTGAGGGACTCAAAGGTGTCATATACTATACAGGGAATCGATCGCCAATTTTTTTTTTCTTTTTTTACTAATTAAAACCAGACCCTGATCCATATTCTTTTCATCTTAGCCATTTTTATTTTCTGACTGTAGAATTTTTATTTCTGCTGTCTATACAGGCAGTCCCCAACTTACATCGTTCCGACCTACATCTGTCCCCTAGTTACAAACGAAGACTGGCATGCTGGCACTTGTAGTTCCATGTTCCACAGCAGAAAGTAGTTGTGGAATGACAAGTTCCAGCATGCCACAGCAGCACATAAGGTGAAAATGAGGTGACATATTCTTAACATGGGCACAGACAGCAAGACAAATGTAAAAACCCTTCCCCTTCCACTATTGAAAATGAAAATAAAAACCTTTTGTGCTTTAGTTACATTTAATAAATATATCTGTTCCGACTTACATAAAAATTCAACTTAAGAACAAACCTACAGCCCCTATCCCATTTGTCACCCGGGGACTGCCTGTATAGGATTATTGAGGCGGCCATCTTGCCCGAGTTGCTTTTAACAGCGTTTAGAGAGATGCTTTACAGCAGCTACATGAACATAGGAGCTTGTGAACCCATTGACTTTTATAGGTGAGTTTTCAAGGCATGTTCTGTGACCTGGGAAGAAGTCAGTGTACAGGGAGGGGAGAGGGGGAGCTGTGACTGGTGAATCCTGTGTGATATATACACATTGGTGCCGCTTTTGTGGCCAAAGTGAAAACTGCAGGAATTCAGGATTTTAAAAAAAAATATTGATAGTGATATGAAAAATAAAAAAAAATAAATTCTTTAAAAACAGGTTTAACATAAAAACATGCATTAAGCGTCAGGTGCTAAACTGGGTGGTGCTCTGCAGCACAGGGTGCTCTGCCGGGCGATGCTCTGCAGCAGGGGTGGCTCTGGGCACACTCCTGGGCGATGCTCTACAGGGAAGTGCACAGCTCTGTGTGCGCTGACGGGTGATGCTCTGCAGGGAGGGCGGCTCTGGGTGCACTGACGGGCGATGCTCTGCAGGGAGGGGGTGCTCTGAGTGCACTAATGGGCGATGCTCTGCAGGGAGGGGGTGCTCTGGGTGCACTGACAGGCGATGCTCTGCAGGAAAGGCGGCTTTGGTGCACTGACTGGCGATGCTCTGCAGGAAAGGCGGCTCTGGGTGCACTGACGGGCGATGCTCTGCAGGGAGGGGCGGCTCTGGGTGCACTGACGGCGATGCTCTGCAGGAAGGGCGGCTCTGGGTGCACTGACGGCGATGCTCTGCAGGGAGGGGCGGCTCTGGGTGCACTGACGGCGATGCTCTGCAGGGAGGGGCGGCTCTGGGTGCACTGATGGGCGGCTCTGCAGGGAGGGGCGGCTCTGGGTGCACTGACGGCGATGCTCTGCAGGAAGGGCGGCTCTGGGTGCACTGATGGGCGATGCTCTGCAGGGAGGGGCGGCTCTGGGTGCACTGACGGGCGATGCTCTGCTCTCCAGCACTATGTACCTTCCCTGATATGGTGGGTTTATTTATACCTGTAGTTATTGCTACTTGTTATTGCTAATTGTGCTGCAGTTTATGGTCATTAAATGCTGGGGCCCATCTCGGTCAGTTGTGGGGCCCATGACTTCTAGTCACACCTCTGGCTACAACCCTTAAACAGGGGCCTGTGCTTCCTGGTTTCCATAGTTACAGCGGCCACACTGTAACATGCAAATTGAGGGATTTTCAATAAACTTTATTTAAAAACCAGCACAGAGAACACCTGCGCCTCTGAACCCGGCGGCCTGAGGGAAGCAGAACGAAAGTGAAAGTCAGTATAAGGCTCCTGCCCACGTGTAACCCCGGGATCTCGGCCTCCATGCTGCCCCATCCTCCCTCCACCTTCCACTACCGCGACCCCCACCTCATCACAATCCAGTCCGGCTGCTCCGCGGCCCTGCGCCTCCTCAGCCCCCGTATCAGGCACTGAAGCCGCGGGAGATGCGCTTTCCTAGTCAGCAATATAAGGCCTCGCATGACGTCATACCCACGTGATCTGCCTCTTGTGTGGGCGGAGCCAGAGTGGAGCAAAGGAGAGAACTTTCTAAAACGCAGGCGATGCTCTGCAGGAGGAGGGGGACAGCAACGGCTGCACTGCCGCGCGATGCTTTGCTGATAGGGGGCCCTGGGTGCACTGCTGGGTGATGCTCTGCTGATGGGGGGTTCTGGGTGCGCTGTTGCGCGATGCTCTGCAGATGGGGGGCCCTGGGTGCACTGCCGGGCGATGATCTGCAGGAGGGGCAGCTCTGGGTGCACTGATGGGCCATGCTCTGCAGGAGGAGCAGCTCTAAGTGCACTGCTTGGCGATGATCTGCAGCAGGTGGAGCGACAGGTGCACTGCCAGGCGATGATCTGCAGCAGGTGGAGCTCCAGGTGCACTGCCGCGCGATGATCTGCACCAGGGGGAGCGACAGGTGCACTGCCGCGCGATGATCTGCACCAGGGGGAGCGACAGGTGCACTGCCGCGCGATGATCTGCACCAGGGGGAGCGACAGGTGCACTGCCGCGCGATGATCTGCACCAGGGGGAGCGACAGGTGCACTGCTGGGCGATGATCTGCAGCAGGGGGAGCGACAGGTGCACTGCCGGGCGATGATCTGCACCCGGGGGAGCGACAGGTGCACTGCCGGGCGATGATCAGCAGGGGGAGCGACAGGTGCACTGCCGCGCGATGATCTGCACCAGGGGGAGCGACAGGTGCACTGCCGGGCGATGATCTGCAGCCCGGTGGAGCGACAGGTGCACTGCCGGGTGATGATCTGCACCAGGGGGAGCGACAGGTGCACTGCCGCGCGATGATCTGCACCAGGGGGAGCGACAGGTGCACTGCCGCGCGATGATCTGCACCAGGGGGAGCGACAGGTGCACTGCCGGGCGATGATCTGCACCAGGGGGAGCGACAGGTGCACTGCCGGGCGATGATCTGCACCAGGGGGAGCCCAGGTGCACTGCAGGGCGATGATCTGCAGCAGGGGGGGATCCAAAGGGGCACGCGGGCGATGGACCTGAACAGGTGCACTGCCGGGCGATGATCTGCAGCAGGTGGAGCGACAGGTGCACTGCCGGGCGATGATCTGCAGCAGGGGGAGCTCCAGGTGCACGGCCGGGCGATGACCTGCAGCAGGGGAGCGACAGGTGCACTGCCGGGCGATGATCTGCAGCAGGGGGAGCGACAGGTGCACTGCCGGGCGATGATCTGCACCAGGGGGAGCGACAGGTGCACTGCCGCGCGATGATCTGCACCAGGGGAGCTCCAGGTGCACTGCCGGCGATGATCTGCAGCAGGGGAGCTCCAGGTGCACTGCCGGGCGATGATCTGCAGCAGGGGGAGCTCCAGGTGCACTGCCGGGTGATGATCTGCAGCAGGGGGAGCTCCAGGTGCACTGCCGGGTGATGATCTGCAGCAGGGGGAGCTCCAGGTGCACTGCCGGGCGATGACTGCAGCAGGGGCGGCTCTGGGTGCACTGCCGGTTGATGCTCTGCAGCAGGGGGAGCTCCAGGTGCACTGCCGGTTGATGATCTGCAGCAGGGGGAGCGACAGGTGCACAGCCGGGACATCTGCAGCAGCGGGAGCGACAGGTGCATAGCTGGGCGATGATCTGCAGCAGGGGGAGCGACAGGTGCACTGCCGGGCGATGATCTGCAGCAGGGGGAGCGAGCGGGGGACAGCTGGGTGATGATCTGCAGCAGGGGGAGCGACAGGTGCATGGCTGGTTGATGATCTGCAGCAGGGGGAGCGACAGGTGCACTGCCGGGCGATCTGCAGCAGGGGGAGCGACAGGTGCACTGCCGGGCGATCTGCAGCAGGGGGAGCGACGGGTGCACTGCCGGGCGATGATCTGCAGCAGGGGGAGCGACAGGTGCACAGCTGTGTGATGATCTGCAGCAGGGGGAGCGACAGGTGCACAGCTGGGTGATGATCTGCAGCAGGGGGAGCGACAGGTGCACAGCTGGGTGATGATCTGCAGCAGGGGGAGCGACAGGTGCACTGCCGCGCGATGATCTGCACCAGGGGGAGCTCAAGGTGCACTGCCGCGCGATGAATCTGCAGAGAGGACTGGGGGCAGGGGCGTAACTACCGGGGTAGCAGTTGCTACGGGGCCCCTGCACTTAGGGGGGCCCCGGGGCAGCAGCTACTGCGTCCGCTACCCCGGTAATGCCGCTCCTGGGCCCGCCGGCATTGAACTTAACAGTTCACTGAGGCGGGGAGCTGCGGGGCCCGGCGCATACTCCCTCTGAACGCCCGGGCCCCCCGGCCCGAGCGTTCAGAGGCAGCGCTGCTCGGTAGCAGGACGGAGCGCCGATCGCTCCGCTCTGTTACTTCCCCTGCCGGCCCTCTGTGGTCACGTGGGCGCGCGCGGTGACGTCACATCACCGCGCCGCCCGCGCTGAGCACAGAGGCTGCAGGGAGAGCAGCAGAGCGGAGCCAGCGGCGCATCGGGGTAGCGTGGAGCGAGGTGAGTAAGTTGTTTCTTATTTTATCTACCCCATATGCCCTGCCTTAGCCCCCATTATCCTGCCTATAGCCCCCCATATTGCCTGCTATAGCCCCCCATATGCCTGCCTATAGCCCCCATATGCCTGCCTATAGCCCCCCATATGCCTACCTATACCCCCCCATATATGCCTACCTATAGCCCCCATATGCCTGCCTATAGCCCCCATATGCCTGCCCAATAGCCCCCATATGCCTGCCTATAGCCCCCCATATGCCTACCGATAGCCCCCATATGCCTGCCTATAGCCCCCATATGCCTGCCTATAGCCCCCCATATGCCTATAGCCTCCATATGCCTGCCTATAGCCCCCATATGCCTGCCTATAGCCCCCCATATGCCTGCCTATAGCCCCCCCATTATGCCTGCCTGTAGCCCCAATTTTGCTGCCTATAGCCCCCATATGCCTGCCTGCCTATACAGCCCCCTATATGCCTGCCTATACAGCCCCCTATCTGCCTGCCTGCCTATACAGCCCCCTATCTGCCTGCTTGCCTGCCTATACAGCCCCCTATATGCCTGCCTGCCTATAAGCCCCCTATCTGCCTGCTTCCCTGCCAAATACAGCCCCTATTGCCTGCTTGCCTGCCTATACAGCCCCCTTTCTGCCTGCCTAAAACAGCCCCTATATGCCTGCCCCCTATAGAGCCCCCTATATCCCCTGCCTGCCTATACACCCCCCATATGCCTGCCTCTCCCCCCATATGCCTCCCTTTATACCCCACAAGCCTCCCGGTCTACTTATATGGGGCCCCTTTAGCTACCTAAACCCTCCTATATGGCCCTATAGCCCACCCTAACCTGTCTACCTGTATGGCTCCCTATAGCTACCCTAAACCCTGCCTGCCTATATGGGCACTCTATTGGCTACCTAAACCTTGCCTATTTGGGGCCCCATATATCCTATCTAAGCCCTGCCTGCCTAAATGGACCCCATATAGCCAGGGGGGCAGGTGCTGGAAAAGTCAGGATTCTAAGATATTTGTGTCTAAATCTGCAGGGACAAGTGGTCGGGAGATGTCATCAAGATGGCGGACTGGACCGGATGCAGAACAAAAGAGAAAGTCAACGACTGGTCAGAGAAACGTCACCTGTGAGTCACAAGATGTAACTGCACTGTAATCACTTATATGTCTGCACAGGCTGTGTACACTGCTGTCTACCACTATATGGTCACTGTATGGTGGTTATATACAGTCTGCAGAGCCTGTGTACACTGCTGTCTACCACTATATGGTCACTGTATGGAGGTAATATACAGTCTGCAGAGCCTGTGTACATTGGTGTCTACCACTATATGGTCACTGTATGGTGGTTATATACAGTCTGCAGAGCCTGTGTACACTGCTGTCTACCACTATATGGTCACTGTATGGAGGTAATATACAGTCTGCAGAGCCTGTGTACACTGGTGTCTACCACTATATGGTCACTGTATGGTGGTTATATACAGTCTGCAGAGCCTGTGTACACTGCTGTCTACCACTATATGGTCACTGTATGGAGGTAATATACAGTCTGCAGAGCCTGTGTACACTGGTGTCTACCACTATATGGTCACTGTATGGAGGTAATATACAGTCTGCAGAGCCTGTGTACACTGGTGTCTACCACTATATGGTCACTGTATGGTGGTTATATACAGTCTGCAGAGCCTGTGTACACTAGTATATACCACTTTATGGTCACTATATTATTATATATTATTATTATTATTAGACAGTATTGGTCTTTGTGTACTGATCAGTAATAGTGTAGGGTTATTATTCAGTCATTATGTGGTGGTAATTTGTGGTCATGTTCTGGTGATATAATCAGGTTCCTATGCAATAGCGTTATTGGTAATGCTGGTCTTAGTATAGTGGATTTGATTGGTAGCAGTATGATGGTGATATGTATGGTGAGGTATTTGCCCCTTGTATTATCTACATTATCTAACAGCATGTCCTGGTACATGGTCGTGGTCAGGGAGGGGGGGGGGGGGGGGGCCCATCCAAAAGTTTGCTATGGGGCCCTGGCTTCTCTAGTTACGCCCCTGACTGGGGGCTTATGTCAATGCTGGGTGATGCAGTGCTGATTGGCTGCAGCTGTCATGTGCATTCCCCGGCTTCACCATTGAGAGCCGTTAAATTCCCATCGTTGATATCAGGAAATGTCATGTGACCACAGCAGAGGAGACATTACACGACTGCCAGGACCAAGAAGTAACCAGAAGACTGAGGAGATGGCAGCAGCAGCGCTGGACTGAAGGGGAGAAGAACGGGGGGGGTTATTGCAGCACCAGCATAAATTAATATAAAAAAAATCTATGATGAACGAGCCCTTTAAATAAGTTGCTCTTGACTTTCAGGTTGATGACTTCTTCCAGCGAGAGCAGCGTCCACTTCACCGTCTATAGTCAGCGCTGACAACAGCTTGTAGGGCTGAGTTCACACCGGTCCTGTGTGAAAAATCCACCACCCAAATGCAGCAGATATCGGACCCGACCCTTCTATGTCTGCTGCAGATTTGGCCGTGTATCGCCCTTTCTCACCCGAGGCAGAAACCGCGAGATCCATGTGGATTCCTTCTTAGGAACTGGGTCCAAATCTGCCCCTAATCTATCGCAATCAGGCGCATCGCAACCCCGTCCTGCTTCCAGCTTAGATGTTATTAACCCCTTCACACGGTTGCAACAAAAACTACAGTGCAGCGGTGTTAAGGGAAGGAACAGGCGCATGCGCTGACCCTGCTCCGTGCATGATGGGTGCTGTTACTCCCAGCTGACACCTGCCTTTAGCAGCTTGGAACCTGGCAAATTTTAACTCCCACAGTCAATCCTGCTGTGACATCTTAGCTATTAGAAACTGCTGCGGCGCCCCCTTGTGCCACATATTTTAATTTATTTATATTTTACATAAATCTGTACTGCGCTAACAGGGATGTTACCCTACAAACAAGGGTAAGTTCACACAACAGGTTGTCGGCGACGAAACGAACCGGTCTCCCCAAAGTAGATAGATAAAATCCAGAAAATTACATTGTATCAATTATATAAATTTATTTGCATTTTGCTGAGAGAAATAAGTATTTGACCCCCTACCAACCAATAAGAGTTCTGGCTCCTACAGACCAGTTAGACTCCTAATCACCTCGTTACCTGCATTACAGACCGCTGCCTTAAATAGTCACCTTTATAAAAGACTCCTGTCCACAGACTCAATCAGTCAGACTCTAACCTCCACAACATGGGCAAGACCAAAGAGCTTTCTAAGGATGTCAGGGACAAGATCATAGACCTGCACAAAGCTGGAATAGGCTACAAAACCATAAGTAAGACGCTGGGTGAGAAGGAGACGACTGTTGGTGCAATAGTAAGAAAATGGAAGAAATACAAAATGACTGTCAATTGACATCGATCTAGGGCGTTGTGCAAAATCTCACCTTGTGGGGTATCCTTGATCATGAAGAAGGTGAGAGATCAGCCTAAAACTACATGGGAGAACTTATTAATGATCTCAAGGCAGCTGGGACCACCAAGAAAACCATTGGTAACGCATTACTCCATAATGGTTTAAAATCCTGCAGAGCCCACAAGGTCCCCCTGCTCACGAAGGCGCATGTGCAGGCCCGTTTGCCAATGAACACCTGGATGATTCTGTGAGTGATTGGGAGAAGGTGCTGGGGTCAGATGAGACAATAATTGAGCTCTTTGGCATTAACTTAACTCGAGGAAGAGAAATGCTGCTTATGATCCAAAGAACACCATCCCCACTGTCAGGCATGGAGGAGGAAACATGGTTTGGGGGTGTTTCTCTGCTAAGGGCACAGGACTACTTTCATCAATGGGAGAATGGAATGAGCTATGTACCGAAAAATCCTGAGTGGCAATCTCCTTCCCTCCGCAAGGACATTACAAATGGGTCGTGGCTGGGTCTTCTAGCAAGACAATGACCCAAAACATACAGCCAAGGCTACAAAGGAGCACATTAAGGTCTTGGAGTGGCCTAGCCAGTCTCCAGACCTTAATCCCATAGAAAACTTCTGGAGGGAGTTGAAGCTCCGAGTTGCCAAGTGACAGCCTTAAAATCTCAATAATTTAGAGATGATCTGCAAAGAGAAATGGACCAAAATTCCTCATGACGTGCGCAAACCTCATCATCTACAAAAAACATCTGACTGCTGTGCTTGCTAACAAGGGTTTTGCCACCAAGTATTAAGTCTTGTTTTCCAGAGGGATCAAACACTTATTTCTCAGTGCAAAATGTAAATAAAATTATATAATTTATACAATGTGATTTTCTGGATTTTATTTTGGATCTTCTTTTAATGTTAAAATTAACCTACCCTTATTATAGACTGTTCATGTCTTTGTCAGTGGGGAAACTTACACAATCAGCAAGGGAGCAAATAATTATTTCCTTCATTGTATGTATACATACATATACACTACCCACAAAAAAGGTAGGGATATTTGGCTTTTGGTTGAAATTTCGGGAATATAAAATTTCTGGGAAAAAAAATTTAAATGCACTAAATGAGCCGATCTCTTCCATTTACATGCACATGTCAAACTGTTCAGTGTTTCAGTACTTTTTACACAACTTGCTGATTTCTAACAAGGAGATTAATGGCAAAATTCCCAGCCGGTGTTTGATCCCTGAATCATCCAATAAATTTAGGGGATCAATTTAAATTGGGAGTTAAACCGCCCTCCTCATCTTCCCTTTAATGTTGTGACCTCATGAGATCAAGACAACACTTTACAGTGCCTTGCCATTGCGAGGCTTCAAGCAGGATGCTCTCAGACAGAAGTGGTCACTGAGCTTGGAATGTCAACATCAGGTTGTATCAGATAGAGACTGGAAGAGTCACAGAAAGGCAAAGAAGTTGACGCCCTTTGGCTCCATCACACACTGATGAGCGCTTCATTGTAACCAATGCCCTGCGAAACTGGATGATGAATGCAGCACAACTCCAGGTAGGTTTAAGGTAGGTGAGAGGCACCAAGTGTCCTGTCAGACCATTTATATACATTTACATCAGAGTGGTCTGTGTGCTAGATGACCTAACCTCACCGCCAGGCACAGGCATCATCGTGTTGCATGGGTCAGGGAGCATCTACACTGGACGAGGGAGCAGTGCTGTTCAGTGATGAAAGTCGATTCACTCGGGGTAGAAATTATGGCCGCCAACATTGCTGGAGACGTCAAGGAGCACACTATGCATCAGCCCCTGTTGTCACAAGACGAGTCTTTGGTGATGGTGTTACAGTGTGGGAAGGTCGGTCTAGCCAATACAGAACTGCCCTATACTTTGGGAATGGCACAGTGACGCCTCTACTACTACTAACATCATTCATCCAGTCATTATGCTCCAGCTCATTGAGGCCACAACATTAGGGAACGGCTGTTGGAGACTGCGGGACCTCACATGCAGTGGCTGCACTTTCTCCAGACCCGAACCCCCTAGAAAACATGTGGGATCAGCTGAGTCTCTGTGTAGAACCCCATAACTCTGAACCTCAATGACCGGAGGCACGCCTGTCAAGAAGTGTGGGGGCCATGCTTCAGCAGCCAATAACACGACTTAAGAAATGCATGAGAAATCGCTGTCAAGCTGTAATTGGTGTTTAAGGCCACAGGACACGTTATGGAAACATTGACATTTTGATGGTGTAGACCAGGGGTGTCAAACTGCGGCCCTCCAGCTGTTGGGAAACTACAACTCCCATCCTGCCCACTGTTACAGATTATACAAATGCATGATGGGAGTTGTAGTTTCCCAACAGCTGGAGGGCCGCAGTTTGACACCCCTGGTCTACACCATCAAAATGTCAATGTTTCCATAACGTGTCCTGTGGCCTTAAACACCAATTACAGCTTGACAGCGATTTCGCATGCATTTCTTAAATGCCACAACTTAAATGGCCACTTTCAGGATAAACTATCACTGGAGCGGGAATTTTTTTCCATAATTTTCACTCAAGCATTTTCCACAAATTTCGCCAAAAGCCAAATAACCGTAACTTTTTGTCACATATATACAGTGGATATGTAAAGTATTCAGACCCCTTTACATTTTTCACTCTTTCATTGCAGCCATCTGGAAAGATCCACAAAGTTTATATTTTTGGCTCAATAATGCACACTCCGCACCCCCACCCCCCCCCATCATGAAATATAAAAACAGAAATGTAGATATTTTGCAAATTTATTAAACAAGAAGAACTGAAATATCACATGGTCATAAGTATTCAGCCCCTTTGCTGCGACACTCATATTTAACTCACATACTGTCCATTTCCTTCTGATCCTCCTTGAGATGGTTCTACTCCTTTGTTGCAGTCCAGCTATGTCTAATTAAACTGACTGGACTTGAATAGGAAAGGCACACACCTGTCTATATAAGACCTCACAGCTCACAGTGCATCTCAGAGCACATGAGAATCATGAGGTCTAAGGAACTGCCCAAAGAGCTCAGAGACAGAATTGTGGCAAGGTACAGATCTGGCCAAGGTTACAAAAGAATTTCTGCAGCACTCAAGGTTCCTAAGAGCACAGTGACCTCCATAATCCTTAAATGGAAGAAGTTTGGGACGACCACAACTCTTCCTCGACGTGCGGCCGCAGCCAAACTAAGCAAAATCGGGAGAAGAGCCTTGGTGAGAGAGGTAAAGAAGAACCCCAAGATCACTGTGGCTGAGCTCCAGAGATGCAGTAGGGAGATGGGAGAAAGCTCCACAAAGTCACCTATCACTGCAGCCTCCACCAGCCGGGGCTTTATGGCAGAGTGCGGCCGACGGAAGCCTCTCCTCAGTGCAAGACATATGAAAGTCTCAGACGGAAGCCTCTCCTCAGTGCAAGACATATGAAAGCCACAGACGGAAGCCTCTCCTCAGTGCAAGACATATGAAAGCCACAGACGGAAGCCTCTCCTCAGTGCAAGACATAGGAAAGCCGCAGACGGAAGCCTCTCCTCAGTGCAAGACATAGGAAAGCCGCAGACGGAAGCCTCTCCTCAGTGCAAGACATAGGAAAGCCGCAGACAGTTTGCAAAAAAACACATGAAGGATCCCAGACTATGAGAAATAAGATTCTCTGCTCTGAGGAGACGAAGATTGAACTTTTTGGTGTTAATTGTAAGCGGTGGAGAAAACCAGGCCCTGCTCATCACCTCCCAATACAATCCCAACAGTGACACACATCCTGGATGAAAACCTCTTCCAGACGCTCTGGACCTCAGACTGGGCCGAAGGTTCTTCTTCCAACAAGACAATGACCCTAAGCTCACCGCTAAAATAACAACTCTGTGCCCATTCCTGACTGGCCCAGCCAGAGCCCTGACCTAAACCCAATGGAGCATCTCTAGAGAGACTTGAATACTTTCCGTACCCACTGTACACACTCGACTGGCTATATTTGGAATTCCCATAGAACAGAATGTGGGGGAGCTGCACAAACACGGCTGTTTGCCCATTCACTGAGGCTGGCTCGTAGCTATCTATGAACTGACCTCTTGGCAGGAAGAGGCTTTGTGGATACGCCATTTTATGTCTTATATGTCAGACCTGCAATTTGATATATATATGTACAGTAGGTGTTAGAGCGTACATCCTGCACTTTCTATTAGCCCTCTGTTGCAACAGCCTTTGTATAAATTTACATTTTATATACCGTACATTTAATTATACCTCTGAAATTCCACCAATATTTCTCAATTCATTGTATTTTATTCCTCCACCATATACCAAAGTGTGTGTGTGTGTGTGTATGTATATATATATTTCCAAGATTAGAAAAGCATAAAAAGTCAATAAAAATGAACCTGCGATACCCTGCTGTCTGTAGGAGTATGTGATCAGTCCATGGCATTTCCCATGTTGATCTCCTTGTCCGTAACTCCTTTGGCTCAAACAGGTGTGCGCAGTCTTCTACTACATTTCGGGGTCCTCCATTTTCTCAAGCATTTTTATTGACTTTTTATGCTGTTCTTAGATACATGTACTTCGTTATATAATATGATGGCGAAACAAAATGAACTGAGAAATTTTGATGACATTTCAGAGGTATAATTACAAAGGAATGTAAATTTATATAACGGCTGTTACACCCTTTTATGTGTCATTAATAATTATAATGATTAAAATATTGTTAGAATATATTAAAATTAGTTCTCATTAATTAGAATTATCAATTCTAATATCTCTATATAACAATTATATAAATACTAATTATAATTAATCATGATTATTCATTATATTTATAATTCTTGTAATTAGTTACAATCAATATATAGATAACTAATTACATTATAATAAATTAAACAATTATAATTAATAATCTTAATACATATAATTATAATTAGTACCCTGGCTATAATTTATGTACAGATAGAATTACAATAATAATTTTACATGTAATAATATATAGAAAAAAAAATAAAGAATTACTATTTATTCCAATATGTACAGGTGTATATTATACACTGCTTAAAAAAATATAGGGAACACTTAAACAACACAATATAACCCCAAGTCAATCACACTTCTGTGAAGTCAACCTGTTCAGTTATTATTTCTCCTGCTGTTGTGCAAATGGAACAGACAACAGGTAGAAATGATAGGTAATTAGCAAGACAGCCCCTATAAAGGAGTGGTGCTGCAGGTGGTGACCACAGACCATTTCTCTGTTCCCACACTTTTTGGTTGTTGTTTTGGTCACTTTTGCATATTGTCGTTGCTCTCACCCCTAGAGGTAGCATGAGGTGGTGTCTACAACCCACAGAAGTTGCTCAGGTAGTGCCGCTGATCCAGGATGGCACATCAATGCGAGCTGTGGCAAGAAGGTTAGCTGTGTCTGTCAGCAGGTTCCAGAGCATGGAGCAGATACAGGCGAGTACACCAGGAGATGTGGAGGGGGCTGTAAGAGGGCAACAGCTCAGCAGCAGGACCGCTACCTCCTCCTTTGTGCAAGGAGGAAGAGGAGGAGCAGCGCAGAGCCTTGCAAAATTACTTCCAGCAGCCACTAATATCCATGTGTCTACTCAAACTGTCAGAAACAGACTCCATGAGGAGGGTATGAGGGCCTGACGTCCACAAGTCAGTGTTGTGCTTACAGCCCAACACCATGCAGGGGGATTAGCATTTGCGAGAGAGAACACTAATAAGTGTCAGATTCGACATTGGTGCCCTGTGCTCTTCACTGATGAGAGCAGGTTCACACTGAGCACATGTGACAGAGTCTGGAGATGCAAAGAGAATGTTCTGCTGCATCCTCCAGCAGGAGCAGTTTGGCAGTGGGTCAGTAATGGTGTGGGGAGGCATTTCTCAGGAGAGCCACACAGCCTCCATGTGCTGCCAGAGGTACTGGGATGAGATCCTCAGACCCAATGTGAAACCATATCCAGGTGCAGGGGGCCCTGCGTTCTTTCTGATACATGACAATGCTGGGCCTCATGTGGCTGAAGTGTGTCAGCAGTTCCTGCATGATGAAGGCATTGATGCTATGGACTGTCCTGTCCATTATCCAGACCTGAATCCAATCAGGTATCATGTCTTGTTCCATCCACCAATGCAACCTTGCACCACAGACTGTCCAGGAGTTGACTGATGCTTTAATCCAGGTCTGGGAGGAGATCCCTCAGGAGAACATCCGTCGGCTCATCAGGAGCATGCCCAGGCATGGTAGGGAGGTCATACAGGCACCTGGAGGCCACACACTCTACTGAGCCTCATTTCCTTGTCTTGAGGCATTTCCACAAGTTGGATCAGCCAGAAATTTGATATTCCACTTTGATTTTGAGCATCATTCCAGAGCCATGGGATATAACTTGATTGTCATTGATCATGTTTGAGTTAGTGTTTTCAACGCATTCCACTATGTAATGAAGAAAGAATTTCAACTGGAATATTTCATTTGTTGAGATCTAGGACGTAGCGTTATAGTTTTCTCTTTATTTTTTTCAGCAGTGTATATACTGGGAATGGGTGGAAATCAGTTTCCAGTGTAAATTGTAAATGGCGAGATGGGTCATTCCATGTCAAGTGAACCAATGATTTTTACCTCTATATTTCTAATTCTTTTCAGAATTTGTTATTTGGTAGTAGTGTCCCAGAGAATACAAAATGTGAAGAAAAAAATAGATTTTTCATTTTTAATTGATTTTCAAAGTTCGTAAAAAGTGCGAATTTCGGTGTTGCCTGCCTTTACATTTCTCCTCAAAAATCAGGCTAGAAAAAAGATAGAGAAACAAAATAAACACCAATCTACTCAGAACTGATCTGGCTATCACAAGATATGTCACAAGAGTATCTTCTTTAAAGGGAACCTGTCACATAGGTTATGCCCCCCTTGCTGAGGGCAGCACAAGCTAGCGTCAGACCTGCTGTTTCCAGCGCTGTGTCCGGCCGCCGGCTGGGCGGAAGTACGTATACTCACAAACGGAAGTCTGGATACGCGTCCCGCACGGAACGCTATGCACCAAGAAAACCCGTATCCTTCATGGGGTAAAAATATGCGGGCTTTATTTCTTCCAGTAAAACAGCAACACAGCAGTACAACAACCAACCCCCTCACAGGTGATGAACAGGTGATGAAGACAGACGCGTTTCGGGTACTCTACCCTTGCTCACTGTGATGGCAGGGTCACTGCCATCTTGCTTGTATATGCTTTTAAAACCAATCACCAGTTCAAAATACCGGTCACATGTCATGAATGCAGATGATGAGACACCTAAGATCTGGCCTGGATGAACTTCACTACAATGTTGTTTAATTAAGTGAATGCATGCATATAAAAGAAACTTGTATCAAGTCATCCGGACAATACTATGTCCTAAAGATGGCGCATGTTTAAATGATAACTTTACTGTAGTAAAATGGTAACATCAGGCTGTTTATCACCTTATGATACAATAATCAAGCTATTTAGGAAGAACAGACACTGACAAGCAAAAGGCTAACAATGTTTTGATCTTTTGAACACTTGTGGGTAGAGCTGAAGAAGAAGCTGTATTTGGATCCAAGTCCAGTCTGCACCAACATTGGGAATGTGTAGAAGAGACCTGGGATCAGATTTTGATCAAGATATTTCTTGAATCTGATTCCGAGCCACGAAGGATTCAGGCAGTATTGAAAACCAAAGGGGGTTTCCCCAAAAACTAACAAAATAATAAAAATTACATTTTGATTTTAGGAGCAAAATAGTAACAATGCAGTTACAGGAAATTTTAATCTGCAAACTAAGCAGATGCTAAATCTTGCAAGTCAAATTTATGTATAAGATAGGTAAGGACTGTATTTAAAAATTACAGTGCCTCATGTACAAAGTGTAGTAGTGGTGAGATATGGGAGCCTGAAAATCACAGTTTAACATTGTTACCAATTTTGCTTGTCAGTGTAAAATATTTATTGGATATGACTTTAGAACACAAAAAAAATTGTAAATATGTAAAAACATGCAGGAACATTTGCGGAGTCTCTGAATTTGTTCTGAGAAATAGTATTGGCTCCATCAGATCCTGCAGACATTACCTCACATCTGGGGCTACATGTATGAAAACTGTCTGTCTAAAACTCCATTTGTTGTCCATAGCAACCAATCAGAGCGCCCCTTTCATTGCATATATAGCTCTGGGAAAATGAAAGGGGCCCTCTGATTGGTTGTTACGGGCAACAAAGTGAATTTTAGACCTAGACCATTTTCATACATATGGCCCTGATCTCAATTTTTCCCAGGTAGAGAACGGCTTCTTACCCCTAACTTGGGTTAGGGGGTAAAGCATGACACAGGAGCAACATCTCTAACAATATCAAAGGTTATAAAGGAATTGCCTAAACCACAGTCGTTTTGATGATGGTTGAACTCTTCTACTTCTTTGAAAGCAGGT
>JAODAL010002764.1:35000-187955 GCA_025379985.1 Phyllomedusa bahiana | reverse complement strand
TTTTCTTTTGTTCCTTTATTTTACATTTTGTGCCTCTCTAGGTTGGAAGAAGACCTGTGGGGGAGGGGCATTTTTGTATTAGATATATATATAGATATATATATAAGAATATGGAAAACGGAAGCACCACAAAAAAATTATTATACAAACGGGTGCAAGCAGATAAAGACCTTCGTCTAAAAGTCCGTTGAATCAAAAATAAGGAAAACTGCGGGACTCACAAAATTACGTGGAAAAAATAGTGCTTTTATTGCATGCCTACAGGTCTGTAGGCATGCAATAAAGCACTGATTTTTTCCATGTATATTTTGTGAGTGCCGAGTATATATATATTATATATATATGTATGTATGTATGTGTATTGATATTAAATCACCTGCACTAACTGCTTGCTAAATCCAGAAAGTTCAAAACAGTTATGGAGCCTCAGCCAGTCACGTGTATACAGGCTCGTTGAGTGCCATTTACACAACAGAAAGCCAGGGATGGCAATGAACCATCCTTCTCTCCTCAGTGGACTATGGAACTATCACAATTAGTGTAGAGCTGCGATTTTTGCATGGATGTTTCAGAACGTGCATGCAGAGACATACAGGCACTGCCTGGACGTTTAAAGTTGACAGGCGGTTGGAAAGTTGCTAAAGGGAACCTGTCAGGTGGTTTGTACTCCTCTATCTAAGAGCAGGATGTGATAAAGGGAGCGCAGCTGAGCTCTGTGATATATAGGTTCATATGATTTGAAGAAGGATTTCTGAGTAAAAAGCAGAGAAGATCTGTGAAAGTGCTCTAAAGGGTTAAAGTTTGTCAGTAAGAAACCTAAACAAGCTCTTGTGCAGCTGATAAGACACTGTATGGAGTGACGTCACCATCCCGACTATTGATTCTAGAGGCAAAATAGGTGGCCGGTAACCTGGGGAAGCTTGTATACACAAGCAGGATCTAAGAATTGCTCTAGTTCCGAAATGAAGCAAAATAAGAACAGCAATGTACTTGCTAGTCTTTCTTTACCTTTGCTTTCAGGTTTAAAGCTAATGAATGAGATGGGAATGCCCCTTTAAAGGGGTTTTGCCACGATCTAATGTTGACGTGGGATCCTCCAAAATGGGTAATCACTTTTCTAAATATATGTGATTACAAAAAGTGAAGCCTGTTAGAGCTACAGCATTGCTCCATCCCCCTTAGTTTCCTGAAAGTTTACATTAGACCAAAACCAGGAGCTGACAGGAGTTGATCTGGCAGAGATTGCGTGATGACCGGGAACATGAAGGAGCTTGCAAGAGGCTGAGGAGGAAGATCCTGTATCTTTTGTATAGAGCATAAACTTTAGAGACGCTCCCTGCTTCCTCGCTCTCTGCTCACCCTCCTCCCTCTCACCCCAGCAGCCGTTCATAACTCAGCATGCTTTGTTTATATTCTCCCCTGAGCAGATAAGAAGTAAGGAACTCCTTTAAGGGCATACCTGAATGTGTGTGGGGTATTTTCATAGCTGAAACGTTGTGTAACCTTTACAAAAGTTGTCGGCCTATGACCCCCACAGCTCCCATTGTCATGTTGGGGTACAGACTGATCTAGAACTGTTTGTCAGCTATCTTTTGTACCTCCTCCAATGCAGTAACCACTGTTCACATGTTGCATGTACCACTTCATGTAATGTGCATGTTGAAATACTGTATACATGGTATGAGTGAAAATGTACAAGATTCAATGAATAGGTGGCACACTCAAAATGTAGACCGGGGTGTCCCAAATCACATCCACTTGTAGTTATTTGCAAGCAGGGAAGAGTCGGCATCCCAATCCATAGTGGATATAAAAAATATTACATTTTATTTCATTCACATCGATTAACAAACACTTGAAGCAAGTTTTCAGGTGAAGCCCTTTTTCCAGCTGTAGGAATATGGCTGGGGACCAAGATAAATGTAAAGTACTGGGTTGTGAGCCTGGTAGTGTGGGGTCTGTACTGCAAACAGAATGTAGTTAGACTGTGTACACATCGACCTTGTTCTATCCAGTATTCTGCTCCATAGGAGTGAGGGAGCCTCCACAGACTCCCTTGAGTATAATGGGGTCCACTGGATCTCTGTCATGGTGTTCAGCATTTAACCGTACAAAGGTGTGTGTGTGTCTGTGTGTGTGTCTGTGTGTGTGTCTGTGTGTGTGTCTGTGTGTGTGTCTGTGTGTGTGTCTGTGTGTGTGTGTCTGTGTGTGTGTGTCTGTGTGTGTGTGTCTGTGTGTGTGTGTGTCTGTGTGTGTGTGTGTGTCTGTGTGTGTGTGTGTGTCTGTGTGTGTGTGTGTCTGTGTGTGTGTGTCTGTGTGTGTGTGTCTGTGTGTGTGTGTCTGTGTGTGTGTGTCTGTGTGTGTGTGTGTGTGTGTGGGGGGGTGTGTGGTTTTTTTTTTGTTTTTTTTTTAAATCTTTTAGGGACTCTGAACTTATTGACAAGTGATTGCGATGTATGTGGCAAACAAGATCTTTTAATGATAGTGTTCTTTTAAGACTAGTAATGTGTCGTCACCGCAGGGGAGAACAAATACCCTACCTGTAGCACATTTTCTTCTGGGGGGGGTTTATAGCCTCGGGGTGTCAATGTTTAAAACCAGCTGTTTTCTCCGCCTTATGCCATATCTTACTGCACAACATATTTTTTCTGTGACATGAAATATGAGGTGTCTTTTTTAATTTACGAAAAAAGGAAAGTTTGACTTCTTTATTCATTTTAATGGCCTAAATATTGAGAAGTGTACAGTAGTTGTCTCATGCTTTGTACAAAATCTTTAAGGTGCTGTAACACAGCGTTGTTGGTGCGCTTTTGACACGTTTTTGGATGCGTTTTTTTGTGCAGAAAGGCATAGCGGTTAATGCTGTACGTTTCTGCACAAAAAGGACCAAAAAACACTCCGTGTGAAAGTACCTAGGCTATGTTCACACAGCTTATTGCAGGGACTTAATTAGCCCGCATTTCCTCCGGCTGCCTTACCCACGGCGCGTATACGCCGTGAATAAGTAGCATATCACTTTCTCCCTGCTCGCCGTATTGTGCGAGCGGGGAGAGGAGACGTAATCCATAGTCGTCTATGAGAACTGTGGATTACCGTAATGACCGGGACGTATTCCACCCCGTATTTCACGCACTACGCCGCAAATTACGGACTGAAATACGTCCCAAAATAAGCCGTGTGAACATAGCCTTAGGGTGCGTTTACACGGTAAAACCGCCCACCGGTATTTGGTCTGTTTTTGGCTTGCAGGGTGACTGCTTTTCTCCAATGTTTGGGGATTCAAGCCCTCCCCCTTCACACCCACGTGTTCATGTCCTGCTCGAAAACCGGGCGGTTGAATGAACATGTTCTAGGTTTTGGGACCATCTGGCGGAAAATCCGTGCAGTGGGGATGGATTTTCCATTGAAGTCTATGAGGGAGCGTTGCTTGTCAGTTTTTGTAAAACTGCAAACCATCTGAAAAACCGACAAGCTGTGCTTTGGTGACAAGGCCTTAGGGTATGTTCACACGGTGTACAGTACGCGCCACAGTACATAGTGTGTTTCGGGAGCTCGCGCTGATCAGCGTGTACTCCCGAGGAGCGCGGGAGCCAGCAGCCCGCCGGCCCTATAGACATGCATTACTTGCGGCCTTTTTGTGACATGTCACTTATCTCCTCGCTCGTACAATATGATCGTATTGTATGAATAGGGAGAGGAGGTGTGAGCTATAGTTCTCGTAGAATTATGGATTACCGTAATTGCGCGCAATTACGTGGCGAAATGCGTGCCGCAATTACGCCGTGTGAATATAGCCTTAGGGAGAGCCTAAACAATCTGTGGCCACTAAGTACCCTTAAATCTATCCCGCATACAGTTTTACTGCAGTTAATCATAGATTTCAGGTTATTTCCCAATTACAACCTAGTTTTTGCAGGTAAGCCACAGTTCTACATACACAGCAGTGTGACTATTAGCAATGAGTTTTTCAGTGCAGTTTTTGGCCGTTTTGAACCTGCTGTGGGTGCACTCGCTCGTTGTATGGCTTGATTAGTGTATTATTTGCCGCTCCACTTCTTTCTCTCAGGGCATGTCCCCACGGCACCGGTTTTTCAGCCGGTTTGCGGTTTTTCAGACCTCCTGAAAAACCGGCTGAAAACAAGCACAATGGTGCTCTATGGAAAACCTGTGCAGCAGTCCCCACTGCACGGGTTTTCCGTCCGGCGGTTTTGCCGCCCATGGTCCGGCCGCAAAACATTGTGCAAGCACAAACCGGACGGAATCTGTGAATGTGAAGGGGGCACGGCCGCAAAACAGGACAAATACCGGTCGGTTTGCCGGCCGGTATTTGTCCTGTGCCGTGGGGACGCAGCCTTGCTGTTTGGGGTTTCTCAATGTTCAGCTCCAGGTCCTCTTCTCTCTGCGTCGTCCCTATCTGTCAGCAGAAATGGCTTTCAGTGTCATCTATAGGCAAATCACCCCTGTACGGCTACAAAGTACCAGTGCATGTATGCCTGCTGTCCTCTCCCTGAATTTCTGCCGTCTACTAACCTACCTAAACCTGATAGTTCTTTATACTACCATACCTCCTGGGCAACACGCTCACTGTCTTGGGGATATGATCAATTCAGATCTGACCTTTTATTTAGCAGATGCTGCTTCAACTTCTGATTTAGGTTACTAATATATAAACAGTTGTCAAACTGTGGGTAAAAATCATCATTATATGAATGTGGAGTTTCACCTCATGTCTATGGCCAGGTTTAGGGTAGGTTCACACTGAACCAGTCCTCTATCAGCTGTTTACATCTGAGTATCTGCTGCAGGCATTCAGGCGGTATACCATGGCATAGCCTACAGCAGAGTACACATGGTCAACCTGTGAATGGGTTTCTTCTATTTTGGGCCATACATGTGGTATTGTGTTGGATAGAATAGTGTAGTAAACTATGGCTATGCTGTGGTATACTTCTGAACACCCGTTATACTAATTTGTAATCCCCATTGAGGCTTTCTTTTGTAAACCTCTAAGAATAGGGCTTCCCACCCACCTCTCAGATTTCGCATTTTGTGTAAAGGTCAGGCGTGGAGGAGAGCTCTGTGTGCCGTCATTTCTATATTAAGCAATGAAACCCAATGCCAGAGAGTCTGGCTCTGAAAGCGAATACAGCCCTATAAGGGTTTCAGGCATGTGCAAGGATTTCCAGTAGATGATGTCGGTCTCGTTTCACTGTTATTCACGGCTTCTGTTTTCTTTCTTCATGTCACATAGTAGTACACCTGACCCTGTCTGTTACCCCTGCTAGTTCACAGGGACCAGACATTCTGTGTGTGTGTGTGTGTGTGTGTGTGTGTGTGTGTGTGTGTGTGTGTGTGTGTGTGTGTGTGTGTGTGTGTGTGTGTGTGTGTGTGTGTGTGTGTGTGTGTATGTATGTATGTATGTATGTATGTATGTATGTATGTGTATATATATATATATATATTGTGTGTGTGTATATATATATATATATATATATATATATATATATATATATATAATATTATATATATATATATATACATATATATATATATATATATAATATATACACATAGCGGCGGTGAAACACGTATTAAACAGATGACTAATGTTCCAAGTAAATATTTTTCTATTGAAATGAAAAACTCACAGATGTTGGTTACAGCGCAATCCACACAGGCAAAGAAATCAAACCATAGATGACCATAAATTGCATAATAATAAGAAATGACACAGGGAAAAAGCATTGGGCACACTTAGGCTATGTTCACACGGTGTATTTGCAGGGCGTAATTACACCCCGCAATTACGCCGTGTGACTGGGGGCGGGAGCGGGGGACTGAGCAGGGGGCCGGCACTTCGCCGGCCCATTGACTTGAATTGCTAGCGGCGCGTATTTGCGGCTAGAAAGTGACATGTGAATTATCTCCCCGCCCGGCGTAATCCATAGTTCTCTATGAGAACTGTGAATTACCGTAATGAATGGGCCGTTTTTGGCCCGTAATTGGCGCACTTTGGCGCGTAATTACGGACCGAAATACGGCCCATTTTAAGCCGTGTGAACATGCCTTTACTGATGTGTATTTAAAGGGGTTGTCTCACTACAAGGATTTCTTTTTATGTTAAAGATCTTGCATAAACAAGTCACTTTGCAATATTTGTCCATTAACTGTGTCCTACCTATTCTGAGAGATCCCCTCTTGTATGGGCTGCATCAGCTCCTTAGGTCGCTATAGCTACAGACCTGTTTGATCTCTCCTGATAGGCTGCCAGTACTGGTCGCTATAGCTATAGACCTGGCTTCAACTGTAGCCTAGTATAAGACAGTAAACACGCCCCTGAATTCAAAGTGAAACCAAGAAATGTCATACAAAAGCCTTTGTTGGTGATGACAAGACGCCTTCCACATGGGTACAGTTGGGTACAATTTTGGCCCATCCTTCCACACACACTCATCAAATCCTGTAGGTTATGTGGGCTCCTTCTATGAACTCTGATCTTTAGTTCCTTCTATAGATTTTCTAATGGAAATGGCTGGGCCATTCTATCAGCTTTATTTCCTTTCTGTGAAACCAATTGAGAATTCCCTTGACTTTGTGTTTGAGATTATTGTCTTGCTGAAATGTCCACCCTCGTTTCATCTTCATGATCCTAGTACAGTCATGGCCAAAAGTTTTGAGAATGACACAAATATAATATTTTCACATGATCTGTTGCCCTCTGGTTTTTCTGTGTGTTTGTCAGATGTTTTTATCACATACAGAAATATTATGATTAACAAAAGCTTTAATTGACAGAATGAGTTAATGCAGCAAGTCAATGTTTGCAGTGTTGACCCTTCTTCAGGACCTCTGCAATTCTCCCAGGCATGCTCTCAATCACCTTCTGGACCAAATCCTGACTGATAGCAGTCCATTCTTGCACAATCAATGCTTGCATTTTGTCACAATTTGTTGGTTTTTGTTTGTCCACCCGTCTCTTGATGATTGACCACAAGTTCTCAATGGGATTAATATCTGGGGAGTTTCCAGGGCATGGACCCAAAATCTCTGTTTTGTTCCCTGAGCAATTTAGTTATCACCTTTGCTTTATGGCAAGGTGCTCCATCATGCTGGAAAAGGCACTGTTGATCACCAAACTGCTCTTGGACGATTGGGAGAAGTTGCTCTTGGAGGACATTCTGGTACCATTCTTTATTCATGGATGTGTTTTTAGGCAAGACTGTTAGAGAGCCGATTCCCTTGGCTGAGAAGCAACCCCACACATGAATGGTTTCTGGATGCTTTACAGTTGGCATGAGACAAGACTGGTGGTATCGCTCACCTTGTCTTCTCCGAACAAGCTGTTTTCCAGATGTTCCAGACATTCGGAAAGGGGATTCATCAGAGAAAATGACTTTACCCCAGTCCTCAGCAGTCCACTCCCTGTACCTTTGGCAGAATATCAGTCTGTCCCTGATGTTTTTTCTGGAGAGAAGTGGCTTCTTTGCTGCCCTCCTTGACACCAGGCCTTGCTCCATGAGTCTCCTCCTCACAGTGCGTGCAGATGCACTCACACCTGCCTGCTGCCATTCCTGCTGGTAGCCCGATTCCGAAGCTGAAACACTTTTAAGAGCCAGTCCTGGTGCTTGCTGGTCCTTCTTGGGCGCCCTGGAGCCTTTTTGGCAACAATGGAACCTCTCTCCTTGAACTCCTTGATGATGCGATAGATTGTTGACTGAGATGCAATCTTTCTAGCTGGGATACTCTTCCCTGTTAGGCCAGTTTTGTGCAGTGCAATGATGACTGCACGTGTTTCTTTAGAGATAACCATGGTTAACAGAAGAGAAACAATGATGCCAAGCACCAGCCTCCTTTTAAAGTGTCCAGTGGTGTTGACAGATTGATCTCCAGCCCTGTCCTCATCAACACCCACACCTGTGTTAATGGAGCAATCACTGAAACGATGTTAGCTGGTCCTTTTAAGGCAGGCCTGCAATGAAGTTGAAATGTGTTTTGGGGGAAAAAGTTCATTTTCTAGGCAACTATTGACTTTGCAATTAATTGCTGTTAAGCTGATCACTCTTTATAACATTCTGGAGTATATGCAAATTGCCATTATAAAACCTGATGCAGTAGACTTAGTAAAAATTAAAATTTGTATCATTCTCAAAACTTTTGGCCATGACTGAAGATGGCAGCAGATGTTTTATCAAGAATGTCTCGGTATATTTGTCCATTTATCCTTCCTTTATGAGGTTTGCCATTGCTGTATGCAGGAAAACCGCCCCACACCATGATGTTCCCATCTTCAAACTTCGCTGCTAGTTTGGTGGTTTGGGGGTGATATACAGTGCCTTTTGGCCTCCAAACATGGTGTTTATTATAGCATCCGAAATCTTCAAGGTAATCATGTGAAGTGAATCCACAAGACGTATATCCAGAAAAAACACACTCTTTATTGCAGTGTATTATGGCATCCAAAGAGTTCAATTTTGGTCTTATCTGACCAGTCTATAGTCTCCCAGTATTTCACAAGCTTGTCTAAATGTTGTTGAGCAAACTTTAAACGCGCTTGAACATGGTTTTTGTTCCGCAATGGAGCCTTGGGTGGTGAACGTGCATACAGGCCATGGAGGTTGAGTACAAAACTTTTACTGTTTTCTTTGAAATATTTGCACCTACTGATTCCATGTTTTTCTGTAGCACTTCACAGGTTATCCTTGGCTCTTGGACAAATCTTCTGTCTGCAATCTTGTGTGTAGCACCTGGTCATGGCCGGTTCATGGTGAAATGATGTTCTTTCCACTTCTGGATTATGGCCCCAACAGTATTCACTTGAGCTTTCTGTAACCAATGCCATCAGTATGTTTTGCAACCATAACGTTGCAAAGGTTTTGACAGCTCACTGGATTTATCCATCATGAGATGTTTCTTGTGTGGCACCGTGGTAATGAGACACATTTTTATAGTTGAACCAGCTGATATTATTTATCACTAAGTGGCAGGATTGATTTACAATTACTGATCAATTTCAGCTGGTGTCATCACTTTCCATGGCTTTTTGTATCTCTTTCTTCATCGGTTCAATACTTTTTACCCCGGTGTCGTTTCTCATTATTACACATATGTTAATTTATGGACATTTCCTTTATATATGTGTGTGGGGGTGTATATAGAGAGAGTGAACAAATAAAGATTACACAGTAAAGAAACTGCTTAGGGCATGTCCCCACGGCACGGGTCTGCGGCCGCAAAACCGGCTGCAAACTTTTCAGTGGACCAATGGACTTTTCAGTCCCCGCTGCACGGGTTTTCAGACCGCCGGCTGCCTGAAACACATAGAACATGTTCATTCTTCTGTTTGGTTTTCGGACAGAATATGGACATGTCTATGGGAAGGGGGAGGGTTTTTGTCTGCTAATCGCAGAGAAAAGCAGTCACCTTGCGGCCGTGTGCAAAGCCCGGAAACAGTGCAAATACCGGTCAGGTAAATCAACTGGTATTTGTCCTGTGCCGTGTGAACGGCCCCTTACAGATCAGACACAGGTGTGAGGGCCCTTGCTCATGCTTACAATCTGTGAAACAAGTGAATGGGTAAGACGAAGGGTGAAAAGTGCTTGGTTTATATAATGGTCCGGCCATGTTACATAAATATGGCGTAGCTTACATAAAAAGTGGATGAACCTGCCCCACACACCGTTCATTTATATACAGATAAGTGCCTTTTTGTATCTTGCAGGGTGTTGGGATTTTACAGTGATGTGTGGGTTTCTTGGTAAAGATGACCCTATTTCAGTTGGGCTTACCCATGTCTTAGGTGTCCAACGTGGAATCGAAAGCAGATTATTCTTTTCTTTTTTCCCCCCCATAATACAGCTATTAAATCTGTGTTGGAAGGGGAAAGGATCTCTCCTTATGGAGAGCCACCAATAAATTGGCTGGTGTGAGGATTTACTCGCTATCACACCTCACTGACTGTTTTGCATGAAGCAAAGGCTTATGGGAAAAGAGCTGAGGAACTCCACAGCGCACTCTACTGGATGAAAATTCCACATTTTCTGCACGGAAACATGAATTTTCTGTTTAAAACAATGGGATATGAATTGCAGTCAGAGTTGTATGTAGATTGAATGTCCCAATCTGGTGTATAAAAATGCTCTTACACAAGGTGTAATGGGAGCACTACCAGGGAGGCTTGATTAGATCTCTGGCTCACGCATGTCAGGTTGGGCTTGTAAACCTCTATTGAGAGGGTCCTCTCTCCTTTTGACATAATCTCCAAAAAATTGGGAATCTCGCAAGAGAACAAAGAGTGACTTTTGATCACTATATTTACTATTTTGCCATAGGCAAACTTAAACTCTATCAGTTCTCTATCTATTAAACACTAAAATGTAACTTTTATTATATATAACTCTTAACCTCTATACACACTATTTAAAAACCTGATCTCTATCCTCATCATTTAACCCTTGCTTCTGAAAGAGGGAATAACTCCCTTTCTATCATCAAGTCTGGTGGAACCCCACCTATTAACAGGGATCCCTGACTGAAGCTAGTACTTTGCTATAGATATAAGGCTCTCCTGTTAATAGGTGGGGTTCCACCAGACTTGATGATAGAAAGGGAGTTATTCCCTCTTTCAGAAGCAAAAAAGGGTTAAATGATGAAGATAGAGAACAGGTTTTTAAATAGTGTGTATAGAGGTTAAGAGTTAGATATAATAAAAGTTACGTTTTAGTGTTTAATAGATAGAGAACTGATAGAGTTTAAGTTTGCCTATGGCAAAATAGTAAATATACTCTCTCCTTTTGGTCTCGTGAGTTCATTCGCAATTTGTCATATCCCTACTCCACTAGTAAAGAGCTTTGGAATATGTTGATGCCCTATAAAGCTTTTTAGAGCTTAAAAGAGAACCGATTGCTATGATGTAGTAAGAGGAGGGGGACAATGTGGGGATTTTTATTTTGCAACACTCCACTAGGGAGCTGGTGTTTTGCTAGTTCCCTCTACACTGATTACAAGTGAAGAAATAAAAGTAACAATCTGAATTTCAGAGGATTTGTCTCTGCCCCCAGCAAACATCTACTCTGTGTTACAAGCAGGTTGTGTCCTCCAGCTAAAGTTAGCCGAGGAGGCTTGGAGAGGGGTCTGTAGGAGAACCATGAACCACTCTGAGCTATGCGTTGACTGTCCGCCTTCCACCCTTTGGAGATGAAGGAATGTTTAACATCAACAGGCTGAGCAGCTGAGTCCCACCTATCGGGAGTGACGTGCTTTCTACTCCACAGCCTTAGTTGGAATCTGTGTTCTGGAATGTGGGCAGCGCTGTAATGTATCCCCCTATGAGTCAGGCTGACACTGCTGGATACAGTTGGGAACACTTGTGCCTGGTCCGGCCGTCCTCTACCAGCTCCCAGATCTTTTGGATTTTTGAACAATTGTCAAGAAAAAAAAAAAATGATGGAAGCTCAGTCCAGGATGCACCCTGACATCCCTGAGAATGGAGAATTGCCTCCTATGGAGGTCAGCAGCAACTTCGTACCACAGGAAGGTGGAGGAGAGGATGAAAAACCAGTGTCCAACTTACAGAGGAGACGCAGCGATGTCAAAGTGTACAAGGAAATCTGTGACTTCTATGCCAGATTGTAAGTGGAGACGGGCCCTTTACCTGGAATAGCGGCTAGTCCATATTCATGGCTGACAGGTTCTCTTGAAACATCTGACCAGCACAGAGTTGGGTGAAATCTGTCCCTGTTAGTTCACACGGAGGAGAAGATATTAAAGGATCATGGTTCTAAAAACAAGAAAGAAGTCTGACCTGTAAAGTTTGGGGAGAATTGATGCTTTTTTTGGGTGAAAACATTGCTTCCAGCTGTTTTAAGTCAGGAGACCTGTGGACCTGCTTAATAAATTAGGCTCTGTTAGTTGTGCAGTGATGGGATTGCAATCTTTATTATTTGTTACTAGTACTTTTATATATACAGGCAGTCCCCGGATTACAAACGGGATGGGGACTGTAGGTTTGTTCTTAAGTTGAATTTGTATGCAAGTCAGAACAGGTATATTTATTAAATGTAACTGCAGCACAAAAAGTTTTTTTTCTTAGCTTTGGACAGTGCAGTAAGAAGTTTTTACATTTGTTTTGCTGTCTGTGCCCCTGTTAAGAAGATTTAACATCATTTTTACCTCATGTGCTGCTGTGGCATGCTGGAACTTGTCGTTCCACAGCTACTATCTACTGTGGAACATGGAACTACAAGTGCCAGCATATCCCCAAGTCTCCGTTTGTAACTAGGGGACAGATGTAACTCGGAACGGTGTAAGTCGGGGACTACCTGTATTTTTTTTTTTATTTTCTTATAATATTATTTATTTATAGGGCTTGTTCACACAACGTTTTCGATACGTGTTTTTTTTTTTTTACCACTGAAAACTGCATCCGAAGAGCGGATCTGAAAAAATGCAACAGCTTCTGCTGTTTTGGATCCGTGTTGTATGCTTGTATCATGCGTTTTCCGGATGCGTTTTGAATTCTCTCTCGGTCTCGGTCTCCGATCCCCGGTGCGCTTTCAGCATGTAAACCGGATCACAACTTTAAGCAAATCTCTGCTGCGCTTTGGGATCCGGTTTCAATATCGCAAAAGCGGATCCCATTGTTTCCTATGGGGACTTCTGTTACGTAAAACGCAACAAGAAATGACATGTCATTTCTAGAGACGGATCCGCAAAACGCAGCAGAGGAAAGCTCTCAAAAGCGCATCGGCGTTCTATCGTGAGTGAAAGTTATGGAAATCACACTGACTGTAAAACGGATCACAAAAGCATCGTGTGAACACGGCCTTAGGTAAAATATCTCTGCGTGCATGAGGATGAAAGGCAAATCTAGCGGTGTTTCTCAGTTTGTGATCCTATGTTGACCGCTATTTCGAAAACTAGTGTAAAAATATTTTTTCTATTAGAAGCAGAGTTTTCGGTACGCCTAAAGTATAAGCGCGCTCCCTGGTGTAAGGACACCCCTGTAAATGGCACAATAGTGCTGCAGGGAAACTGCTCGCCTTTTGGAAGGGATCACCAAACATGATCCTCTGCAGTCTTCAGTTGGGAAGTTAGGCTTGGGGCACACTGTTATTTTGAACCGATGGCTGATCTGTTATCTGGTGGAAAAATGTACGCGTAATGCGTTTATTTACTTCTGAAGACAGACGGATGTGCAACGTACATTGACATTGTGTCCGTTTTTATATTACCTGTCAATTGTCCGTTCTGTTTTAACAGATTGAAGATGCGCTTTTTCCAAGTTTAAAAATAGTATACTGTAACGTACATGATTTTGTTCAAGTGTGTGTCAGTGAAAAAACCTATACTAGTGCATGTACCCATGTTGTAAACGTCTACTTTTGTATCCGTCATAAAAATAGAAACCTACCCAATCAAATTGCAGGGAAAAATAGGGGGATCACTAGGACAGACAGTGTTGTCATAGGGACACGGTATTTAAATCTTTTCATTGAGATCTGTGACTTCATCACTATTTTTTACTTTTTGAAAATGCATAAAATATACTTAACAGCAATTATTTTAGTAGTTGGCTATTTCCCCTGTTATGGACTTGTGTGTAGGGAACTGTTAGGGACTTGTGTGGGGCTATATGGAGTGTCTTACATCCTGTAATCAGTACCAACAAGCTGCTGTTAGACACCTCATACACTCTGCCCTCCTTTTCCTGAGTTACAGTTATTTTTGCTGCACTTTTGTGGTTTAGTAATTACTTTGGAATTTGTCTGTTCCGTTTTAATCATGATCAGTCTGTCACCGTCCAGGCACAGGCCATTCTCCCCTATGTACGGTCACTTAATGGAAGCCTTCAAGCAATTTGTGCGGCTCATTTACTAGTGCTAAGAGTTGATTGCTGTAATCCTAGGCTGTCAAGTGCTAGATTTCTCACGGTTGCCTGTTGAGGTTTGTTCCCTGTATACCAGCAGGGACAGGTTCCTCCCTTCTCGCTTTTTACTTTTTTTTTTTTTTTTTTTTAACCTTACTGGCTCTGTTTTTAAGTAAAGGTTATAAACTCTTATTAGGGTGTGCATTCACGTTTTCTAAGTGGGACTGATTTTGTCTCTGTTTGATTTATCAGTGGTTTAAGCAGCTGGATCATTTTGGCGCTTCTTTAAAAAAATGTTTAAAAGAATCTGTCGCCAATTTTTTTTTAACCAGTTAAAACAAGACCCTGATCCATAGTCTTTTCTTCTTTGCCGTTTTTATTTTCTGATTATAGATTTCTCGATTCAGTCGTGTGTGTATGTGTGTGTGGTGTGTGTGTTGTATATATTATATATATATATGTATGTATATATATATATATGTGTATATATATATATGTATGTATATATATAATATAAATAAATAAATTGTGGGGACAGCATTCTTGGCTGCACTGTTTTAACAGCAATCAGAGAGTTGCTTTACAGCAGCTTCATGCCCATAGAAGCCTTAATGGGGTTTTGCCACGAAGTGAGTTCCTTACCTCTTATCTGCTCAGGAGAGAAGATAAAGCATGCAGCATCATGAACGGCTGCAGGGGTGAGAGGGAGGGTGGTAAGCAGAGAGCGAGGAAGAAGGAGCGCCTGCAATGTTTACTCAAATAATTACATTGCAACCAGTGGATTCTCTATACAGAAGACACAGCCTCATACACTGAACTTTCTCCCTAGCCCATTGCAAGCTCCTTCATGTTCACTGTCATCAGATGAGAAGCGCAAGCACGGCCAGATCGGCTCCTGTCAGTGTCCTGGTCGTGTCTAATGTAAACTGTCAGGAAACTAAGGGGGACTGAGCGATGCTGTAGCTCTCACAGGCTTCACTTTGTGTAATCACATGTATTTAGAAAAGTGATTAAATACCCATTTTGGTAGATCCCACGTCAACATTACATTGTGGCAAAACCCCTTTAAGACTGATTCAGTCCCATTGACTTCAATAGGAGAGTCTTCTAGGCCTGCTCGGCGACCTGGGAAGAAGTCAGTGTGCAGAGAGGGGGAGAGGGTGAACTGTGACCTCTCCTATGATGGTGGATCCTGTGTTACCTATACACTTTGGTGTCACCTTTCATTGTAATCCTGTCTCTGCTGATAATGATCAAACTACTGAAAATCTCTCTACACAAAACAGGAGGTGTCAGACTATTATCAGGTCTAGTGGCCAAAGTGAAAACTGCAGGACTTAAAGGGGTTGTCTTATCTCAAAGTTTCATAGGATACATGAATGAAATGCTGCTGCTTGGTTCTGTCACTTCCTGGTCAAGCTGTCTGTAATTAGCATATGAGCTCCATGTACTCAGACCTCTCTGTTTATTAGTCTAGATTAGATAAATTACCTTCTACCAGGACAGGAGAAGTTGCTGAGCTAATGTAAACAGTAGAGTTATTACTGTCTCTTGTCTGAAAGATCAGATAACACACTAGCCTTCACACTGCCAAGACCTGTGTGATGACTTCACTCTCTGCTATCAGATAGAACAAACAGAAGAGGGGGAGAAGTACACAAGTCGGTCATTTAGGGAACCAAAGAGAGCACAGAAGGTGATAAAATCACTTGTAGCTCCTTAACAAAAAAAGATGAACAAAGCAATATATTTGGAAAACGTCTTCATTTAGGGCCACATGTATGAAAACAGTCTAGGTCTAAAATTCACTATGTTGCCCATTGCAACCAATCAGAGCGCCCCTTTAATTTCTCCAGAGCACTATATGAAATCAAAGGGGCAATCTGATTGGTTGCTATGGGCAACAAAGTGAATTTTAGACCTAGACAGTTTTCATACATGTGGCCCTTAGTGTTCCCTAAATGTTGAAAGCTATTCTTTGTAACGAGACAACCCCTTTGAGGCATTTACAAAATATTGAAATTGTGATATGGAAAAAAAAAATAACCAAAGATTCTTTAAAAATTTGTTAAACAATAGGTCATTTGATAACACATTCCCTTTAAAGTGTTTTTTATTTTTTTTTATTTTTTATTAAACTGTTAGGATATGTTCACACAGCAGATTTGGACTCTGATTCTGGTGCGAATTCAAAACAGAGTCTGCCTCAGAGTCTGTATCCAATCTACCTCCATTCCGTCTTATACTGTTTCTGTTGGACAAGTAACAGCATTGTTCACACGACACTGATTTTTTTTTCTCCCTGAAAAAGAATAGACATTTAATCAGGGCTGTGGAGTCGGAGTCGGTGGCTATTTTGCAGGAGTCGGAGTCGTCATAAAAGGGACCGACTCCGACTCCCAAAATATATAATAAGTTGGTCCAGTTAGTTCAATGCAGTGCAAAGAGCAAGAGGAATTGGGTGCGGCCAGTGCTACTGCTCCCATATCTTCAGCCTCATCACATGAGGAGTGTAAGTGATGACATGGAGAAGGCAAAGCGCTGCCCCAGGGAAAAGATTCTTCTCCCATGGCAAACAGATTTCAGCAAAATTTTTCACCTGCTTTCAAAGAAGTAGAAGAGTTCAACCATTCATCAAAACTGACTGTGGCTGAGGCAATACCTTTATACCCTGACATTGTTAGAGAGGTTGTCCCTGTGGTCACCGATTTGCACCCAACCCAAGTTAGTGTAGAGAGGCCGTTCTCTAGCCTGGAAATAATGAGATCAGATGTGAGGTCATGTATGCAGGATCTGATGGAGGCAATACTATTTCTCAGAACAAATTCAGAGACTCCACAAATGTTCCTCCAGGGTTTTGCATATTTACAATTTTTTTTCTGTTCTAAAGTCATGTCCAATAAATATTTTTTACACTGACGAGCAAAATGGTAACAATGTTTTGAACTTGTCACTTTCAGGCTCCATATTTCTCCATCCACTACAGCTTTGCACATGAGGCTACTGTAATTTTATATACAGTAATCTTATATATCTTGTACATAAATTTGACTTGCAAGTATTTAGCATCTGCTTAGTTCTGCAGATTCTTTCCTGTAACTGCATTGTTAGTTTTGCTCCTAAAAATCAAAATGTTAATTTTTATTATTTTGTTAGTATTTGGGAAATCCACCTTTTTGGTTTTCAGCTATGCCTGAATCCTTCTGGGCTCTGGATCAGATTCTAGCATATCTTGACCAAAATCCAATCCCAGGTCTCTTCTACACATTCCCAATGTTGGTGCAGACTGGACTTGGATACAAACACAGCTTTTTCTTCAACTCTACCCACAAGTGTTCAAAAGATCAAAACATTGTTACCCTTTTGCTTGTCAGTGTCTGTTCTACCTACATAGCTTGATTTTTGTATCATAAGGTGATAAACAGCCGGATATCATTTTACTACAGTAAAGTTATCACTTAAACATGCGCCATGTATGAGGGAGTCGGTGGTTTAGGAAATTGAGGAGTCTGATTCGGGGCTTTGGCTTGCCGACTCCACAGCCCTGATTTAAATTCTTGAGGTGGATTGCGCGATGGATCCTCACATTATAGTATATAGGAGGCTGAAAATCGGCGTCAAATCTGCACTTATAAGCATGGATTTCAGATGAGGATTCGAAAAAAATTCAGTGCTAAAAATCAGCCGTGTGAACCTACCCTTAGTTGGCTAATTTTACACCAGAATATTGACCCAGAATGTCCCCAAAAAGACAAGCCTCATTTATCAAAACTGTCTAGCAGTAAGACTCTTTGTTGCCATTGGAAATCATTCTAACTGTGTAACTATGTAACCAGAGTCAAGTTTTATTTTTAATATGTCTCTGGAAAAATGAAAGCTGAGCTCATCTTTCTTTTTTTTTTTCAGAGGCGTTTTAAAGATCGTAAAAAGTTGACTCTGGTCACATAGCTAGTACAAGTAAACCGAAATAGAAATTGCACATATGGCGGCGCTCACTCTTATTTCAAATGTCTCATGTAACGGGCCCGCACGCAATTACGTCGTGTGCTCGGGGGCGGGGCAGGGGCGCTGCCCGTCGGCCCCATAGACATTCATTATTGTCGGCGCGTATCCCGCCGTGATAACTGACATGTCACTTTCTCCCCGCTCGCCGTATTTCGCGAGCGGGGAGAGGAGACTGAATCCATGGTTCTCTATGAGAACTGTGGATTACCGTAATGACTGTGACAGATTTCACCTATAATTCGCGAAATACAGGCTGAAATCCATCCCAAAATAAGCCGTGTGAACATGGCCTTAGCGGGTAAGCGTGTGCTCCATATAGCACTTTTTTCTTACCACATTTTTCTTCCATACCATTTAACCTGTTAATGGTATAATAAAGCATTTTGGATTTTAATAGACAGTGCCAGATTATACTTCGATAATACATAGCTAGTATGGTTGAAAAATGCAAATGTGAATGGGGAAACATGGGGATGGATGATCAACAAAGACAGTCTTAGGGGTTGTTCACATCGTTTTTGTAACCCAAAAACGCCGCGGCGATCGGATCCAACATGTATCCAACACGCAGCTGGGTGTTTGGATGCGTGTTGGATGCAGCAGGATCGCACTTGTTTTGCCAAGTTTTATAATTATGTTTTACCAATTTTTTTATCAGGTTCGGGTACAGCTTTATAGAAGGTCAATCAGTCAATAATTATATAACACAGCTTTATTGTTACAACAGTCCAATAATAAATCAAGTATGATAAAATAATAACATAAAATGATTCCAGGAAATAGTGAGATATTATGTACAGTTTATAAGAGAAAAATAGTTATTTACAAAGGTTTTAAGTGCTTATAACTTCACCTGCCGAGTGGCGTCATCGATCCTATTCTTGCTTCAACCATGAGAAACCGGGAAAGAATGGCGTAGGAAAGAGAAAACTCGCAGGGAGGCAACACTGTGTGTAGACGTCTCTACCACAGGTAGGCGGTTTCCTGGTTTTCATGGCTGATGTAAGAGATATATATCCGACTAAAACAAAATGGCGGGCATGACCTAATGCTTGAAAAATGCCCATGTGTTATTTGTCTATCCTACTTTCATGGAGTGGCCAACTCCAGAGGTCAAAGTACCATACACAAACACACTTCTCCACAGGATAAGTCAAAAGTACACAGAAATCTGAACTAAGACAATGAAAGGTAAAAACTTTATGTGTATTCAGTCAACAGAAGTGTAAATAGGCTTGTACCTTTGGACTCAAGAAGCAAGACATTGAGTCAACTAAAAACCAGGCAAAGATGCACACTTTGTACCATCAGGGCTAATTACATAAATTTGATATAAAATAGAAATAACTCACTATAATTTGGCTCAATAGACATATATTTTTGACTAGCACTACAGCACCCTATAGTTTGTTATAGGGCTCCTGCTGCGTCTTTCGGGCCAAGAACTGACATGACAATTCTTGGAACAGATGCAAAAGACTCAATGAGACGCCCATCGGCGATCACTTGTGTTTCACATTAAAAGCAATGTAAATCACATTGCTATTTACTAGATGCGTGTTTGGATCTGTTTAGGGTCCGACAGACGGATCCAAGCACGCATCTAAAACTGTATGTTCACACTGACTCAATATGCCATGTGAACATACCCTTAGTATTAGACTATTTTGAGAAATGAGTCTCAATGGAGCAGATTTATCAATGTCTTTATACTGTCGACGTATGAGACAGTCTTACAATGCGCCACATTTATTATAGTGTTGATAAATCTGGTGCAACTTAAAACGGTCTAGTCTAAATTTACACCTCTTATTAGTTGGATTACTTTATGCTACTCATTGCAGCACTATTTTGGCACACGCTGTCGCACGCTAAGCCATGCCCTGTTTAAACCAAGCCAAACCACAGCCACACCTTTTTGTTGAACAAGGCACAGAGCTGTTTAGAAATGTGGTGTGAAGGACACATGGACAATTACCAAAATAAACTTGTCCCATTGTGTCTGTACCAGAATGTGCTACATTTCAAAATGCATGCCTGGTGTAAGCACTTTTAGTACATGTGCCACAATGTTTCTGATGCTCTTGGGGATGCAATGAAGTGACAAGCTATCCCACCCCTTTGGTGGTTATCCCCAAATCTGACACTGGGGGCAGCTTTTACTAATATGCCATGGTGCTTAGGAAGCTTTCGCTGTAACAACACTTGAGTTCAGGAAAGTACTTTAGTAGTGTCTGAGCTCCAACACTAATTTTTGTGCGCTCATTATGTTTCCATGATCTGTCCTTCTTCACTTGGCAAATGCGGAGTGTCTGCAGGACCCGTTACTCATCTCCTTTTACGGTTTCTAGATCAATGGCCCTTCTTTATGAAAACTGTCCTAAGAGGAAGACTCTTTGTTGCCATAGCAACCAATGGGAGCTCACCTTTCATTTCTTATACTGTTCTGGAAAAATGAAAGCTGAGCTCTGATTGGTTACTATGGGCAACAAGGACAGTTTTCATAAATGAGGCCCAACGTATTTATTTCATTTTTTCACACTTCCTCAAGTAATAATCCACGGATTGAGAACCCATATTCTAAACTACTTATCCCGAAAAAATTCAACTGTGCATGAAATTTTTACTTGAAATATTAGTAATACATATTGATTTTGAAATAGTCTCCAAGTTTGGGGGGAGAAAAGAGAAGTGGTTAGGAAATGAAGATGAGGAAACCTTGCTATTTAACTGCTTGAAAACTCATCAAGCTTAGCAACAGGTTATGACGAGGAAAAAATAGTCTTGGTATTTGTTTGCTTGATACTCAACGTGCTCCCTTGTTGGCGTTATGATCCCAGGAGGGTATGTCCTCTTAACCGTGTTAGACTCGTCGGGACTCTCGCATGGTGCTGGTGCACAACCCTGCTTAGTCTTTTTTTTTTTTTTATGTACTGCACTGTAGTTTTTGGGAGGTGGAAGACCAGTCACAGACCTTGTACATTTACCTCAGGAATAATACACTCTTTAGGCCCGTCTGCACGACAAGGATTTAGGCCCTGTTCACACAATGGGTTTGGCCGCGGCAACACCGTGCGCACGCCGCGCTGAGGACTCCCTGTCAAGAATTGACAGGAGAGTTTTCAAACACCCCCATTGTGTGAATAGTAACATGGTTTCCTATGGGAAACCATGTTAATAAAGTGGCCGCGGTTTGGACGTGTTTTTGGCCGCGGAAACGGTGTCGGAACCCGCGGCCATCACCTTGTTCAAATCAGTCGTGTGAACATGCCCTAAGGGTGCTTTCACACTGTGCTTTTGTGATGCTTTTTCAATGCATTTTTTGTGTAATTACCGTGATTTTACTGCGAATTTACCACGATTTTTGCCTTGATTTTTGTGCAGTAATGTACAGCATTAATTGCTGTACCTTTCTGCACAAAAAAATGCGTTTAAAAACGCATCAAAAACGCACCGTGTGAAAGCACCCTAAGACTTTTTTTTTCTTGTTGCCCATAGCAACCAATCACAACACCCCTTTCATTTTTTTCTTAGTACTATATGAATTGAAAGGGAAACTCTGGTTGCTATGAGCAACAAAGAAAGTCTTAGACCAAGACAATAGAAAATCAGAGTTCTGGTCTACACAGCTCTGATTTTCTGGGATTTCAAAACCGCTGTTTTTTCCAAAAACTTGAAACATCTTCAATCTTCTGTCGAATGTTACTCTAAAAACGGCGGAAAATTGACTATTGAAGTCAAAAGGAAGTGCTTGAAAACTGACCAGAAAGGTGTGTGTGTGGTGTGTTGTTTTTTTTTTTTTTTTGTGTGCGGATCCAAGTCCACAACCCAATAGTACCCTTTGATGAAAAATCGATTGAGAAAATGAATCCGAAAACTGCGCCAAAAAATTAAAACCTAGTTAAAAATCCCTGGGTTTTTGTGTAAAAAAAAACTTGTCGGTTTTTGGATTCCGGCGAGTACTTTGTCATGTGGACGCAACCTTTTAAGTGGCGGTCCTCTAACAGTTGATGGGATTGCATCCTCAAGCACTGATCTGCGTTACGTCATCTATGGCTGTACATTTGTAATGTTTCTTTAGTAATCTAAAACCCTATTAATGCATATACTGCCTGAGTCTGGAATGGATTCTTTCGTTTTACATTATTCCTTATGCAAAGAAATTTACTTGGTACTGAACCTGGTTGGTGGAATAAAAGGCGTTGTTTAGTTTATCTAAAAATTAAATATTAAAGGGTTGTGTGAGAAACCACCCAAAATAAGAAGCTATAGTGCAGTAATACTAAAGATAAGCGGTAACTGTCACAATCCAGTGTGTGAACCAGGGCCGAGACAGCAGGTAGGCAAAGGTAGGCAACCGCCTAGGGCTCCACTTCATCCCAGGCAGAAAAGCGGTGCAAATAGGTATGGAGTGGGCTGAATTTTACATTGGAAGAGGAGGAGAAGGGTGCTACATGCCTTTTTTTTTTTTTTTGCCTAGGGCACCAGAATATCTTGTCCCAGCTCTGGTGTGTACTACTTACAATGACTGTTATATCGCATATTATCGCCATGTTGGATCTTTCTCCTCACTGGGCTAGTGGGTGGAGCTACATTTGCTTTGCGAATACTACATTTCCCACAACAGCCGCTTCCTCCCAGCTGAGCTATAGATACTATATCCACACCACATTTATATGTATATCTGTGTGTATGTATACAGCTCGGTCTCCTTTCTAATCTGTCCCTCATACCACAAGTCTCTCAGGCTGACTGAGCACAGCACCCATGCTCAGTTATGTCAGTCAGAATAACCAGGAAGTAACTCACAGAGCCTGTCCTACTTCCTGTAGGACAGGTTTCTGTTGAGGAAGGAGCCTGGTGGCCATTTTGTTTTTCTATAATGTTTATTCCCTAGACAAAACTAGCAGACTTTTTTTTATTAAAGTTATTTAGAATTTTTTTCATTATGACCTGTAATTTATGTATTTTAGTTTTCTTCTTTTCCTGGAGAACCCCTTTAATCTACCGGTCCCTAATTAAAAAAAAAAAAAAAAACCTATACTCTCCTATCCCTTCCATTTCAGCACTGGTTCTCCCCAGTCTTTACTTTGTCTTCTTCTGAACCAGCTGTCACCACCGATTGTCTCCAGTGGTCACGTGTCTTTGTTTACATCACTATTCAGAGCTGTTCACTCTGATGTAAGCAGAGGCACGGGACCACTGGTGCCAATCATTGGCGACATCCGGTTTAGAAGACTGGGTAGAAACGGAGGAGCGGGATAGACAAGCATAGGCTGTCTTTTTATTTTATTGAGCACTGGTATATTAATATTTTATATTTTTTTTTAGATAAACCGGACTACCCCTTTAATGACGTGTACCAAGATGCCACTGTATTGTAACCTTTTTCTTCACAGTTTTATATTGCAAGTCTAATACATGTCTAAGGAATGCTGTTTTTTCCTGTGGATACTCGCATGTGATCACTAATGTCTAACCCCTATTCCTCCTGTCTTTCAGCAACATGGCGAATGCTCTGGCGAATGCAATGTGCGAGCGCTGTAGGTCTGGCTTTGCCCCTGCAGAGAAGATTGTCAACAGCAATGGGGAGCTGTACCATGAGCACTGCTTCGTGTGTGCCCAGTGCTTCCGGCCCTTCCCCGAGGGGCTCTTCTATGAGGTAAGCACAGTTATTTAGACTCTAGTCATAGCCTCATGACTTCCAGAAATAGCCAGCGCTCTGCTCCAGCCGTTACATAAAATATTTCTGCCCGTACATGTTGGCACTGATTTATACTTCTCTTCCATATTATTGTAATATGAATGGGCAGCTTTCACCGTGAGGTACTGAGTAATGTACCACACACAGTACTGTGCCTCACTGTCATTATGCCATGTTACATGCACTGCAATACATCTTCGCTCTGCATGTATTTCTCAATTCTATATAAAGACTTTATCTTGGCTTAGGGTAAGGAAATCTGCATTTCACAGATAAGGGACTTCTTTCATAACCATGTGCAAAAGCTGTGATCTGTCCTGTCAGTGACCTTCCCCAGAACAAGTTACATGCCGGATACGGCTATTCTGCTGCAGCCGCCATGTAAGTGGTGCGGTTAGAAGTTCTGGCTTATTTGGTGCCCTAAAGGGGTTGTCCACTTAATACTGTTTTTATTTATTATGTATATCATAGAAAATCCTACAATTTTCTAATGTATGAGGGGCGTTCATTAAATATTTCCACTCCCTGTGGACTGAGAGCAGTGAAACTTGGCGCAGTTATTAGTCCTTCTCTACATAGGTGTCACCTAGGGGGACACGCTACTCCCTGCTCTTTAACCCCTTTCTGACGGACGGTCATAATAATATGACTCTTAAGTTTTTTTTTCCCTCTTCCCCTTCTGAAAGCCATAACTTATTTTTTTTTTTTCCACCTACATACAAATATGACGGCTTTTATTTTGCAGGACAAGATGTACTTTCTAATGGTGTAATTCATCGTACCATAGAATATACTGGGAAACCGCAAAAAAATTCTAAGTAGGGCAAAATGTGAAAAAAAACATACTGTTGCCATCTTTATGGAAGTTTTTGTTTTTACAGCGTTCAGTCTTCGGCAAAAATTATTTATCTGTATTCTACAGGTTGATATGCACCTGGCAATACCAAACATGTACAGTTTTGGTACCGTAAAAAAAATTCCAAACATTTTCTATTTTTGACATTTGCACCACGCTGCCGTTTTCTGTGACCACTTTTTTGTATTAACACCTACGGACCTGAGTGAGGCAGCATTTTTAGGTTGAAGCATACTTTTTATTACTACCAGTATGGAATACATGTGACTTTTTGATTAAATTATTCCAATTTTTATTGGACGTGAAAAGACCAAAAAAAACACAATTTTGGCGTTTGGAATTTTTTCTTCTACGATGTTCAGTGTACGGGATAAATGATATTATATTTTAATCGGACGTGATGTTACCAAATATGTGTAACTTTTTTTTTATTATTTGTAGAATGGCGAAAGGGGGGGTGATTTGAACTTTTTAATATTTTTTTACACTTAAACTTTTTCCTTTTTTTTTTTTTTTTTAATTTGTGTTACCCTAGGGTGTTTAACCAATAGGGGGCACGATCGTTTCTACAACCCAATGCATTGTATAGACAATGCATTAGGGTGTACAAAGATGGCGGTTTCCCCACTTCCTGCCTGGGCCCGGAAGTGGGGAATATGAAAAGATGGCAGCAATGGAAGCCTTCACAAGGCTTCTAGCTCCCATGTTCACTGATGGGGACACAGCGGTTTCACCAATGATGTCCCGATCGCATTGAAGAACGGTGCGCGGCACCGTTTCTCATTCCTTTAGACGCCACAACCATCTAAGGAGTTAAACAGCGCGGGAGGGCGGCGGCGCCCCTCTACGCTGTAACCATTGGGTGTTAGCTGCAATTAGCCGCTAACACCCGGCAGCTGTGTAGTGCGATCCCGTTAAGAAGCTTCTTACCGGCTTTAGGACTTAAACATACGTCCAATGTCGGTAAGAGGTTAAGCAATTGTAAATGCCTTGCGTGTAGAGTCGACAGGTTTTTCCAAAAGCCACGTTGTGACTTGGAGATCAGTCTCCTCATCTGGACAATGCTTGTCCTTCAAAAATAATTTAATTATTGTAAAGAGGTGAAAGTCCCATGGTGTGAGGTTGGGTGAGTAAAGGGAATGCAGTAGAATTTCAAAGCCACGGGAACATGCTTCTTTTTGGGCAATGTGTGAGTTGTGAACTAATTGTCTTACAGAAGATGGATACCTTTGATGAGCATGCCACATTTCTTGGTTTTCATGGCCTCCCACAATTTCTGCAGCAGTGAAGCATAGTATGCCCCAGTTATCATGGTACCCTTTCCTAGGAAATCCATCATTTCTACTCTGTGCTAGTCCCAAAATACGGTGAGCATGAACTTGCCTGCCAAGGGTTGGGCCAGTGCCGCCTTTGCAGGTGGCGAGTCTTGATGCTTCCATTGCATCAACTGGACTCTAGTCTGAGGATCATAGTGATGGACCCAGCTTTCCTCCTGTATGATCAGTCTGTTCTCCTGGGTTCCATGGCACCTCGTCAAGAGAGCCTGAGAACATTCGACTCGTTCCTGCTTCTGGAATGGTGTGAGCAGCCGGGGAACCCAGTGAGTAGATACCTCATGCATGTGAAGATGGACTGGGATGATTTTGTCCATGGACCCCACACTAATCTTGACATTTTGGGCTAGGTGGCAAATGGTTATGCAGTGATTTTCCAAAATGGCGACCTCCACTTGCTGGATGGTGTGTTCATCAATAGCAGAGTGGGGTCACCCTGGAATTGGAGCTGTTTGCACCGAAGTCCGACCACATTTGAATTGACCATGCCAGTTCTTGACTACATCATATGATGGGGAATCATCACCATAAACCTCTTTCATCTCATCAAACGTCTCCTTTGGTGTGCGGCCTTTCAAGTAAAGGAACTTGATGACTGCTCTGTATTCCACTGGGTCCATTATCAAACCTCACACCACTTCAGCACCTGTAAAATCAAGACCATTCTCCGTTTTGAGTTGCAAATTGCACGTTACCTATAGAGACCTATATCATTACACATGTGCAGTTTCAGCATCCTGTGATAAATAGAAGTGGGTCAGGGGAAATCTTTAATGTACGCCCTCGTACATGTATTACAAATGTTGCTCATGTACCTCTCTTAAACAATAGGAGCCATTACCATAGACAGAAATGTGGACTGTACTATTTTTTTTTCCCCTACTGCACTGGTTTAACTGTATGACCTAAACATAGCATCAGTCATGTGACCTCCTGGCATTCATTTAGGTGCAGTTTTATATAACCACTATGGGGTAAATTAATAGGAATAATGGTGGAATGATGATGTTATGGTTACTGCACCAATTGTTTTCACTGAGTGGATTTACAGTACAACTGTTGGGTCTCTAAGGGTTTCATGTTGTTAAAGTTAACTGTAAAAAGAAAAAAAAGGCAAGAGAAAAACGTACAGCGTCTTCTCCACAGACACTGACATAAGATGCTGCTGAAGGTAGTAATACTGGAGAAGCTCTGCTCCTCAATAATTCACAGTTACCTGGATACCGGGGGTCACCTGACGTGTGGTGGTCACATGAGACATTGCTGTAGGATAAGTTCTGTTTCTTAATTAGCTACTGTTACCTGGATACCAGGGGTCACATGACCTGTGTGGTGGTCACATAAGATGCTGCTGGAGGTAGTAATACTGGAGAAGTTCTGCTCCTCAGTAACCTACTGTTACCTGGATACCAGGGGCCACCATGATCTGTGTAGTGGTCACATAGCTGCTTTGTTCATACAGTTAGTCCATGGGAGCCAGGAATGTGGAATTGCTCAGGAGCAGAATTTTTGATATATGTATATTCAAAAATTACATGTTTTCCTGTTTATATACAGTGGTGGCCAAAAGTATTGGCACCCCTGCAATTCTGTCAGATAATACTCAGTTTCTTCCTGAAAATGATTGCAATCACAAATTCTTTGGTATTATAATCTTCATTTAATTTGTCTTCAATGGAAAACCACAAAAAGAATTGTCATAAAGCCAAATTGGATATAATTCCACACCAAACATAAAAAGGGGGTGGACAAAAGTATTGGCACTGTTTGAAAAATCATGTGATGCTTCTCTAATTTGTGTAATTAACAGCACCTGTAACTTACCTGTGGCACCTAACAGGTGTTGGCAATAACTAAATCACACTTGCAGCCAATTGACATGGATTAAAGTTGACTCAACCTCTGTCCTGTGTCCTTGTGTGACCACATTGAGCATGGAGAAAAGAAAGAAGACCAAAGAACTGTCTGAGGACTTGAGAATCCAAATTGTGAAGAAGCATGAGCAATCTCAGGGCTTCAAGTCCATCTCCAAAGACCTGAATGTTCCTGTGTCTACCGTGCACAGTGTCATCAAGAAATGTAAAGCCCATGGCACTGTGGCTAACCTCCCTAGATGTAAAGCCCATGGCACTGTGGCTAACCTCCATAGATGTAAAGCCCATGGCACTGTGGCTAACCTCCCTAGATGTAAAGCCCATGGCACTGTGGCTAACCTCCCTAGATGTAAAGCCCATGGCACTGTGGCTAACCTCCCTAGATGTAAAGCCCATGGCACTGTGGCTAACCTCCCTAGATGTAAAGCCCATGGCACTGTGGCTAACCTCCCTAGATGTAAAGCCCATGGAACTGTGGCTAACGTCCCTAGATGTAAAGCCCATGGCACTGTGGCTAACCTTGTAAAGCCCATGGCACTGTGGCTAACCTCCCTAGATGTAAAGCCCATGGCACTGTGGCTAACCTCCCTAGATGTAAAGCCCATGGCACTGTGGCTAACCTCCCTAGATGTAAAGCCCATGGCACTGTGGCTAACCTCCCTAGATGTAAAGCCCATGGCACTGTGGCTAACCTCCCTAGATGTGGACGGAAAAGAAAAATTGACAAGGGATTTCAACACAAGATTGTGCGGATGGTGGATAAAGAACCTCGACTAACATCCAAACAAGTTCAAGCTGCCCTGCAGTCCGAGGGTACAACCGTGTCAACCCGTACTATCTGTCGGCGTCTGAATGAAAAGGGACTGTATGGTAGGATACCCAGGAAGACCCCACTTTTTACCCCGAGACATAAAAAAGCCAGGCTGGAGTTTGCCCAAACTTATCTGAGAAAGCCTTAAATGTTCTGGAAGAATGTTCTCTGGTCAGATGAGACAAAAGTAGAGTTTTTTGGGAAAAGGCATCAACATAGAGTTTACAGGAAAAAAAAAAAGAAGAGGCATTCAAAGAAAAGAACACGGTCCCTACAGTCAAACATGGCGGAGGTTCCCTGATGTTTTGGGGTTGCTTTGCTGCCTCTGGCACTGGACTTCTTGACCGTGTGCATGGCATTATGAAGTCTGAAGACTACCAACAAATTTTACAGCATAATGTAGGGCCCAGTGTGAGAAAGCTGGGTCTCCCTCAGAGGTCATGGGTCTTCCAGCAGGACAATGACCCAAAACACACTTCAAAAAGCACTAGAAAATGGTTTGAGAGAAAGCACTGGAGACTTCTAAAGTGGCCAGCAATGAGTCCAGACCTGAATCCCATAGAACACCTGTGGAGAGATCTCAAAATGGCAGCTTGGAGAAGGCACCCTTCAGATCTCAGGGACCTGGAGCAGTTTGCCAAAGAAGAATGGTCTAAAATTCCAGCAGAGCATTGTAAGAAACTCATTGATGGATACCAGAAGCGGTTGTTCGCAGTTATTTTGGCTAAAGGTTGTGCTATCAAGTATTAGGCTGAGGGTGCCAATACTTTTGTCCGGCCCATTTTTGGAGTTTTGTGTGAAATGATCAATCATTTGATGTTTCATTCTCTTTTGTGTTTTTTCATTGCAAGCAAAATAAATGAATATATTCATACCAAAGAATTTGTGATTGCAATCATTTTCAGGAAGAAACTGAGTATTATCTGACAGAATTGCAGGGGTGCCAATACTTTTGGCCACCACTGTACATAATACGTAAATACATTATAAAGTGGATAATCCCTGCAATGCTTCTGAGGAGGCTAAAAAGTTATCACCATGGATTTGAGTGCAGATTAGCCCCATCTCAGTAGGGAAGTTGGGATCCACACCAAGTGACGCCACTTCTTTCCTATCCATATCATAGGTTTTTAAAACCATGGCAGAAAAATCTGTGTTGTAGCTCAGTTTAAACTGTCATGGATTTCCCGTCCAAATGAATGGGATATGGATTTTGCACATACCCTTAGATCTTTCCCTTGTTATTGATGCTTCTTTGTCTTAGATGTTACAGCTGCCTTTTTGTAGTTTATAATTCTTTTGTAATTTTTGGTCAAACAAGTCAGCTATCTGGCTAGTCTTTACTGAGCTGCTCTGTAAAACTTGAAGTAAAATAGCTGCAGTCTGTGCCACCAGTGGGGCAGGAGCTGGGTTTCTTATGATCCTGGATATCGTAGACATTAATATCACAAAAGAAAACCCTACTCACATTTGTTGACTGGGTAAAGTATAATTTAATAGCCTTAAAGTATTACACACTCAAATGGTACGCATCACTCAAATTCTATATCAACCCAAAAAATGACGCGCATTTTGCGTCAGCCTCTGAGGAAGCAACTGCGAAATGCCCGTAGGGGTTAGTGGCTAAATATCTTGGTGAGCTACTGATTATGGGTGAGCATTACATCTGACGCTTACTTAATATGCGTTTCTGAGGTTGATAGCATCTATATACTATTGTATTTGCACTTTCTACTAATATTATGACTGTTACTATCTCCTGATGAATTTGGTACACAGCCCCTCATGTATTTTTGCCTCAATCATTTGCAGTCATCCTTTTTAATCATGTTTTGTATTTTGTGATTTAATAAGTGTCAGTTTTTCCTGGAGTGTTCCTGTAAGTACAGTATAACATGCACAAAGATTCATTACAGCATCTCTGTCGGTGATCTGAGCAGTGACCTTTGGTGCCACTGGAAGCCATATTGTTCTTTTCATTGGACTAAGAGGTCGAACATCAACACATCTGAAGGCCAGCAGTCACAGATGTTTCCTGTACATGTTCAGACTAGAGTGTGAAATGTCATGTTTTCTATAATCAAATGCTATATTACTTGGGTTTTATGAGTTTTGTGTTCTAATGTTCTGTGATATAACACCCTGTGTAATGAGAAGTTATACAGTTCCTTGTGTATATATACTACTCTACCATCATATGGGACCACTCTGCCAATGGGCTATTAGTGGCTCTTATTCGTCACTTAGGCGAGGCATTACTCTATTATATACTCTTCAGCCAGTCTTTAAAGGGAACCTATACTAGCCCATCTAAGAACCGGATATGAAAGTTACATAATTATTGACATAGTAGGGTTGAAAAAGACTTGCTCTCGCGGGCATTTTACAGGTCTCCTGCCACTAGCGCCAGATTATACTTGACAAAGGCTTTTGCCGAAACGTCCTACCGATGCCGTCTGAAGATATTCTGATCATGTATAGCTCATTTTGATGACAGGCCCCTTTATTGGAGAGCAGCTCTTCTGTAAATAAAACATTTTTTAAGTTTTTTCAGCATACTCCAGTTGTGCCATAAATCCTACATTCTATTAGGACATGGGCTTTTGAATCTTTTTCACTCGAGCACACACTAGGTTTGTGGTACCATACTTATAATACGTGGGTATAATCCGTGCAATGACCGTAAAATAGGAGGAAGCCATGTACATATTTGCTTACAATCTAATTGAATGATTTGTGATAAATAGTTAACCTCTCTATATAGTTACTCATGACTATGGTATATTCTGAATTTCAGTTTGAGGGACGGAAGTACTGCGAACATGATTTCCAAATGCTCTTTGCCCCGTGCTGCCATCAATGCGGTAAGCCTGATTGTATATGGTTTTTCCTTCCAGTAGTTTCCTTGCTGCTTGTATTGTATTGTGTTAAGATATATTGATTATGTGTAATGGTAGCCATTATTGGACTTACTGTAATTGTAGCAAAACCGTAGTGGTTTTCTCATGATTTCACAAATCCATGTAAAAAAAAGTCTGACCCCAACATGTGAACCCAGCTTTAAGACTCAGTTCATAAACTAATTTTGACTTGCCATTTTCATGATTGCACCAAATAAAGGGGTTTTTGCTGTGTGTTTTTTTTTATTTTTTATTTTTAAACATGCATACAGTGTCCAAATTATATGAGCACAAATCCTAAGCCCGACTCCAGTCAAGCTGGTTCTTGTACTGACAAAAGTGGTGATGTATTTGTATGGCCATGTGCCACGATACTGTAATATAATGATCTACACTTTAGAAACACAGATGCATATCCGCAGCATGTCATATACGCCAAGAGACATTCGAGCACTGAATATATATACTATTTCAAGGTGCATTTCTGCCACTTTTTGGAAACATGAAAATTTTTGATCAATATTGTGAGGGTCCATCAAGGTGACCTCAGTTTAGATAGGGACCTACACTATACAAGCATTTTCACCTCCTTTTGGTTCCTTATTAGGCCTCTGTACTTTCAAGAATAAAAGTCCTAGCTATACTCTGTACAGATTAAAAATAGTCTATGTAGATGGGTGGAATACATGACCAAGATGAAGGCAGCAACTCCCCCATATAGACAATCCAAAAACAAAATATGATCAGCACTTCCAAAACCATTCTGAACATAATGGTGCAGAATGACGTGGCTGCAAACACAAAAACGTGTCTGTGACACTAAACTAACGCTAAGGCCTCGTTCACACGGCTTATTCTGGGACTGATTGGAGCCGTACTGCACGCCATATTTGCGCTGCAGTACGGCTCCAATCCGTCCCAGTAACTACGGTAATCCACAGTTCTCATAGACATGCACATTATTTACGGCGCGTACGCACCGTGAAAAATTTGTCTATGGGGCCGGCGAGCTGCCGGCCCCCCGCCCCCGCTGCCGGCATAATTGCAGGGCGAAATCCGTCCCCGCAATTACGTTGGCAATAAGCCGTGTGAACATTGCCTAAGAGACAGTAGAACAATGAATAAATGGTCTGTTTTTAAAATGCATTCCTGCTACTTGAAAATGTGAAGTTCTTAGGGCACGTTTTTCATGAAAACTAAGGGCCCATTCACCAACGACAAGGTGACCTCAATTCAGATGGAAACCTGCACGAGATTTACATTATCGCCTTTTTGATCAATACTGTGCACAAAAAAACAAAAAATGTCAGATTCTGGAAGTATCAGAAATGCACTTTTGAAATAGTTCATAAATTCGTTCTTTAACAGTCTCGTATGTGGAGTGCTGTTGATATGTTTGTGTTTGTAGCTATGTCCGTGTGCACCTCCGCTGCTAGGATCTACACTGGCAGCATTTCAGCCCCAATTCCTTACTTTTTAAATGATGTCAAGATGGAGAGCACAAATGGAAAATGCGCCATGTAGTTTCTATACTAGAAATAAAGATGTGTGGCTAGGTTAAATGGAGTGTTATCTCCCTCTTGCTGAGATAGCAAGTTTTGCTTCTGTCCTAGGTTCATTGTACTAAATGCTCTACATCCCTTCTGTTACGAGTGTCACGTCTAGTGGTCTCCTGCGTGAGCTAGAGCCATCATTCAAAGGGGAGGATTTGGGGCAGTTTATTGCAGAGAGCCCAGGATACTACACAGGGAAAAAAAACACCCAGAAGGCATTTGTGATTGCAGTGCAAAGGGGACCAGAACCTTTTTATCCTTGGTCATACAAACAGCATGGTCATTCATTTAGGTATGTTTAAACTGCCTAACCTCTTAGGCTAAATCCACATGGCATGGGTCTATTGTCAGATTTTCAGCCGGTGTAGTGTTTGGAAACCGTCTGAAAACCGACAAGCAACCATCGCCATAGACTTTGAGAATCCGCCCAGTAGTCTACACTGAACGGATATTCACATTGTCGGCGTTTTGAAAAACTTAGAACATGCTCAATCTTCTGCCCGGTTTTTGGGTGAAGGTGTGCCAGTCTATGGTTTAAGGTGACGGTAAATTCGCAAACCGCTGACAGAACGCCCCCCCAAAGCGTTGAATAGATGATAAAGTACCGGTCGGATTCTTAAACAGAAGCCAACCATCATTTTTCCACTTGCCGTGTGGCCGTGGCCTTACCTAGCTGGCGCTGTCGGCGGTTTGATGGGTGAAAACCATTCAGAGACTTCTTTTCAACAATATAGTCTGTCCTCTTTGGCAGAACTGTGTGCTTTATATGAACAGCTTGCTGTACGGTTTGTATGTATTATATAGTATCAGGGCAATATGTAGTTTGTGAGGGATAGAACCGCATGCATCCAGTACACTTCATTCTCTGTTTTTGATTTGTATTTCCTTTAAGATTGGATTAGCCTCACATTGACTGTTTTTATTTTTTATATATTTTTTTTATTACGCCACTATTGCACTATATTATTTTTATTTGTTTTTGATATTCTTAGTTTGTGCTGTTTTGTGTTTCTGCTGTATAAATAAAAGTTAACCTTTCATCCATACCTAGGTGAATTCATCATCGGCCGTGTTATCAAGGCCATGAATAATAGCTGGCACCCTGAGTGTTTCCGCTGTGACATTTGTCAGCAAGTCCTGGCAGATATTGGCTTTGTGAAGAATGCAGGCAGGTGAGTAGCCCTTGATTTTCTATATGGTTGGTTTCCGTTTGTGATCTGAATAGTATACACGATGAAAATGGGGCAAGTGTAATTGCTATTCATTCCTCTTGTCTTATGTGACATAAAAATCTATTTTTGATGTGTAAAGACCCGGCTTACATAACTCTTTTACTTTTCAGCTGTCACTATGCTTCATTTCATTGTTCAGACCAGTGGAAGCAAAATAATTGACACTTTTTATAACAAGGCCGTGAGAGGCTACTACCCTTGGATGATGTGTATAATGATATTGTTGCAGCATTGATTTTGAATAAAGCTATTAGGAACAAACTGACTTTTAAATTGGCATTGTGCTAGTACCAAGAAAGGTATGTTCATGAATCACTATGATAAATCTTAGGCCTCGTTCACACGGCTTATTGCCAGCGTAATTGCGGAGACGGATTTCGCCCCGCAATTACGCTGGCAGCCATGCAGCGGGGCGGGGGGCCGGCAGCTCGCCGGCCCCCTAGACACCCTTTATTCATGGCGCGTACACGCCGTAAATAATGTGCATGTCACTTTCTCCTCCCTCGGCGGATTCGCCGACCGGGGAGAAGAGACGGAATCCAAAGTTCTCTATGAGAACTGTGGATTACCGTAATGACTGGGACTGATTTCAGCCGTATTGGAGCGCAAATACGGCGCGCAGTACGGCTGAAATCAGCGCCCAAATAAGCCGTGTGAACGAGGCCTTACTGTGAATGGCCTTAGATTTTCATGCCAATCAAAACCCAGCCTTTTTACTGACATTCTTGCCAGTAACATAGTACCCAATAAATGGACTTGACTTGTGCATTATGCTTTAAGTTGATTGAGGCTAAACAATTTTTCAAGCCAGATGGCTTTCCTTTATGATAGAAACACATGAAGATATGGACACCTTTACATATATTTTCCCCACTTCTTTTTGCTTCCTGAATGCAAAACTAAGCAATTCTCTGAATTGTCTTTATTAACGGGGGTTGTCTGGTTCCCTTTAAAAAATCAAATCTTAAGCTGCAAGTGGCCAAATAACATTAAAAAAACTGTTTCATCGCTCAGATGTTTTATTGTTGTTTTTTGTTTTTTTTTTCCACTGGTCATGTCCCAGCGGTCTCAACATAGCAAACGTCTGATACCAGATGCCCCAGAAACCCTGGTAATCCGGGGTGTCACAAAAATAGTCTCTTGTCAGAGGGTCCAGAACAGGGGTGTTGTGAAACTCGAGCCCTTGGCCCAAATCCTGCCCGCAGTGTAATTATTTTTGGCCCACGAGCTGCAGTAATAATTTAGGCAATTTTAACGCTACTGCACTTTTTCCTTGCTGATGGTTGGATCTTCGTTGAAAGAAATTATTGTTGTTTGCTCGTGGAAAACAAAAGTGGCTATCAATGAAACTCAGAAGGTCACAAATAGAAAAAACAGAGGCAAGAGGTGTTGTATTTTTTTTTTTTTTTTACATGCATTTATGGGTTACAAACATTAACGTAACAAATGTTACCGAGTGAAGTGCCTTCTTTTCCTTTTTTCTGTTAAACAACAAAAATATTAAACTAAATAACGATCGAGCTTGTGAGTCCATCTCGTTGATGCAGGCGTCTTCTATTTTCCTCTTGTTTCGCTGCTGACCAATGTAGCTGAACTCCATGCTTTCTAGCTAATATGTCCGCATGAGATTAGCCATAGCCTCATAGGTGTCAAAGCTCAAACAGGTAGTCATAGTATTCAAGATTTTTGAGTAAGAAATAGACATTTGGAAACACTCTAGTTTTCCTTCACACAAACCATTCCATGCGCAGGAAACTATTAACATGCCAAAGATCAGTCAACTTGTCATGCAGTGACGCCTTTTCCCATCTCGATTTGCAGAAGCAAGCGGGTGAGCGACGCGCGACCCCCAGGTCCCCTCTGCTATTATGTTAGCATATAGCTATATAGGCTGGTCTCCCAGTAAGAATTGTTGTTGATACTATGTTGTAAGACTGAAACAATCTTTTATGGCCTGTTGTATCCTATCCGGTAATAAAGGGATGAAACTACTCCATGTTTCAAAAAAATTTCTTTGTATGCGATTCCTTTTTTTGTGAGGCCTCTACCCAGTCCATCTTCATGATGTAGGACAGCTTTTCCAGGAACATTTTGAAGGGCGGGGGAGTTTCATGTATCCAGGTTTTTAGGATTGTTTTAATCCCTGCCGCTGAGATCATGTATAGTAATTTCCTACTCCCCGGTGCACAGGGCGTTCTTTGGGTGTCCACATGTCCAAATATGGCTCATAGTGGGTTGTTAGGGACGTAGTTTTAAGTGTTCCCTTGTGAAGGACATCAGCCTACTCCAGAATCTCTCGACCACTGGGCAATCCCAAAGGCAGTGGTATATGTCTGCCCCTTGGGTGTTTTTTTTTTTTTTTTTTTTAGAGAAAATTTCAAAATATAAAAATATATTTAAAACAAATCAAAAATACAACTTTTTGCTCCAAAGTCCATAATACCACACAATGACAGACTTACACATTCTCTACACAAAATACAGTATCATATATTTTGATGTAATCTCTTTTTAATCTAACCCCAACCAACCTGTAAACATGAACATTTGTGAACTCCTGTGTTGTGTACCGAGATCTCTCCTACTCCTGCCATGATACATTTCCTTGATCTTCTATTTAGTCTTCTACTTCCAGGCGAGACTATCGCCACTGATTCGCAGTAGTGGTCAAATGCCACTCGATGACATCACCATTTAAAGCTGTTCACTTCGAAAAATGGTGCAATTTTGTGGCACACGACTGCTGCAGTGGTGGTGATCAAGTTCAGAAGTAGAAGACTGAAGACCAGATAGACACAACGCTGGAACTGAGGACTAGAGTTGTTGTTTTTTTGTTTGTTGGTTGGTTTTTTGTTTTTTAGGACTGGGCAACCCCTTAAAAAATTCTAAATTTCTCTACTGTACAGTATGTGTGATTCCTTCAAGAACCATTGGGTACATAGCTAAAGCATTCAGTGCATACATGAAACATACATGTACACTTCCACTCATCCAACAGAGGCTGGAGGACCTTTGTTGGGCTAATCTAGCCTTTTGTCTGTGTAATTTAGCACCTTCCCCTTTCCTTTCTATCTACAGACTGTGTATCAGTGTACAGACCGCGGAAGATGGCCCATTCCACTCGGCAGGAATGGGGGGGAAATCACACTTGACACCTTAGATTGTCCGTAAAGGGAATTGAGATCTCCCATAAGCTGTGGAAGGAGAAATCCATACACCCGTAAAGCTGTGGGAATGTATTAAAACTAGTGAGGACAGCAGCATCCTGGACCCATCCAGCATGTATTACTAGGAGGGACAGAACCACAATGGGAAAACTCTGAAATTAGAGCCAGTTTGTAAATTGCATATGGGTGGGAAGAGAGGGGGGGTAGACTAAAAATAATGAAATGAAGATTGCAGTCTGAAAACTTTCTTCACTCAAGGTAACCAGCCAATGTGAAATAAATATTTTTTTCTCCGTCCTTTGCCCGTAGCCTTTTAGACATCTCTTAGCTTTTAAATCCTACTACATGGTAAACTGAGTCCGAATGAAATAGATGCAAGGTGAACTGGAACATCTGCACACTTCAATGTAGCAGAGAACTCAAGCGCCCATTGTTTATGTGCCACGCATGAGGTGGAGAAGGGGTTAGTACACTCGCTCTGCCTTCCAGCTTAATTTGTTACCTGTGCAGTATTTTTCTGTGTTTTGCCAAATAATCCTTAAACCTTGATTGTACCTATAAAACGGGCAAAGTTACTTTTGGATTACTTAAAGGAGTTGTCTCCCTACGGAGTTTCATAGGATGCATGAATGAAATACTCTGTCATTTTCCGGGTTCAGAATATGTATTTGCATCAGTTCATGGGTATTAAAATGTGTGCTTTCTTGAAAATTTTTTCAGATAGCCGAAGCTTCTTGGAAACTACAAGCGGGATTTTTTTTCTGACCCCTAAAACCAAAACCCAAATTTAGAGTGTTTTACTTTAAAAAAAATAAAGTTTTTACGCCAGCAGCACAGAGGCTGCCAACCGGGTTGAGACATCACCATGTATCACATAGAACAAACAGGGGGGGAGAGTGAATGGGTCTTTTTGGGGGAACTGAATAGCCGGGGAGGTCAAAATTTTTGTACCCCCTTAACAAAACAGATAAACAAACAATAATTGGAAAAGTCTTTTTTTGTTTTCCCTACAATTTGAAAGCTATTCTTTGAGCGAGAAACCCTTTAATCTGATAAAAAATTTAAAACTAAAATTTTTTTTAAACACCTGTGTGTCCCTGAAAACCCGGAGAAAGCCAGGGGCCGGGGGAAAATACTTTTGCCAAAAGTGCCACCATTTGATGAACCCCACAATTTCAAGAAGACCCAAACCCCCCCCGGGATCATTCAACGTCCCAATGCGGGATAGTTTTCACTGTGAAGACTCAGTTGTTCCTCTCTATGTAGCTTTTCTTCTTCATTATTATAATAGTTTGTAAATACAGTTAAAATCAGAAGTTTACTTACACTATATAAAAGACACATGCATGTTTTTCTCACTATCTGACATGAAATAAAAAAAACCTTCCCTTTTAGGTCAATTGGGAACCCAAAATTATTTATTTTTGTCAACCCCAGAAAAAAGAGAGGAAAATTTTAAAGGGGATTTTTATTATTTTCTGAAAGGGTCAAAATTTTTCTACATAGGATTACTATGCCTTTAAACTTTTTGGGGGTCAGCCTATTTGATGAATCAGGTTTTTGAACGTCTGATTTATTGGCAAAGTGAGTTAGAGCACATTGGGGGTGTTTTTTTAAAGCATACCAGAAATACACTTTTCTGTGGAAACACAGGGGAAAGGTAAAGTCATCAGCACAATTCAGGAAGAGATTGTAAACTTGCCAAATCTATCTCCTTGGGGCAATTTCCAGATACCTGAAGGTGTTTTCTTTCATCTGTACAAAATTATACCAAGTCAAACAAGAGGGGAATGTCCACCCATCATACCGCTCCGAAAGGGGAAGGGGTTCTGTGTCCAGAATGACGTGTTTTGGTCCGACTTTGGGGCATATCAACCATAGAACAAAACAAAAGACGTTGTAAAATGCTGGTGGAAGTGGAAAGATTGTTATTATCCCCATAAAAAAATCTGTTCAAATGACTGAAAGGCCACTCTGCCGGAAGAAGCCATTACTCCCAAAAAAACTATAAAGCCGATTAATGTTTTCAAATGCATCAAGAAAAAGAACTAAAAATTTTTGGAGACATGTCCCATGTCTGACAAAACTGTTTGGCCTAAAAAACCATTCTTACTTTGGAGGAAAAAAAAAAAGAAGTGGAACATAGAACACCATCCCCCTGTTAAACACAAGGGTGGCAGCATCAGTTTGGGAATTTTTTTTGCAGGGGGGGCTTGTATTTTACAAAATAGTGGCATCATGAGAAAAAAGATCATGTGGCAATATGAAGCAACATTCAGTCAGGAAGTTAAAAACTTGGGGATAAAAGGGGATTCCAAAAAAGACAAAGACCCAAGATACTGCCCAAACTGGGTTAAAGTGTTTAAGGGTAACCCCTCAGTTTTGAAGTGCCTCACAAAGCCCGTCTAATCTTTTTGCAAAGTGAAAAGGGAAGTGCAAAAAGGCCCTCAAACTTGGGTAGTTCACCATTCTGTCAGGGGGAATAGGCCAAAAAATATTGTGAACGCTTGTGGAAGGGTATCCAAAACGTTTGACCCCAATCAATTTTTGGGCAATCACCAAAAAACTGATGAAAAGTATGAAATTTTGCTTTCAGGAAAAAGTAATAAAAAAGCCTTTTAAAAAAATTTCTTATTCCCCGCATTTGCAAATATAAATAATTTTGGGAATTGAATTGACCTAAAAGGGTAAGGTTTATTCTGATTTCGGATAGTGAGGAAAACATCTATATGTATCTTTTTATGTAGTGTATATAAACGTCTGGTTTCAACTGTAGATACTTACTTGACTATTCACTCCTTCTTTAGCAAGGAGCTCACAGCTGATGCTCGGGAATTGAAAGGAGAACTCTATTGCCTGCCCTGCCATGACAAGATGGGTGCCAAACTTGGGGCCCCGCAGAAGCCAATTTAAGGGCGGGGGGGTGAACGCTATGGGGAAAAAAATGGGATGTGGGGTAAGAGGGAAAAATTTTAAAAGGATAACAAAGCTTAACTAGTACATTTAACTTGGTATGGCCATTTTAAAAGGTCCATATAGTGGGCCGCTAATTGTGCAGCTGCTAAAGAGGAGAGGAGAGCCAGCTATCGGCATGCACAGCCCCGAGAAAGGGGAGACAATTACTCCCTGCCTTAATATGCATCAAAGAACTGTAATGCAAATTAAAAAAAGTTGGCGGTTCCCGCTTTCGCAATGCGGACACAGGGTTGGGCAAAAGTACTGGGGTCTTTTAGACCCCCGGGCAGCTCTCAGTGACTTTTTAAAAGGGGAAATAGCTCAAAGGGCATTTTCCCTTGTGGAGGGCCAAATTTGCTTTAAAAAAAACAAAGGGGGGCACCCAGAAAAAGGTAACAGCCTTGATGAGTAAAACATTCTGCCTTTTTTCCAAAAATGGGGCTTTTTATACTTTTGCAAATTATAAAAAGAAGCATCCCTTTACCTGGCTGTGAGGGGCTAATGGTACTCCTTACTACGCCATCCCACGCTCAGGAATTCTAAACAAGGTTAACTAGAGCAAAAGCCATCTTGGATTCCAAATCTCTACAAATTACAGGAGCCATTTTTTTTTAAAACATTAGTGACAAGAGATTTAAAAAACGCTTTTTTCATGTTGTATTACTAGGGATGTGCCTACTATTTTGTATTATTTTACTAAAATTAAAAAAGGAACACAAAATACACAACACATATATTTTAATATATATTTTTTTATATATATATATATATTATATATTATATATATATATTATATATTATAATATATATAAAACCTTTGTTCCCCTTCATTTCAGGGGGTTGTATTGCCCCTGTAGTTGTGGCTAATATATCGGCTCCGGTTGCAGGGGAAATTGGCAGTTAAGTTATTTAAAATGCCCCATAAAGGCCTTTTTTCTGACCTTTTGGATGAGCACAATATAAGAAATAATAATAATTGAAAAAAACTCACATTTAAAAAGAAAAAAAAAACCTGACAGCCCATACCATCCCTTTTAGCCCTGCCACCGACTACCTGAAAACTTATAAACGTCTGTGACAGAAAAGTAAAACAATTGTGTGTGTTTTAGCACCACTTTGCAGTTATAAAAAAAAAAGGGGGAGGCTAAATGGCCCAGTCAAGGACTGGTTAAAATGCATTGCATTTTTTCCATACAGACATTAAAGTCTGCATGAATCAGACTTGTTGCAGTAGTGTGTTTTCCCCCTAAGTTAGGACTGTCTCTTGTATATGTAACCATTTCTTACATTGTAACCAGGATTAAGCACCCGTTGTCAGGATTGATAGCGATAGCAGCAGATAGACCTCTGTTCATCATTGTTCTGTGGCATATCTTTTAGAATTGTCCTGAAAGTAATTTGTTGGAAACCGTGATTAAATTAGTGGGGATAGTGATGTGATATACCTGTCAGGTCTCCCATTCATGCTGTGTGAAATGTTTTGTTTTACATTTCCCCTTCATTGTTCTAGTCCTGATCCCTTTATTTTTAATATATCCGTTCTATTGTATGGTAAAAAGTGTCTGGAATGCAGGATTTACCCTGTTGTACTGGCTACTTACTGATAAGATCCTCTGTAATTGGCCTCTTAACTCTTATGCCCAAATGCCACATATGAAGGAGTCATGAAAATTTGTAGAAATAAACATTTCAAAGACAAAGTAACCTGGATGTCAGATTGCCTTTGATCATATAGTTCAAGGTATATTGGGGGCCCCAGTTGAGACCCTCAGAACCACGTTAATGCAATTTATTAGCTAATGTAAATGGTTGAAAATATAGACTGGAGAACCTCTTTAATTTAGCCTTGACCTCTCGATTATATCACTTAAAGACCTAAAAGATAAATAAACACAAGCCCTTGTTTGATAAGACATTAAAGGGAACCCATCACACTGAAGATGCTATCTGATATGCTAGCAGCGTGGTGTAGAACAGGAGGAGCTGGACAGGTTGATATATGGTTTCATGGGAAGTGATTTGGTAGAATGTGTAATCCATTCATTTAAATCCGCTTTTTCTGCGTCAAGGTGTCCAGTAGGTGGTCTTCAATACTACAAAAAGATGGGCAAAACACAATAAAAAAAAAATCAAACATATGTTATTTTGAAACATTTAGTTGCACCTATCTCACTACCAAAAAGAAAAAGGAGACGCTCTAGGAAAGCACAACAACCACCGAATATGCACAAATGTACTTTGAGACGAGAAATTTTTAAAAACATGAGCCAAAAAGAGGCCACAAATACATTTCAAGGAGCAAAAAGACAGTACCTAACAGTCCCACTGTATACTAATAAATAAGGTATAAGGCAATATAGTGTATCTATAAATAAATGATACCACAACTCTCATAATAAACATTAAGACACAAATATGGCATCAGTTATAGTAGGCAGGCTTGTCATTGATTGACATCTGTACAAGGAAGGCTGTCAATCACTGATGAGGTCTCCTCCTGGGCTCCTTAAATGGAATGTCATCAAAAAATTGTATAATTCACATTTTTATATTAAACACAATTTTTAGAAATTTTGGGATATTTATTTAATTTTCTATATCCCTTTCAATATTTTTTTATAATTCTGAAGTCCTGCAGTTTTCACTTTGGCCACTAGGCCTGATAATAGTCTGACACTTGCTGTTCTGTACAGAAAGATTCTCAGTTGTCTGCTCATTATTAGCACAAACAGGGTCAAACTGAAAGGCGACACCAATATGTATAGATAACACAGGATCTACCAGTCACAATAGGAGATGTCACCACCCCTCCTCTCCCCCTCCCTGCACGCTGACTTCTTCCCAGGTTGCAGAGCGTGCCTAGAAAACTCTCCTTTAGAAGTCAATGGGACTGAGCCAGTCCTAAGGCTCCTATGTGCATGAAGCTGCTGTAAAGCACCCTTTCTCGATTTGCTGGCAAAGCATGAAAGGGCAAAAAAGCTGACCCATAATCATATAAACAGGAATGAATTGAGAAATCTAAAATTGAAAAAAAAACGGCAAAAAGAAAAAAAAATGGATCAGGGCCCTTGATTTAAAAAGTAAAAAAAAAAATTTTGGTGAAAAAAATTCCCCCTTTAAACCCTTTAAAAATTAAAGAAATTTAAATTTTACAATTTTCCTGCTAAATTTCTTTCACACAAACTCTATAGCAATATGCTCTGCAGATTAGATTTTAATGTGATAGGATTCCTTTAAACAGAGGGAGGGGGGGGGAAAACATTTTTTTAAAAGCACCCCTTGAAAAAGGGGAAAAATTCTGCTCTGGTCCTCAAGGCTTAGCATTAATAAAATTATTTAGGGTATATATTATCAATGATGTAAGTGGCTGGTACAGACCCTTTCTTTTCCTTTGCGTCTTTTTGCAGCACTTTTTTTGGGTGCCAAGTGGGGAGAACCCCTTTTCCGGGGCCTTCGTCACAAAATGAGAGAAAGGGCCTGGCTTACTGCGAGACTCACTACAACCAGGTTAGTGATATTCCATGACCTAAAACTAATTGGCCCCAAGTTTTCTTCAAAGACTTCAAAACCCCCAGGTTTTAATTTTTTACTTTAGAACCTGCAAAATTAAATGCTTATTATTTTTATGACACCCCCCTTTTTGAAACCCGGAACAACGATTACAGAAGCAAACTTTTTCTACATACTGTATTTTACATGATGAGAAATGCAGAATATGATTAAAATATATTTATTTTTTTTTTTCCCCTCCGCTTTTTGGTGATGTTTGTTTCCACTGCAACCGTGTCATTGAAGGCAAAGGAATTTTTTTAAACCCAAAAACGGCTTTGTAGCTGGATTTCCCCCTAGTTTTTGGCTCTGGGGTAATTTGGTAAAAGAGGGGGGTCGAGTAGTTCGGGGCTTTTTTGCAAAAGGAAAAGGAAGTACTTTTGAAAAATGGGGTTGTTTTTGGGTTATCGACAGCTGGGCGGATAATTCTAATGGCCACTTTGTTGTAAGTAATGGCCCCTGTGGTGATTTCCAACCCGGGTTTTTTTCTAAATAAACAAAAGGGGGACAGTTTTAAAACGTCTAGGTCAAAAGATTGACTTTTTTGGGCCCATAGCAACCAATCACAGCTCCCCTTTTATTTGATGTAGTCCTCTGAAAGAATGAAAGGGGAGCTTTGATTGGTTGCTAAGGGACACATTTTTTTTCATTTGGCCCCTTTTGGGTTTTAAAGTGCAAAAATATGCCTTGGGAATTTTTTTTTTAAAAGAACGGTGGGGAAAAAAGCTGGGACCCCCCTGGCTAGGCGAAAAAAATGACCCGTTCAAAGGGGAAAAAATTCTTATTAAGTTTTTTTTGAAAATCAAAAAAATTTTTTCTGGGTTTTTTTAATCTTTCTGGGTTAAAATTGACTTCTTTTATAATTGCTGGTTTTATTGCATTGTTCCTGTGATAACTGGATGGCCAATCACAGTGAAAAAACAGTTCTGCCCGGGTTTTCCCCCCTTTTTCGGGTTTGATTTTTCCCTTTCCCTTTCCCCCTTTTTTGGGTTTCCCTTTCCCAAAGGGAATTAAAACAAATGGAAAGGGATAAAGGAAATGTTTGCACCACCCGGGCACAGAAGATTGGGAAACCCTGTTTGGAAAAAGTCATCACAAGACCTTTTCTCCCGGGGGTGCAAAAGGCAGAAGTTTCCAATAAACTCTTTTGACCAAACCCTCCCAATTAAAAATTTTTTTCAATTTTTAAATTTATTTTTTCAAATAAAAATGGATCAGTTCGAATCGGGGAGGGCATAGAAAACTCCCCCTGGGGCTAGCAGGGGTAAAGGCAGAATTTAAATTTTTTTGGAAAGAAAACAGTAAAAAACAAAAAATTTCTTCTTTATTTAAAAGTTTTTTCCCGCGAACAAGGCCTGGGGTTCAAAATGTTTTCTTGGGCCCCCCTGCAACACAAAACTAACCCTCCAAATTTAAAAAATGTTACTTTTAAATCTTTTAAAAAAAAAAAAAACCTCAAGCTTACACCTTCTGATTATTAGAAATGTTGAAAAGCAATTCCCTTGTAATGTAAGGAAAGCCAAATTAGTGTCCCAAATTTTCACCTTGGTTTTTTCTATAGTTTAAATCAAAATTGGGTTTTGCCCTTTTTTGTGCTTTATTTCAAAAAAAGGGGGGTTTTTTGAAAACAGCTGAGTGATTTTCACTTTAAATGCCCCCTCAAAAAATAGGGGAGTAAGGGCTAAAGTTCACAAAGCTTATTCACGCCGTAAATTTCGGGGCGGATTTCCGGGCCGCAATTTGGGGCGTGTGTACAGGGACGGCGGGCCGGGAGCCGCCGGACCCATAGTCCTTTCATTAAACCAGGGGGGTTTCCCCCGGGGAAATTGCATTTTACTTTTTCCTCCTCCCCCGAAATTTTGCAGGCGGGAAGAGGAGATTTAATCCATATTTTTCTTTGAGAACTGTGGGTTTACCGTAATGACAGGGACTGAAATCGCCCAAAATCAGGCCGTGTGGGCATAGCCATAGGGACGTTTGGGGCCCCCTTCCCCCTCAATTATGAACAAGTTAATTTTTGGGGATCTTTCCTACGATGGGTGGGGCCCAAAAATTAAAAACCCGATCTTGCAACATTTAAAGGCCCAAAACCTTTTTTTTCGTTTTTTAAAAAGGTTTAAATAAAGGGTTTGGTTTTTGCATAGAACATTAATACTGTAGCAATTTCTGCATCCACAGGACAGTCGCAGGAAGATGGACTTGGTAAATTTTTTATAGGGTTCAGTGCAGCTACACTTCCCATAGGGAAAAACAACTTTATCCGGGAACATGCTTTCAAAATTGTGACTGGTTTTCATGCAATCTTTTTTAATTTTAAAGGGCAAACATTACAAAATTTTTAACAGAAGTTGCAAATAAATTACTAGTAAATCTCATGCGATTTTTAAGCAAATTTGTATCAATTTGGGTTTCCCTATTACAACTGTTTTTTTAGGTGTGCCCCCACTGTAAGGGTTCCCCCCCACTGTATTTCCCGGGCGAAAATTTGGGTGCAATAAAACCCTTAAATAAAGGCCCCGTAAACTACGGTAATCATAGCTCTCATAGTGAACTATGATTAACCTCCGTCTTACCCAATGCTTATTTCACTCCGGGAGGAGGAAGTGATGTCCCTTCTTCCCGGCTTCTACGCATTGGGGATAATGGAGGTGAGTGGGTTGGCCAGCACGTACTTCTAAAAGACCCAGCGACTTTTCGGCCGCAAAAAGGAAAGCCCCCCACAAAACCCCCGGGGGGAAAATACCCTAAGGGCTCTTTCCCCACCCGCTTTTGGTTTTGATTAAGTCGCAATTTTCGGGTGGATTTTGTTTTCCCAAAGGATTTTTCAGCATTGCCAGTCTTTAGTATAAAGGGCCCTCATTTTTTTTAAAAAAAAGACCCCTAAAGAGGGCCCCTGCGGGAAACAAAAGCCAAAAGGGGATGCCCCAAAGTTTTTGGGTTTTGGGAAACCCGGTTTTTTATAGCTTTTTAAACATTCAACGTTTAGAAAATCCCTGGGGTAACAAAAAAAACTGGTTTCCCATCTGTTCAGGGGGATTCCTTTAAACCATAATTGGAGGGAAGAAGAAAAAAAGTTTTGTCCAGTAGACAATATATTGCAAGTATAAAAACAAGGGGAAAGGGGTAACGTTAAACTTCTTCCAAATAATTTCTATCTTTAAACTTAACCTTCCAATGGAATTTTTTTCAGGGAAAAAGGGCCTAAAAAGGCTGCTCTGCCCCCCCGGGTTTTGGGCTCGAAAGTAAATTTCCCCGGCAGCATCCAATTTAAAAATAATGTGTTCTTCCCAAATAAGGATTTCCTGACTTTACAGATGTGTCCCGGCGTCTTTGATTTTCTCCTGCTGTTTCTTCTTCTCTCTATCACCTCTTCTGCTTTCTTTTTCTTTCACTTCCCAAGGCATAAGTTTGTAGAGATAGATTTAAAGCCCACTTGCAAGCCCTGTTACGAAAAATTGCCAGATGAATTTAAACGACGGCTTTCCAAGTTATCAAAAGATGCCAAAGATAAAGACAAAAAGAAAAAGGGATCCTGTCTGTGTTTTTTTCCTTTTTTCCCTTTTCACCCCGGGTTAGTGCCCCCCTGATTTAAAAAAGTTTTCCCCAAACTAACCTGTCTTGCTTAATTCAGCACTACATATACTCTGCTTGCTACAGTTTGGAAACCCCAAGTAAGAAAAATAAACTATGTCATGTTTAAAACAAAACTGTTCAAGGAGGGGAAATTTCCAAAACACATTTATCAGCTTTTAAAAGGGGAAACCCGTCAGGTGGATTTTTCCCCTTTTCGAGCAGGATGTGATAGCGGGAGAGAAGCTGAGCTTGGTGATATGAGATCATATGATTTGTAGCAAAATTTTCAGTACCCGCTGACCCACCCGCATAAAAGTGATTGAAAAGTATGGGTTTCATTTGTATGTTTTTCGTTGTGGTTGGGGGAAGGGGGACTTCCCTTTGGGCCCCTTTAAAGGGGTCTGGTTTGTAAAAACTCAGCTTTTCCCCTATCATAATTTTGCTCTCCCGGGTGCATAAGCCACCCGGGCAGGTTAAACCCTGTAGGCAAAAGGGAACAAAACCCATTACCAAATACTGTTAAAAACAGTTCCTTTTCCCCCTGCTTTTTACAGAAAGTTTTTCCCCTTTACTGCTGAACACCTCAGTGCTCTGCTGGGAAGGGAATCACCCCCTACTGCTTTCCCACTTTTGTCTTAACAGCACACAGAAACATTTTTTTTCTTACAACAGACTTTACCCAAAAGAGTTCTGTAAACCCTTCGCACTTGGGGATAAAAACCCATCCGTCACCAGTGTCCCTCTAAAGGGCTCAGCTAGGAACAGCAGAGCTGCTGTCAATCACTGCTGTAGAATTGCCCACAGCCTAACCAGGAAGTAAAAGCCTGAAGCTGGCTGTGACAAGCAGGCTCTGTGAAACAAACCCTTTATGGTGGGGGGGGGGGGGGGGGCCCACTTAGAAGGGATTGTCCGGGTTATGTAAAGATAAGATACTGCTACTTCCAGACGATGATGAAAAGCAGTAGCATGTGATCACTGCAGCCAATCAGTGGCTCCAGTGATGATGTCCCATTCAGCCAGAGACAAGAAGAAAACAGGAGAGACGTTACAGAGCTGGTGGTAAAATGGAGTTGAAGAGGCAGGTCATTTTAATTCTCCCCCCCCCCCCCCCCCTTCCCCCCTTGGGCAGTAGTTCCTTATTAGGGTAAGTTCACACGGCTTGTTTCTGGACGCATTTCGCCACGTATTTAAAGCATACTGCGTTCTAATACGGGCGAAATGCGCCCCAATCATAACGGTAATCCACAGTTCTTATAGAGAACTATGGATTACGCCTCCTCTCCCCGCTCGTACAATAAGATAGTATTGTACGAGCGGAGAGATAATTGACATGTCATCTATTCACGGCACTTATGCAGCGTGAGTAATGACAGTCTATGGGCCGCCCCCCTCCCCTCCCGCCCTTGCCGCAGGAGTACGCGAGCTCCCGAACACCCGACGTAATTGCGGGGCATACTGTATGCCCCGCAATTAAGCCGTGTGAACATACCCTTATTGTGAGTAAAGTGGACAACCCCATTAATATCTTTGCTTATGTAGCAATGATCTAAAGAAGTCTCTCCCCCACCCTTACTTTTTTATATAATAAATAAGTAAAATCTAAAAGGTACAAATCTATCATAAATATTAAAAACTCTTGCTTGAAATTTCTCCCACCCCACTTGCTGTCTCATGTCACCTCACATATAGTCTTATAGTGGAGTGGTGTGTTGGATGCATGTTACCTTTAAAGGGAATCGGTCGTTTTTTGTTTTTTTTTTTTTTTTTTGGCTGAAATGGTTTTCCAGGAATATGTTAAGAATTTTGGCAATTTTTTTTATTTATTTTTTTGGGGGGGTTAGTGGCAAGTATTAAAAATTAAATACAAAATTGTACTATCTTCCTATTTCAGCCAGCAGAGGGAGCTAACCCTAGAAAATCTAGGAACAAGCCATGCAACAATTGCTGTAAAACAGCATGTAACCAACTGCTGTAAATGTGGGATGAGCCTTCTGCAGGTGATATCATCTCCACCCCCATCCCTCCTCCCTTTGGCTGTGTGAGAAAGGAGGGGGAGGTATTTAGTCCAAGCCTCTCCATTTTGTCGTGGAAAAAAGGCACGAATGATGTGTTCTAGTAGTTTGTACATTGTAGTGGACATCAAATCTATTGATTACAGGGTAAACCACCACAGGTATACAGGCTAATCCCCCCACCCCCAGTTATACAGGGTAATCCACCACAGGTATACAGGCTAGTCCCCTCCACCCCCAGTTATACAGGGTAATCCACCACAGGTATACAGGCTAGTCCCCCCCACCCCCAGGTATACAGGGGAATCCACCACAGGGATACAGGGTACTCCCCGCCAACCGCTGCGCCAACCCTCTATGTGGCATAAACGTTTGCAGTGGTGGGACGCTCCTATATTAATAATATTCAGCTCAGCCGTGCTTGTCCTGGAACCGTTTGATCAACAGAGCCCACCAAAAGCTTCAAACTGCTGCAAAATTGTGACTGCAGCTCTGGCGTGACTAGAGTATTATGTATTATATAACGGCAGAATTGTGACTGCAGCTCTAGCTGTGACTAGAGTAAAATGTATTATATAACGGCAGAATTTGACTGCGCTTTAGTGTAACTAGCGTTTTCATACATTATATAACGGCCGGAGTGTTGAGCTCGGGTTTGTGAAAAGATTGAAATTTGTTTTATCAAAAAACCAAAACTTGTGACTGCAGCTCTGGGTGGGGCTACAGTATAATGTATAAACAGAGAATTGGGGTATGTAGCTCGGATATGACTAGAGTATAATCTGTTAACGGCAAATTGGGGTGTGCAGCTCTGCTGTGACTAGAGTAAATACATCATCTAACAAGGGAAATTATGGGAATTTCAGTCTAGCTTGACTAGGTTAATACCTCTCTTAACAGAGGAATTATAATGCAGTCTAGGGGTGAGTAGAGGGGAAATACATTTTTCTAACAGCAGAATTGTGAGTGTCACTTCAGAGAACTGGAGCGTAAGGTAACAAAGTAATAGCAGAATTGTGATGCAGCTTTGGATAGGATTGGAGCAATCATAGAGCAGCTTCAGATATGAAAGGAGTATAACATATGTATATATGTGCAGCTCTGGATGTGACTGGAGTGTGAGGTAGCATGTAACAGCAGGTGTGTGAGTGCAGCTCTGGAGGTTGACTGGAGTATGAGGTTTGCATGTAAAAAGCAGGTGTGCGAGTGCAGCTCTGGGTGTGACTGGAGTATGAGGTACATGTAACAGCCCGGTGTGCGAGTGCAGCTCTGGTGTGACTGGAGTATAAGGTAGCATTGTAACAGCAGGTGTGCGAGTGCAGCTCTGGGTGTTGACTGGAGTATAAGGTAACATTTTAACAGCAGGTGTGGAGTGCAGCTCTGGTGTGACCCGGAGTATGAGGAGCATGTAACTGCAGGTGTGTGAGTGCAGCTCTGGATGTGACTGGAGTATGAGGTAATCCCACCCACCCCCAGTTATACAGGGTAATCAACCCCCAATAACACTTACCGTTGTGTTGAAGTGATCCACCTGCTGGAATTCAGCATGCTCAGTACACAGCTAGCAGGCTCCATTATAACAGATGGAATGAAAATCGTCCGAAGTCTCCTATGCACACAGTGTGCCTGACTTCAGTTTAGTGTCGTGCACAGACACTGAGCCAAAGTGCTGTCAGACATGACAGTGCTTTGGCATAGTGCATTCCTCAGATTTAATCATAAAATAAAGATTTATAAAAATAATAATCATAAAATACATTTTACACACAACACATACATAAAATAGAATAAAAAAATTTGATGACACAACTCCTTTAAAACAAGTAATCTCTTCCCAGTTTTTGTGAATGACATGATGTAAAAGGTTAAGTTTCCAGTACTCTCTATAGTGTTATTAGGACCATGACAGTAACTACCTGTCTTATGCAAAATGGCGGTTACCAGAATGCATACAATGATCACTGTTTCGGACAGTATTTGGTTGGTGAGTATGGTGGATATTTCAAGTGTGTGTTACGCTCCTCCCGCAATACCATGATAGTACAGGACAGCTGTGAGATTGACATGGGAGGCTTGTGTGGCAGCTGCAGAAAACAACAAGCAAGCAATTCACATGAGCATGTAGCTGAGGCCAGCTTTATAATCCATTCAAAGAAACTGCCCTTTATTTGTGAATAGACCATACTGTCAGAAACACTTGGGACATAGAAAGTAATGTGTTTTTTTTTATGAGTACTGTTCAGAAACTGGAAGTGTAGTTAACGGAGTTGGGGAAAATTAAACAGGAGGCAAAGTAGAATTATTTTCTTAAAGCACTGAAGGAGAAATAAATGACCAGATCTGTAAAAGATGGGAATAAGCTGCTTTTCCAGGTATATTACTGACAAAGTGGCATATAAAAACTTGTGTGAAAAAGAACTGTATTGATGGGTATAAGGCAGTCGCTGACTATATGAATAGCTGCTTTTTATTGTTTAGTATTTTCAGTAGGGGGCTTTTAAAATAATGACATACTTGGACATGGCAGTACCTCTAATTCTAAGGACTCGTCCCCACTGTTTTAGGTGCACTTGGCTGTTTGAATTTCATTAAGATCTCTGGAGTGGATACCATCTGGACCCATCATCTTTTTTTTTTAACTTTAAAAGGGTTGTACAGATGATAAAACATTGTTGATCAGTGCAGACAAGTTGGGTTAAAAAAAAAAATTAAAAAGTAATCTAGTTATCTGCAGTTCCCCTGGCACTACCACTGCAAACCTCCCTGGGTATCAGCTCCTCTTGACTTCTGAGTTTCGGGCCCGAGACACAGAAGTGGTTTACACTCCATTCACTTGCCGTGGAATACAAGTCGCTTCTGTTTGTCGGTGCGAGAACCTGGAAGTCCTGTGGAACAGATCACCGAGGAGCTCTATAGTGGCAGTGCCGGAGGACAGGTGGAAAAATAACTCCTAAATTTATGTATAATGAAAACCATGTTGCATGCTTTTACTATGATTAAGGGCTTGCATGTCAAGACGGAGCCGGTGAACACGCAGCGGCGATCTCTCATGTGAACGCCGCTGCATCTTCCTCATAGCCCGCAGTGATAATCTCACTGCTAATTGTTTAGATCCGTCTCTGGGTCCGTCCTGTCCGTCCGCGAGACGGATCTAAAAAGCAGATGTAACACAGAGTTAAAACGCCATGTGAACAAGCCCTAATGTTAAAAAAATAAATACGCATTCTGGCCCCGTTGAACAGTATTTTTTTATTTGCTGGACTATCCCTTTAGTGCTTTATTGCTGGTACTCTGTGTTTAACCAATCCCTTCTGACAGTAGATTTTCCTGATGATTTGGTTCATGTCCACAAGAACGGTAGTACAGATGACGCTGGTTACTACAGGCCACTTAGCTGGGCATCCATACTAGTAAAAATAATGGGAACTCTCCTGAAGAAGAAGATAATTGGCCACATAAAAGACAACTTGTTGGATCTAAAATAGGGTGTGTTCACAGGACAGATCACCTCAGACGAATCTCGTTGATTTTTTTTGGGCTGTGTCACAAAAATGTTGGCTGAAGGGTGTGCTGTGGAGATCTGTTTTTTCAGCAAAGCCTTTGAAATAGTTACAATAAAGCGTTCATACAGAAGTCCAAAAATCAGCTACAAAAATGGTGAAAAGTCTGAAGCATGAAACACACCAAGAAAGGCTTGAACTTAAAAATTTGTGTATTCAGGGGAAGGGGGTTTAAAATTAAAAACTTTACATGGCTTCGGTTAGCCTGTTCCCGTGCCAGGTTTAAGTCCCACTAAGGACGACATCTGCTAGGAGTTTGTTCTTTCCATGTTTGCATGGGTTTCCTCCAGGTACTTAGGTTTCCCCCACACTCCAAAAACATACAGATAGGCTACTGCTATTGGTCCCAGTCCCCAATGGTACAATGAGGTAAATATGCCTTATTTTTTAATTTCCCCACACCACATAGCCTTTTTAACTTTAAAAGGGGATTCCTTTTCCCTTGTTTAGTTTTAAACTGAAACAAGGTAAGAAAGATTATTACCAATCCCTTGATGTTTGATTTTGCTTCCTTTCGAGCTAAGTTTTCTCATCTCCTTTTGTGTACACCACTTTCTGGGTTCCCAAAACCCCCTCTCTGCTTTAAGCATGGTGGATGGTGACGTCACTCCTTGCTGTGTCTTTTCAGGAGCTGCTAGAGAAGAATCCACTTAATTCATATGCAGGTATTAGTTCCGCCCACCCGTGGATAGCCCCACCCACTCACAGCTGATTCAAATTACTAGTTAGAAACCTGTGAATAAGTGGCAAGTGGGTGTGGCTAGCCAAAATGGGGGTGACCGTACCCCTCATAATTAAGTGGGCTCTTTTCTGGGATAAAAGGCGCAAACTCTAAAATACAGCCCTTTCAGAAAAGGGGGCCCGCACGGAAACAGCAGGCGACACTAGCTTTTGCTGCCTCCCCAAGGAGGCATAATCTATATAAGTTTCTTTAAAAAATTGGAACACCAGCTTTTAAGGTTTAGGTGGAAAGTGTCTTTATTAACCCCTAAATGACCGGCCACTGTCTTTTGACAGCTAGCGGATTGTGTTCTGTGTCAGCAGTGAAAATTCTACAGCAGTCTCTGGCATTGCAGGCATTGGAGAAAGCCTCTGATCCCTGCTGTTTAACCCTTTTGAATGATGAAAGGGAATTCCCCTGCTTTTTTGGGATACCTGGATTCTCAGTGTCTTAAAATACAGGGAGGCAAACATTTATTAAGGGTTTGGGTCAAAAGGGGTTCACGGCCCATGGTTAAAAACAACCAAGAAGGGTGCAAACCCCAGATTAGTTGGGGGGGAGGGTGAAAGAGAAGAAGCTACAGTAGAACATATTATAATGAAAAAGTAGTAGATGCTTAAAACAAACTTCTATCAGATGTGGTTAAGAAATCCACAGAAGGTCAATTTAAACCTGCCTTGGATAAGGAAATGATAATAGGGCAGACTAGATGGTCAGTCTTTTATGTTTATTTACAGTGGGTTGTAAAGATATTCCTATTCCTTGAACGTTATTTTTTTTAAAATTTAAGGGTATTTCACAACGCCTTTTGGGTCCGTGTAAAACATACGTTTTTTGGATGCATTTTTGGGGCCCATCTAGACGTGTTCCTCAACTCCATCCTCACCCCACCAACGGGTCAGGTTTTCAGGATCTCCCCTAAATGCATGACAAAATTAATCACCTAAGGAAACCCAAAAACCTGCCTTTTGTTGGGTCTTGGGGACTGGAGTTGAGAAAACATGATCAGGCGACCCAAAAATGCATCTAACAATGAGCAGTGTGATTTACACCACTCGCAAGTAAAACACAAAAGATGTTCACATGAGTGATCGCCGATGCGTTTTAATTTCGTCTTTTTGGGTCCCTTCCCAAAAATGACCTGTCAAATTTTTGGGCGAAAGATGGAGAGAGCCTATAATAAACTATAGGTGTGATCCTGCTGCATCCAACACGCAGATCCATGTAGGATACGATTGATGCTACGATCGTATCCAAAAACGTTGTGTGAACATGCCCTTACAGCCACAAACTTAAATGTATTTTATTGATATTTTGTGTGATCAAGAAACACAAAGTAGCAAGTACTTTTTAAAAATGTAAAAAAAAAAATTTCTCTTTTTTCCGGTCAAAACTTATAGAACCACCTTTAGCTACAATGACAGCTGCAGTATATTAGGGGATGTCTCTACCAGCTTTGCACATATAGAGGCTGGAATATTTACCCATTCTTTTTTCAAAAAAGCTCTAGATCAAATTGGTTGGTGAATATTTGTGGACCACAATTTTCCAGTTATGTCACAGATTCTCAATGGGATTTGGGTCGGGACTGTGACTGAGTCATTATACAAATGATTGTACTTTGATATAGACCATTCCATAGCTTTGGCTGTATGTCTAGGCTTGTTGTCCTGCTGGAAGGTGAACCTACATCCCCATGTTCATGTCTCTTGCAGCCTCTAACAGGTTTTCCTCCAGGATTATACTGTATTCAGCTCCATCCATCTTTCCATCAACTGAGCAGCTTCCCTACTGAAGTAAAGCCTCCCCACAGCATGATACTGCCACAACCATGCTTCATTGTGGGAATGGTGTACTTAAAGGGAACCTGTCACATAGATTATGCCCCCTTGCTGAGGACAGCACAAGCTAATGTCAGACCTGCTGTTTCCAGCGCTGTGTCCCTTATTCTATAAGATGCTGTCATTTTAGAGCATTTTAATGCTCAAATCTTATTCATGAGCAGGTGTTGGCCCCGCCCACCTGGCAGTTATTCACATGGTTCTACCTAGTAATAGGTTTATCAGTTGAGGTGGGCGGGGTATGAAAAAAACTGACACTTTTCTGGCTGCAAACTGCCAGATTTGAGCATTAAATGCTTTGAAACTACAGCATCTTAGGCTATGTTCACACGGCTTATTTCGGGGCGTATTTACGGACGTATTTACGTCCGCAAATACCTTTCAAATACGTGTTACAAAGTGTGGCGCGTATTTCGCGTCGTAAATACAATCCCCATTCTTTACTAAGTTGCGAAATACGCCTCAATAAGTGACAGGGGACTTAATTTTACGATCGTATTTACGGACGTATTTGCGCCCGCAAATACGTTGCGAAAATGCGAGGCGTATTTTACATTGGAATCAATGCTAATCTAATTGGTCATTATTTGAAACTTATTTCGGGACGTATTTGCGGACGTAAATACGACCGCAAATACGCCCCAAAATAAGCCGTGTGAACATAGCCTTACAGAATAAGGGACACAGCACTGGAAACAGCATGCCTGACACTACCTTGTTCTGTCCTCAGCAAGGGGGGCATAACCTATGTGACAGGTTCTCTTTAAGGTGATGGCTTTCCTCGACACACAGCATTTGGCATTTTAAGTCACCAGAGTGACCCTGGTCCTCTTGGCTGCTTCCCTAGTTAGTGCTCTTCTTTTCTGGGCTGTCAGTTTAGGTGGACGGCCACGTAGGTTAGCAGTTGTGCCATACAACAGTCGGAAGCTTATTTCCTGGCATGCATTTAACTTTCTTTTAGTTAACCGATAAATGTTTCATGAATTTCACAGAATGTCATATGGATATAAAATCAAGTAACATTCATTACAGTGTAAAACACAATGCTTTCTTTGTGAACATGAGAACATTTATCACGGTTTGATGCATGCATTTTAACCTTTTTATCATATAATAATGTGTATTGATTTACATGTTGTGCTGTGAATAATCCCCATAGTGCTTTATATGTAATGGTACGGTCTGGTTCCCTATGAGCTCAAGAGCTTCAACCCTTAAAAAGAAGTAATTGAAGGATAATAAGACTTTTATTGGTTATGTTAGTTTTTGGGAAGCTGGGTGACCACTAGTAAGCGGAGTAGTGTCTGACAGGTGGCGGTGGTAGACCTGCACAGACATGCACTGTTCTATTTTAGGATCTGTCTCAATAGCACTAGTTTGATATGTTATTTTGGAGTGTGGGGAGTCGGGTAACAGCCCCTGTGGGAGATATAATGGTGCCTGTACTTGTCACTCGGGTTTCTAGGAACTGTATATGACTGAGAAAACAGCAAGTATTTCCCAGTGCCTGATATTAGGGTAGAATGGATTTGCTGACCTGGATTTTGCTATGTGTTTCTTCTATGACCCTTAGTAATCACATCTTTTTTTATTTTTTAAGGAACAAGTTTGTGGAATTTGACATGAAGCCAGTCTGTAAGAAATGTTATGAGAAGTTCCCTCTGGAGTTGAAGAAACGGCTCAAAAAGCTCTCGGAAACCTTAGCCAGAAAATGATCCTTTCCTGTGTGGGATGGAAGACGGTCCGCAGCGTGCAGCACGCTAGTCGAGCATTGATCATACATTCTACTTGACTTTTGTTCTATTCACTGAGGCTGGTGCCTGCACTAACATTCACGGCAATATATTTTTCTGCATGATAACTGTATTAAACTACAATGCACAGGCTATTTATTCCTTCACCTCATTAATACTTTCTTGCCTTGCTGCATTCCATAGCAGCAGAATCCGGTGTCATTTATGTATTGCTATGCATAGCCTTATGTGCTTTGTTTCCTGTCACCATGTTTAGAACAGTATTACTCCACTAAAACACTGTATATGTGACTGAAAAGCTCATGCTCTAGAGAAAACTGTTCACTTAAAGTAAGCAGATATATGCATTTGTGTATAGAGTGAGAACTGGCCGTGGACTACTTCTTGTCCCGTGACCACAGGTCAGATGTGTTGGAATCCCACCGTCATCTTCTAACCCTTTGACATTAGATAGGTAACATGGTTTGTTGATGGAGAGCATGTGCTACACTATATTTCATGTGGTATCATCTCTTATATTTGTACTCAACGACATGTACATCTCAATGGTATGAGACAGCAATCCATTGTTATAGACGTCTGCCTGTCATGCTCTTATAGGGGCTTGATGTCTGACTGCATTTTGGACTTACCTTGCACAACCAATGCACAACTAGTGCCTTTACCAGTGTGTGGTAGAAAGCAAACCCATCTCTACTCACAGTGTATTATCATAAAAGGGAATCATGGATTGTAACGCTAGCAGAGCACTGCAAATTACTTGAATTTCACGTCTGCTCTGCAGTCTACATGTCATCCGTATCCAGCGCTTTATTTTGTGCCTTAAACCTCCATTTGCTCCTAACATTATACATGTAGTCACTATGCCATTTCAACATATATATAGCAATGTTGAGCTTTTGAGGATTTATACTATGCAGTAAATGCAGTGCTGTTCGTTCCCTAGCAGCATGCTTTTATCTTGAACATGTGAAGTATTTTTATTGCAGATTATCAACCTACTTATTGTTATGTAGTCCTGACTTTATATGTTATGCCTAATCTATACTTTGTACGCGGATTCATTTATCATTCTCCAAGATGTTAATCACTTGCAGAGAAACGGCTGAAGCCCTTATCGAAGATGTCGCCATCCTGTCTCCCTCTCGTTTTTTAGACTTGAGGTCTATCGAGATTCCAGAAAACCATAGCTCCAGTAGAGATGTTTATCTGGACTTTACGAGGGGAGGAGCCCTCTGGTTCTAGTATCACAAAACTATCTGAACATTTTTATAAATCCGTTAATAAAATCTATACACTTATGTAAAATTGTGTTTCTGCGAGGTTTTTGTTCTTTCCGTGTTTCAGCTTGTTAATCTGTATACCATTTTACAGTTGAGAAATGGAGTCTATATCCTAGGAGAGTTAGGCTATGTCCACACTGCACATGATTACGATCGTATCTCCGGCGCTTTTCGTTCTTTAAAAGCGCCGCAGATACGATCGTCAGTGTGGTGCCATAGACGGCAATAGAAAAGACGAGTTGCTGTGTACTCCGCTCTGCTTGTCTCTGCCCGTCTTTCGGCAGCGGCGTATTATACAACATGTTGTATAATACGCCGGTGCTTCTCGTCTTCTTGACGTCTTCCCATACAATGCTATTGTATGGGGGGCGTCGGGAAAACGAGAAGCAGCCGCGGCTTTTGCACCAAGCGTGACAAAAGCCGCGGTCCTGCATCAGAGAGAGAACGGCCGCTTTAAGGCCGTCCACACTGCGTGTTCTGCTGGCCCAGTCAAACACCTGGTTCGGACCGGTCGCGCGTCAAAACCTCGTCGTACCTCGACGCAATTGCGGCACCGACACGGGTTGGTCTCACGGCGCTGGTGGGTGGTGGGTGCATGGTTTGGGGCGCGACTGTGCAAGGGTTTGCCCCCATGCAAATTAATAGCAGGGGGAAAACCGCGCCGGGAGCAGCGCACCACCCGCGGCCGCCGCGCAGAGCACTCCCTGTCAAGAATTGACAGGACAGTTCTCCACACGCGCAGGTTTGGCCACGGCCAAACCTGCGGCGTGTGAATATTAACGCGGTTTCCCATAGGAAACCATGTTAATAAACTAGGCGCGATTTGGCCGCAGAAACTGCGTCGGAAGCATGTATTTTTACAGACAAAACTGCAATGAAAATCAGCCCTGACAAATTTGTATTTTCAAAAGTGCTCACCTACATAAGACAGTGTAATAAATAGTCCCCAAATAATACACCTATACATGGACCTTATATACCTTATGAATCATTTTTACAAAAAAAAACAAAAACTTCCAACAATACTAAGACCCAAGACTATTCCTACTTAAGGTTCAAATAATACTGCCAGACCCTGACCAAACGCGACCACCACATGTGATTATCAGTTGTACACAGGCTCTGAAGACTTATATATACACCATACAGGGACCAGATAGTGGTAGAAACTCGGCAGGTAATATGGACCCCAGTATATAGCTAGGCAGGTAATACAGTGCCTTGCAAAAGTATTCGGCCCTCTTGAACTTTTCAGCCTTTTGCCACATTTCAGGCTTCAAACATAAAGATATAAAATTTGTATTTTTTTGTGAAGAATCAACAAGTGGGACACAATTGTGAAGTGGAACAAAATTTATTGGATATTTTAAACTTTTGTAAAAAAGAAAAAAACTAAAGTGGGCGTACAAAATTATTCGGCCCCTTAAGTTAATACTTTGTAGCGCCACCTTTTGCTGCGATTACAGCTGCAAGTCGCTTGGGGTTTGTCTCTATCAGTTTTGCACATCGCGAGACTGAAATTCTTGCCGATTCTTCCTTAGAAAACAGGTGGAGCTCAGTGAGGTTGGATGGAGAGCATTTGTGAACAGCTGGAGCTCAGTGAGGTTGGATGGAGAGCGTTTGTGAACGGAGCTCGTGAGTTGGATGAAGGTTGTGAACAGTGGAGCTCAATGAGGTGGAAGAAGCGTTTTGTGAACAGCTGGAGCTCAGTGAGGTTGGATGGAGAGCGTTTGTGACAGCTGGAGCTCATGAGGTTGGGTGGACGTTTGGAACAGCAGTTTTAGTCTTTCCACAGATTCTCGATTGGATTCAGGTCTGGACTGTGACTTGGCCATTCTAACACCTGGATACGTTTATTTGTGAAACTTCCATTTATAGATTTTGCTTTATGTTTGGGATCATTGTCTTGTTGGAAGATAAATCTCGTCCCAGTCTCAGGTCTTTTGCAGACTCCAACAGGTTTTCTTCCAGAATGGTCCTGTATTTGGCTCCATCCATCTTCCCATCAATTTTAACCACCTTCCCTGTCCCTGCTGAAGAAAAGCCCAAACCATGATGCTGCCACCACCAGGTGTGACAGTGGGGATGGTGTGTTCAGGGTGATGAGCTGTGCTGCTTTTACACCAAACATATTGTTTTGCTTTGTGGCCAAAAAGTTGGATTTTGGTTTCATCTGAGCAGAGCCCCTTCTTCCACATGTTTGGTGTCTCCCAGGTGGCTTGTGGCAAACTTTAACCCCTTAAGCCGAACGCCTGAAAAGTAGTTAATGACCAGAAAATTTTTTTAGTTTTGGCCTCCTTGCGTTTAAACAGTTGTAACTTTTTTATTTTTTCAATGACGCAGCTGAGAGGCCTCGTTTTATTTGAGACAAGTTTTACTTTTTGGGGGGAATATTTTTAATTACACTTATAAATAATTGCAGTATTTTTTTATTTAAAAAAAAAAAGTTTTTTTTTTTTTTTTTTTTTAAACCATTCACATTTCACACTTAATAGACTTGTTAGATTAATTCTACAGGTTTTTAAACGGTCGTGTGGATACCAAATGTGTAGGTTTTTTTTTGTGCGTGAAAATTTTACAATTATTTTTTATTAAATATTTATTTTTATTTTTTTACACTTTCTATGGTTTTTTTTTGTACTTTGACTCCCATGAAGGGAGAACTGTGTAACATTTTTTTTTTTTTCACACTTAGTAATGTATTAGCATATTCATATATGCTAATACATGCTAATCTGTGTCAGTTTGACACAGGCAGTGATTAAGGACAGCACAGAGTGGTCCCCAATCACTGGCTTCATACACAGACATCTCTGGGCCAACGCTAGGTCCCCCAGAGCTGACTGTGCAAACCGGTCCTGAGCTCTGTCGGGTGACCGGGCGTTCCGATCACCCGACAGAGCAGGGAAACCCTTTGATTGCGCTGCGGTAACGCACCGCCGCAATCAAAGGGTTAAAGCATCGGGTTGCGGAGGTTTCCTCCGATGCCTGCAGAACATGCTCTGGGATCGGGGCTGTGTAGTACAGCCCCGAACATAGCGCAATCGTGGCGCCGGGCGCCGCAAACTCCGATGTCTGCAGCGACGTCAAAAGACGTGGCTGCAGACGAACGACCTGAAATGCCCACCGTCAAAAGACGGTGGGCGGTCGTTAAGAAGCTAAACGAGACTTTTTATGGACATCTTTAAGAAATGGCGTCTTCTTGCCACTCTTCCATAAAGGCCAGATTTGTGCAGTGTACAACTGATTGTTGTCCTATGGACAGACTCTCCCACCTCAGCTGTAGATCTCTGCAGTTCATCCAGAGTTATCATGGGCCTATTGGCTGCATCTCTGATCAGTCTTCTCCTTGTTTGAGATGAAAGTTTAGAGGGACGGCCGCATCTTGGTAGATTTGCAGTGGTCTGATACGCCTTCCATTTCAATATGGTCGCTTGCACAGTGCTCCTTGGGATGATTAAAGTATGGGAAATCTTTTTGTATCCAAATCCGGCTTTAAACTTCTCCACAACAGTATCATGGACCTGCCTGGTGAGTTCCTTGGTCTTCATGATGCTCTCTGCACTTTAAACAGAACCCTGAGGGCTCGTTCACACGGCTTATTTTGGGACTGATTTCAGCTGTATTGAGCACCATATTTGCGCTCCAATACGGCTGAAATCAGTCCCAGGCATTACAGTAATCCACAGTTCTCATAGAGAACTATGGATTACGTCTCCTCTCCCCGCTCGGCGAATCCGCCGCGGGGGGAGATAAATGACATGCACATTATTTACAGAGTGTATGCGCCGTGAATAATGAATCTCTATAGAGCCGGCGCGCTGCCGGCTCCCCGCCGCACGGCAGCTGCCGTAATTGCGGGGCGAAATCCGTCCCTGCAATTACGTCGGCAATAAGCCGTGTGAACATTGCATGAGACTACCACAGAGCAGGTGCATTTATACGGAGACTTGATTACACACAGGTGGATTATATTTATCATCATCAGTCATTTAGGACAACATTGGATCATTCAGAGATCCTCAATGAACTTATGGAGTGAGTTTGCTGCACTGGAAGTAAAGGGGCCGAATAATAATGAGCACCCCACTTTTCAGTTTTTTATTTGTTATAAAAGTTTAAAATATCAAATAAATTTTGTTCCACTTCACAATTGCGTCCCACTTGTTATTGATTCTTCACAAAAAAATAAAAATTTTATATCTATATGTTTGAAGCTTGAAATGTGGCAAAAGGTTGAAAAGTTCAAGGGGGCCGAATACTTTCTCAAGGCACTGTATGGCCCCCATTATATAGATAGGAAGGTAATATAGCCCCCAGTATATAGCTAGGCAGGTAATATGGCTCCAATATATAGGTAAGAAGGTAATATGGACCCCAGTATATAGCTAGGCAGGTAATATGGCCATCAGTATAAAGCTAGGCAAGTAATATAGCCCCCAGTATATAGCTAGGCAGGTAATATGGCATATATGAAATAAAAAATGCAGTACTCACCTTTCCCCGCTCCCTGAAGCTCCCGCTGGTCTCTGTCTTCTTCATGGCACAGGTGGCATGATGTCATTATGCCGCACAGGCAGTGTGATGCCATATTCATGCCGCCAGTGCCAGATACTCCGGAGGGCCACACCATCAGATCCAGACATCAGATATTATTGACACATTTCAAACTCAATAGTTCTTAGTCATAGCTATGACTAATTTATTTCATCAATGAAAAGTGACAGATCTTCAGCCATTATATATCGCTGACATGTTTCAAACTCAATTCAATTATGAAACAGGCCAACATAATTTTATTAGATAAAGTTAAAATATATCCATATCAATTATAAAAGTTATTAAAAAAAAAACACCCCCAACAACAGAGAAGATCTGTGCTACTTCATAGGTAATGCATGATAAACATAAATATACTGGTGAAAACACATTATAATTATATCAGATATCTGTATTTTTTTTGTATGTGCAAAACAGGCAATTCACCCACCAAATATATTTAAATATCCAAATGACATCATATGTGTACGCTCAATTGACGTCAGTCCGGCCGTCACGTGACCCGTGGTTCTGTATCAAGACGGATGCGGAGGGTGGAGCCGAACATCGCAGGAGCGTCACACCATAAGCTAAAGTCCTAATCCTAACTACAAGGGAGGATATAGAGAATACTGGATCAAATGATAATAATAAGATGTGCTATTTCTTCACAAAGAGCTCAGATATCGCTGATGCGTTTCAAACTCAATAGTTCTTAATCATAGCTATGACTATTTCATCAATGAAAAGTGACAGATCTTCAGACATCAGATATCGCTCACACGTTTCAAACTCAATAGTTCTTTATCACAGCTATAATTTATTCCATATTCAATAGCAAGTGAGATATCTTCACACCTCAGATATCACTGACACGTTTCAAACACAATAGGTCTTAGCTATAATTTATTCCATATTCAATGAAAAGTGACAGATTTTCACAAAGATCTCAGATATCTCTGACTTGTTTCAAACTCTAGTTCGTAGTTACGGTTATGTCGAAGAACCATAAGGTTTGAAATATATCAGAAATATCTAATTTGTGAAAATCTTTCACTTTTCATTGAATATGGAATAAATTGAAGTTTTAACAAGTTCATATTAGAGGGCTGCAGGATATTGGATGTTACAATTTTATTTTTACAGACTTTATTTAAAGGGTTTTTCTCACGATGCTGTTTCATTGAGTTTTAACAATTTTGCACTTTCTCTGTCTCCTTCGGGTATGGGTGGTTCTACAGCAGTTATTAGCACATTCAACTTCTAGGGAGCCATTACTCTGACAGTGCAGGAGATGCTCTCTAAGATTACAGATAAAGCCATGCTTTTCAGTCCTCCCAGCACTTGTACATTTTATATAGTGAAGCTAATCTTGTTAGATATTAGTTTAATTTGATTACAGTCAGCCAGGTGATGTCACTCCATGCCAATCAGATAACAGATGTCTCTGCTCTAAGCCAATCAGATAACAGACATCCCTTAGCTAATCAGATAAGACATCTGGTATGCAGGTAACCATACAAACCATTGTATTCTTCAGAGCACACAAAAAAAAAAACGCTCTTATCTCATGACTAAAGTAATATACATTGACCAATGTATTTAGAAAAAGTCTTCATTTAACTGTCCCTTTGTCTTGAAAGCTAATCTTTGTAGTGAGAAAACCCCTTTAAGTTTTAATGTTTCCAGAAATGGAATACCAAAACAAACAATGCCACTAGAACTGTAAATTTCCAGACCATAATACTTAGGCAGATGCCAAGTAGTGGAGTCTGTCACCCATTGATGTCAATTAATCTCCAAAAAAATGGGAATCTCGCAAGAGAACAGAGAGAGTGACTATTAATCACTATATTTACTATTTTGCCATAGGCAAACTTAAACTCTATCAGTTCTCAATCTATAAGACACTAAAACGTAACTTTTATTATGTACTTAACCTCTATACACACTATTTAAAAACCTGATTTCTAACCTCTCAATTTTTCCCTTCCTACTTCTGAAGGAATAACTCCCTTTCCATTATCAAGTCTGGACCTCTTACCCCTGATGAAGCCAGATTAGCTGGTGAAACAAGTTGGGGAGGTCAGGCATGACGTTTTAAATTGTGATTTCTCACCTCTGTCTACAAAGTATCACCCGCTGCAGAGGGTGTTACAAGGAAGCCTTATATGCTTTATGTTCATTAGATAGGGATAACTGCCCAAGTAGATGCTTGGGATCCCGTACTGGAGTTAGTAAATTACTGTGTATATATAAGGTTTTCCTGTTAGTAGGTGGGGTTCCACCAGACTTGATAATGGAAAGGGAGTTATTCCTTCAGAAGTAGGAAGGGAAAAATTGAGAGGTTAGAAATCAGGTTTTTAAATAGTGTGTATAGAGGTTAAGTGTTATACATAATAAAAGTTACGTTTTAGTGTCTTATAGATTGAGAACTGATAGAGTTTAAGTTTGCCTATGGCAAAATAGTAAATATAGTGTCACCCATTGAGTCCCACTGTTATTTTGAATGCCATTGTACAGTATACTGTGGGCTCCTGCATTTGCTCTATACACTTTTGTCCTCTGTCTGGTGATATAATCCTAAAGCTATGTCTACAGAGCACAGGTTTTCTGTCGGATTTTCAACGGTTTTAGTATTTTGAAACTGCTGAAAATCTGACAGTACCCTGCGCTGCGTAGACAGCAATGAAAACATGCACTGTAGTCTATACAACACAGGGATTTTTTTACCATTGCGTTAAAAATCTGGCACAATATGCAACATATTGTATATTCCACCGGATTCTGCATTGGCCCCATACACTGAATGGACAGGGCTGACAGAAAATTAGAAAACCAACCGTGGCTTTTGAGCAAATCTGTGGCAATATCCGCGGCCCGGCAATGACAAACTGCTGTCAGATTTCTGATGGTATTTTGTCATATACTGTGTAGACCTGGCCTAGGCTATATCTATACAGGACACATAAACGGTCGGATTTTCGGCGGTCTTAGTATTTTGAAACTGCTGAAAATCCAACTGAATAACAATCACATAGACTTTAATACAAAAATCGACCTGCAGTCTACAGGGTTTTTTTTCTGTTACTTTTCTGGCGCCGGTGGTTTTAGGAACATGTTGTAGAAACGGACGGTGTCTAGATGAAAATTTACTACTGAAGTCTATGTAAACCATTGGGCAGGTTTTGTCAGTTTTTTTGGCAGAATTTCCACTGAAAAACCGCCCAGGGTGTTAAAAGCATGATTACATTACTACCCTGACTGAAAAGAGTTCAAAAACCGGCCAGAACGCTTTGCCAAAAAAGTGACAAAAAACTAAAACCACCGAAAAAACGATCTTTTTTATCATCATTTTTTGACAAGAACTTGACAAAAAACATGTTTTCTGAGCGGTTTTAGGATTTGGTTTTCTCTGAATTTGTTGTCATAGCCTAAAGATACAATTAGTAAGTCAGAAACTTTCCCCCCATACACCATCAAGGTGGTATGTGCCTAGCTACGTGAACCCCCCTGCGCTGGTCAGTGGCCGGGTCCTAGCAGGGGTCCCCATAGTCACTGGTCTAGGGGCGAGCAGCCGTATAGATGCGCATAGAGCAATGACTACGCTGCCGCCCTCAGAATCACGTGACTGCGCGGAGCTCTCGCGGGACTCTGGCAGTGACGTCACTCCGCGCCGCGCGTGTTATCAGTTTCTATTCTTCTGTGCGACGTCTCCCCTGGAAACAGGAGGAAATGACATTGAGTGACGACACTTCCGGTTAGCCGCCAGTTCTGCGTGAGCGCCATCCGGGAAGTTTTCGGTGTTGTGCGAGGCTCGGAAGGGCCGCGTGTGGAGGCGCACCGTGAAGATGAGGCGCAGTAAGCCCGAGATCCAGAAATATATCGACAGCGTCCAGAACAGCGCGGCTTCTCCGCGGGAGGTGAGTCTCGTCCTGCTCTCGGCGCGCACGCAGCCGGCATCCACGCCGGAACTCCACTCATGCCGGCCCTGACGTCCGGCTCCTCCATATGTCTGTGCTGTGTTGGTGATAGGAAGCTGTGGGACAGGTGGAAGCGCCATCAGCCCGGGGCTTGTGCTGTGTGCCGGTTGGGTATGTCCCCGTGATCGGCCTCTTCTGGATCTTCTATGTGCTCTAGTTCAGTGGACGCTTCAGACCCTTGTGTGTGCCAGCTTCAGGGACACAACGAAAAACGAATCCAATACTGATCCTCAAATAATCATAAACATCAATTAATCTACTCCTGGTGTAAATCTGCTGAAGCTGCAGCATCGCTCTGGTGTGTACATCTGGTTGGCACATGACGCTGCAGCCAATCGGGAGCCTCAGTGGTGACCTGAGGCTACATTGATGTCATTGGTGAGGCTACTGCCTGCAGCAGTCACGCGCTGAGCAGACGTAAACACTGGAGTGGCCGCTGCAGCCAATCGGTGGTCACGTGACATTTCACCGGCATCACAGCACAAACATGACGGGTGAGGCCACTGATTGGCTGCAGGGTCATGTGCCAACCAGATGTAAACAAAGCAGTGTTCGCTGCAGCCAATCGGGCCACATTCGAATCATTGCCCACATGTGATCAGTGAGGCCACCGATTGAAGTTTCTGCTGCAGCCAATCAGTGGCCTCACTGATCACATGTGGGCAATGATTCTAATGTGGCCTGATTGGCTGCAGCGGCCACTCCAGTGTTTACTTCTGGTCTGCACATCGGCCAATCAGGCCACATTAGACTCATTGCCCACATGTGATCAATCAGACCCCTTTAGAATCAATGCCCACGTGATCAGTGAGGCTACTGATTGGCTGCAGCGGCCACTCCAGTGTTTACTTCTGGCCTCATCAGTCATGTTTGTGCTGTGATGCCAGTGACCACTTTCACCCTTTTTAACATCAGAAAAGTCCAAAGTGGCTTCACAGTAGAAAATCTCAGTTTTCTGCTGAAGATTTTTATGTAAAAGTGTCACTTTTCGCCTCTTGTTTGCCCTTGTTGCACTCCCATATTATTGGAGCTAGCCTGCATTCCTTCTATCCGAGTGGGGTCCAAGGAGGCTCCTTTGGGTGAACATGCCCTTAATGTCTTACATCACATTTCATAGCACCCACCAGAGGTGTCCTGACATACCACTGTGCTACTTCATGCATCTTGGAGATAGAATAAGATTTTTTGGGTGGACAACCCTTTACAGGGGTATGGTGCATGACATAAAGCACTACAGGCGCCATTTCAGTGGTTACCACTGTCGCCCAGCAGACCTCCTTTGCCTATGGCTCTTGACATTTGCATTGAAGGCCTTTTTCAGCAGGGCTGTGGAGTCAGCAAGCCAAAGCTCCGACTCCTGACTCCCTCATACACGCGCATGTTTAAGTGATAACTTTACTGTAGTAAAATGGTAACATCAGGCTGTTTATCACCTTATGTTACAATAATCAAGCTATTTAGGTAGAACTGACAAACAAAAGGGTAACAGTGTTTTGATCTTTTGAACACTTGTGGGTAGAGTTGAAGAAAAAGCTGTATTTGTATCCAAGTCCAGTTTGCACCAACATTGGGAATGTGTAGAAGAGACCTGGGATCAGATTTTGGTTCAAGAAATCCTTGAATCTGATTCAGAGCCCAGAAGGATTCAGACAGAGCTGAAAACCAAAAGTGGATTTCTCAAATACTAACAAAATAATAACAATGCAGTTACAGAAAAGAATCTGCAGAGCTATGCAGATGCTAAATACTTGCAAGTCAAATTTATGTATAAGAGATAAGATGACTGTTTATAAAATTACAGTAGCCTCATGTACAAAGCTGTAGTGGATGGAGAGAGATGGAGCCTGGAAGTCACAAGTTCAAAACATTGTTACCATTTTGCTTGTCTGTGTAAAATATATTTATTGGAGATGACTTTAGAACACAAAAAAATTGTAAATATGTAAAACACTGCAGGAACATTTGTGGCGTCTCTGAATTTGTTCTGAGAAATAGTATTGCCTTCCATCAGATCCTGCATACATGACCTCACTATCTGATCTCATTATTTCCAGGCTAGAGAACGGCCTCTCTACACTAACTTGGGTTGGTGGCAAAGACGGTGACCACAGAGGCAACATCTCTAACAATGTCAGGGTATAAAGGAATTGCCTCAGCCACAGTCAGTTTAGATGAATGTTTGATCTTCTACTTCTTTGAAAACGGGCAAAACATTTTTGCTGAAATCTGTTTGCCATGGGAGCAGAATTTTTTCCCCTGGGTCAGCGCTTTGCCTGCTCCATGTCATCAATTACACTCCTCATGTGATGAGGCTGAAGATATGGGAGCAGTAGCACTGGCCGCACCCAATTCCTCTTGCTCTTTGCACTGCATCGAACTAACTGGACCAACTAATTATATATTTTGGGAGTCGGAGTCGATCCCTTTTATGACGACTCTGCCTCCTGTAAAATAGGCTCCGACTCCACAGCCCTGTTTGTCAGCAGATCTGTCAGATTTGATTGCAAGAATAATTCTGACTCCAAAAAGGGTGGGGGACATGAGGTTCCCCATTATAAGTCACTGGGGTGGATTCATTACATTGTGGCTTCCAATAAGAGCAGAAGCCACAGATGTGAACACAGCCTGAGCCATGCAATCAGCTGACACAGTTTTTCCTCCTCCTGTCATGAAGCCCTGACCTCTAGTTGGCACCAGCACGATGTATTGTCACAGTGCATGGGTTATATGAAGCTGAATAAAGCATTTGAAGGGTTTCTATAGTGTTCTTGATATGGAGAAGTAGCCCTGTTTCTCTGTAGGTCGTATGCATTGCGCTGGGTTCACTCCAGGCACATTTATCACCCGTTCCTCCCGCTGTCGTCATAATCTGCTCTTTTTGCAGTTCCTATATTTTCCAGAAGCCTGGGAAGATTTACAAGCTGCCCCTATGCGATACACAGGACTTACTGAGACAAAACCATAAGGTAGTACTCGCTACGGCTCACCTTTCCTGTCGCCTCCATTGCAGCACTGGCTCTGTGGGCATCCCTCCCCAGTCTTCTGTTCACTTCTGTTGGGGACTATCAGTTCATGGCTAGAGCGGTCACGTGCCACTGCCTTACTCCACTGTCCGATAGTGTATAGCTCTAAACGTTCATGTAAGGCAGCCACAAACTGACAGCCGCCAACGGAAGGGAACAGAAGAACGAGGGGAGACGTCTGAAGAGCCAGTAACGGAGAGGAGGAAGCTGAGATGGGTGTTTATTTGGGCAGCAGTTATTTATATCAACTGGGCAACCTCCTTGAACATACTCTGTACGGTTACATGTGATTGGAGTTCTGTATAAGTTAGTAATATAACTTTTTTCATTGCCCTATCGGTCCCAGCTACAGACAAGCACAATCTAGCATTTCTGTTCATGTCTTTTGTTAAGGATAATGAATAAACATCCACAGTGTAGGGAGAAACCGTGAAGCTTTGAATTTGATAATCTGTGTTGAACATTCACCGACACCAAACATTTTTTTGTAGCTGTAGATTACGTTTGCATGAGTTTAAAGTGGTTTTCTCACCACAGTGATTAGCTTTAAACATGTAGGCAAAGGTAGAGAATTACTATTACCAAATACATCGCTGCTCTGATTTTGCTTTGTTCAGGAGATATTTTATCTACTACTTGTTTATACAAGCTTCCCTAGGTTACCGACCAGCTCTCTTCTCTCATTGCTCTAGCTGCCCTTTCAGACCATGGTGACTCACTCCCTGCTGACCTGTCAGTAAAACAGGAGCTTGTTTATGTTACTGGCAGGCTTTAACTCTTTAGAGCTCTGTAGCCTTGTGCACTACAGTTTACAAGCCTCCTGCACTCATGTCACTGTAACAGGATCAACTAGTAATAGCAGAGCTTATATGCCAATCGCTGCTGTAGAACCACCCACAGCCTTAACCAGAAAGTGAGTCTGAAGCTGACTGTGTAGAGCAGGCTCTGTGAAACAGCATGGTGTGAAGACCCATTTGATTTTAAATAACTGGAACGCCAGCTCCGATAAAGAGGGATTTGGGACCATCCCCCTGTATATATGTTCTAGTTCGTTTCTGGGACGCCTTACTTGCACAGCCCTCTTTTCAACCATTGTATCAGCTAATATCTGTTTAGTGGGAGGTCATGGACTGCTGTCCTTACGTTTGCTTGTAAAATGTTTTGATGCACCTTTTTCTTATCAAATATTATAAGCAGTTCAGGCCCTGAGGCAGCAAAACGGCTCCGAACTCTGTGTCCTCCATTATGCTTCACAGTTGGGAGGAAGCTGGTGCATTTGAGCTAATTAGCTCCACTTTTGTTTCATCTGCCTATGGAACATTTCTCAGAAGTGTTGTGAACAATTCACTTGTTATCAGAAAAACTTGGCAGCAATTTTTTAAAACCTTTTTTGGACAACATCAGCTCCTTCGTGGTTTCTTTCCATTGACACAATTAGTGTTTACTGTTTCTCTAAATGTGGACATCTGAAAAGAAGTTTGTAGAGTCATTTATAGGTGCTTTGCTGTTACCTTTGGTAGTGAGCTTAAAGGGGTTGTCTCACTACAAAGAATAGCTTTCAAAATGTAGGGACCACTAAATGAAGACGTTTTACAAATATATTGTGGCGTTGTTTTTTTTTTTTGTTAAGGAGCTACAAGTGATTTTATCACCTTCTGAGCCCTCTCTGCTTTCCCAAGTGACCGACCGGTGTACTCCTTCTCCCCTGCTGTTTGTTCTATCTGATAGCAGGGAGTGACATCATCACACATTATGAAAGCTTGTGTGTTATCTGATCTTTCAGGTAAAAGACTAATTACTCTACTGTTTATATATTTGCTCAGAAGCTTCTCTGAACCTCAGAGAAGGTAATTTATCTAATCTAGACTGATAAACAGAGAAGTCTGAATACACCGATCACATATGCTAATTACGGACAGCTTGACCAGGAAGTGACAGAGCCAAGCAGCATTATTTCATTCATGCATGCCATGAAACTTTGAGATGAGACAATCCCTTTAAGAGGACACTTACTTATAGGGACAGTAGCAACAATCTTTAATTTTTTACGTTTGTAGGTCATTTGTATAACATGGAGTGATGTACACTCAGGTCCTCAGCAATGCATTTGCCATCTTTTCCAACTTCATGCACCTCTAAAACCTGTTCTCTGAGGTCTTCTGCAGTTGCTTTCATGCGGGCTTGGTTCACACTCGCCATTATTTCTGAGAAGAAGTGATTTGTTAGTAACCAGGCTTTGTATGTTTTATCTACTGAGCAAGACACCTGAGATTAGTGACTTTGAGCACTGAAGCTCTCTGCCCCATAGATTACTTCTCCTGCAATGTCAGTGCAATTAGAAAAACTGGGAATATAAAGCTGATATAATTGCTGCTATTGAACCACCCACAGACTAAGCAGAAAGAGTGAGGGTGATTTTGAAGTTGCCTGTGGCTCTGAGAAACAGCCGAGTGAGACAACCCCTTTAAAGCAGTTAGTTAATTTCTGCCCTGTTTTGACACAACTGCACCAGTAAGTTTTAGGCCTCGTTCACACGGCTTATTTCGGAATGGATTTGGCGCCGTATTTGCTAAATCCGTTCCGAAATCAGTTACAAATAAGTGACAGGCCATTTAATATTGCTTTAAATGGGAAATACGTGTCGTCGTTCAGACAACACGTTTTTCCGTGCCGTATTGCGCCGCGGATTTGCGGCCGCAAAACGGCCGGAAAAACAATGTGCATGTCAATTATTGGGCCGGATTTCGCGACGGATTCACCCCATATAATGAATGGGGATTGTAAATCCGTTGCGAAATACGTGCCACACTTAGTGACACTTATTTGCAACTGATTTGCAACTGATTTCGGAACGTATTTACGATGGGAAATCCAACATAAATGCGTTCTGAAATAAGCCGTGTGAACATAGCCTTATGCTAGTTTATAAACAATATTCCAAACATAAAAGTAAAGCATATGTTTATACATCTTGAAGAAATGAAAGGGCTCTGAGCTATTACCGTAAGGTTGATCCTTCTCTGTTGATAATGTCCAGGCTGTATTGTCCTTATTGTAATTTATAGCCACAGAGTAGACGATGCTGTAAAATATTTTGGGACCTGTTTAACCACTTTTTTTTTTTTTGCTTGATCTTTCAGAAGTCGATGAAAGGTTTCCTCATTGCCAAGTTGTACTATGAAGCTAAAGAATATGACCTTGCTAAAAGGTGAACTTTTTAACATTTTAGAGCATAACAATATGAACCAATAGGATTACATGACATTAAAATGTAACATTGCCCTGTAATGGCTATGTGACACTGTACAGTGTTAATGGCGTGGCCTACTAAAATAATCTATATGTTCATACTATTGTCTGTCCACCTCGCATTTGCACTTTCTGTGGAGGTATAAGCAAAGAGGTTTTCCTGTTGTGGATTTAAATTCGCCACATTTAAACAGGGCTAGTATGTGTGTCAGCTGCTTGACATGGAGTCTGACATCATTCCAAATCAAACATCAGTTTTTTTCCCACATCACAGACTTGAAATCTGCAGCAGTAAGGCCTCGTTCATACGGCTTATTTCAGAACGTATTTACAACGGATTTCCGATGTAAATACGTTCTGAAATCAGTTGAAAATCCGTTGCAAATAAGTGTCACTAAGTGTGGGAAGTATTTGTAACTGATTTCCCGACGGATTCACCATCTACAATCATTGTAGGTGGTGAATCCGTCCGGAAATAATTGACATGTGAATTGTTTTTTTCCGTCCGGATTGCCGTCGTCAATCCGCTGCGGCAATCCGGAACGGAACTATGCGTCGTGTGAACGACGAGCCGTATTTTCTATTGAAATCAATAGAAAATAGGCTGTGACTTATTTCGGACGGATTTGCCGACGGATTGACGATCGTCAATCCGTCGGCAAATACGCGGCGAAATAAGTTGTGTGTACGAGGCCTAAAAGTCCAAGCGGCTGTAAAAAGAAAATACATTTTTGAGGGCTTTTATGCTAACTAAATAAATCTATATTTCAGGTGCGTATCTTCATACATTAATGTCCAGGAAAGGGATCCAAAAGCTCACCGGTTTCTTGGACACCTGTATGAAATTGAAGGAAATGTGGAAAAAGCGGTTGGCTGCTACAAGGTAATTTGGTGACTTACAAACCCGCATTAGCCCTTAATAACACACACATTTTGCATGAAATGGTGTACTCTATTTATTTTAATTGACTACATTTTTTTGAAATTCAAAAAGCCATTACTGTTTTACGTGTTTCTTCTAAAGGCTAATATATGTCCACAGGCTGCTGTCAGGGCAATGGTTGGTGTACCCTAACAGCAGGTTGAGTGTACAAACGGCTATGGAGTCCTTTTTAGGTACTTGGAACTGATTGTACAGGGGTTTCCCTGTCCCTGATTGCATCACTGAGCTGCCTGTCAGCAGTGGTTCAGAATATTAGAAAAGGCTAGAGCACCTTCTTGACACGAGTGCGTGTCTCTGATAGTATTAGTAAATGTACCCCAGTGTATTTGTTGTAACCAATGGTTGCATTGAACCTTTGTTTATTACGTGCTTGCAGAGTCTGTACTATATGTCCTGTGCGATGTCATCCACAGGTGTGTAAGTAAATGACTAGGTCAAGTGATGCAAGCGGGTAAACGTTAACCGATTTCAGAATGTTCCCATGCAGCTACTACAAAAGGTTTTGTTTTGTTTTTTTTCTTAGTTAGCTAAGATGTTTTTAGTGTTCTTGGTCTTTGATACGAAATGGAATTTGTTTTTGATAAAATATGTAGCACGTGTGGATTGATTAGTTTTTATAGACCCATTTTTGTTTCAGATTTTCTCAGTTTGTTTACCACACTATATGTGGTGGTGGAGTTTAGTATTACATTGTTTGTGTTTTTCAGGTGTTCTCAGACTTTCCATTCAGGATTTTGCTTTTTTTTTTTTTTAATCTCTTTCAAAAGCATATTCAATAAATGTGATTACTAAACATTTTGCACACTTTCTTTGCATGTGTTATATATCTCCACTCCATGTGCCCATTAAAAAAGCTAGATCTCTAAATTGGCTCATAAACAAATTGTGTTATATTAATAAAAATATATATATATATATATATATAATTTAAAAACTAATTATATATATATAAAATAATATATATATATATAAAACTAGATATATGCTTGGGGCAAAGTTCGTCCCCATTGCGGTTCCACAAATCTGAATGAAACAGATAAACTCTGTTAGAGGAAATGTACGATTGAAAGTTGCCCAGTTGTTTCTACTACCTGTAAATAACCGATAGTATTGCCTATGATGCGTATGTTATAATTTTACTGTTCATCAATCTAAATAACTTTTATCTGTTTTATTCCATATTTCTGTTTATTATGGAATGGGACAAGCATTTTTGCTTCTTAAAAGATATTTTTTTACTACTCTACCATGCATAATACAGATGCCCCTAAAGCTCTTAAACCCATTTCTTTCTTATTGGCTAACAAATGACAATGTAAGTCTGAAAGTTCGTATTGACAAGGTTTCCTGGCACCAATGATAGGATTAAAAAGAATATCCTAAGCTTTTTGTTGTTGCCCTGAGCCCTGCTGATGGGTTGCCCTTTCCACTTCACCAAGACCCAGCAGTCAGTTGTGCCGTTGAGTAATATGCACTGTCAATAATACCCAAAAGGGGAGCATTAGTCTTCCACCCTACCTCCATTCTGTGGCCTAAAATTCTTGTTATGCACAAGAATATGTATCGAAAAACAAAACTCCTGCTGTTTTCAATGGGAATACACCAGATATAAGCTTTCACATCTAAGAATTCAGACTTGCACTGGGCTATTAAACCTTCTCTGGCATCCTAATGGGAAGAAGTTGTCCCTTGAGTCTGACCCCTTTTTCTGTATTTTAAAGGTATTTGCCGGTCAATATGGGGTTATACTAATGTCGTGACTGTTGATTCTTGGGTCGGGTTATATGCTTCTTGGCCCTGCTAGACCATATGGAAAAAAAATTCTAATCGACCCTGGGATGTTTTCATTATTTTTTTATCTCTTGTTTCTTTGGAGTGTAAATCCACCAGTAAGGATCTCGTCCTTAAGATTGCAGAATTGATATGCACTATTAATGTCTGATGGCTGTGAATAATGGTTTGTACTGCAACTTTCCTGGAATCCTTGGGTATACAGACTAAAGTAAGCAATAGTTTTTCTGTCATTATTTAAAAGACTTTTCTTTCCGTTCCTGGCCGCGAACTTGCTATAGTGCCATGTTTCTAAGTCTAAAAATAGGCTACTAGTTTTATTTCTGACCCGTAAGTGGGTGTCTTGAAGGCATTTTATATAGACTACTCCGTAGTGTCGAGTTGGGTTTTCGCTATGGGATTCCTGTCTTTTGCTTTTAACCGCTAAGGTTGAAGTAGTAAAGAAACTCAAAACTGCACTAAGCCTTTGGCGTTCTTGGAAAGAGGGCAATTTTGAGCTGTTGGCTTAACGATTGTTGTCATTGGTCTCCTGAAATTGTTCCGAAAAATTTTCCTTGCTTAACCCCTTAAGCACTTAGTTTTTTTTGTCTGAGGGCAAAAATTGTAAGGTATCAGAGTTAGTTGTTTTAATAGGGTTTCAGGAGTTCTGATAACAGCCATGGACCCCAATGCAAAATGCTAGTGGATTTCAGATCCCGACTTTAAAACCATCCGTATGCTTACCGTGAGATGCTGGAACCATTACTCTAAAGCTATGTCTACACAGCACTAGATTCCCATTGGATTTTCAGCACATTCAGTATTTTGAATCTGCCGAAAATCCAACTGTATCCAGTGCTGTGTAGACTTCAATAGAAAATCCCTGCTGCAGTCTACACAGCACAGGTTTTCTATTGAAGCCGCCATCTGTCCGGTGGAAGATAGAACATGTTTTATCTTCCACCGGATACCTGACTGATTCCCATGCAGCCCATACCCATGAGAATCCGAAAACCGACCACGGTACAGCAATGTTAAAATGCTGTCGGATTTTGGATGCCATTTTAACATTGCTATGTAGATGTAGCCTAACTGCTTTTCCCTTTCTCACCCTATTGGATACCCTGCAGTGTGTTTCCAAGAAGCTGATGTGTTTACATGGTAGCTGGTAACTATTGAAGACTCCTGAGTCTGCCTTCTGTGTATGGTTTTTAGGTCCTTCCAGAGGTAGGGTCCAGTGACTGGTATAATATAATATAATGCACTACATTGTATAATATGAGCAATCATATGATTGCATGTTTAAGTCCAGTAAGACAAAAGAATAATAGTAAAAAAAAAAAAGTTTAAGAAAGCCATAAAGAAAAAAAATCCAAAGTAAGATAAAAAAAAATATAGAAATTCCCATTTTTCCGTAACAAAATCAGTAAATAAAACCCATGCATAATGGGTACCATTGTGGCCATAACGACCCACAGTATAAAATGATCACATCATTTGTTTTGCATGATGAACAGCATAAAAAATAAACAAAAAACAATGACCTTTTTTGCTAATTTTCTTCCAAAACAATAATGGGAAGTGATCAAAAAGTCCTATGTAACCAAAAATGGTACCAATAAGAACTAAGTCATCCTGCAAAAAAAAAAAAGTTTTCTTACTGTTGACTGAAAAATGAAAATGTTATAGGTCTTAGATTACAGAGATACACAAAGTATATTTTTTATTTATATATTTTTATTAAAAGTATTTTTGTTGTGCAAAAGTGAAAAAAAATTAAAATACATAATTATGGTGTTGCTATAATATTGCTGACCCCTAAAATAAAGGTGTCACATTATATTTACCATAAGGGGAATGGCATAAATTTAAAATGCAAAAAAAAGTGGCAGAATCCCTGCTTTTTTTTTTTTTTTTTTTTTTTTTTTTTCTTCCCCAGTCCTCCCTGAAAAAGTTAATAAGTCATTAGGTTTTATGTACCCAAAAAAAGTGGCATTAAAAATAAAACTTGTCTTGGAAAAAAAACAGGCTCTCATATAGCTATGGCAACAGAAAAATAAAAAAGTTACAGCTCTAGTGATGCAGTGATGAACAAAATGCAAAAACATCGCTTGGTCCTTAAGGCATTAATTAATGACTTCATTCATTTTCGCATAGGAGCAGCTGCTAAACTCACAAGGGGAAGCCGGTTGGAATCGTTTGTTTGATTTAATCCAGTCCGAGTTGTTTGCAAGACCTGATGATGTCTACGTGAATATCAGACTGGTGGAGTTATTTCGATCCAATAAGAGACTAGATGAAGCTGTGATCCATTGCCTGAAGCCTGAGAGGAGAGCTCTTCGCAGTCATTTAGAGTGGTGCTCGTGTGTTGTACAGGTTTTAAAGGTCAGCTGATTTTATGAGATGTGTTTTCATCATCTGCGGTTCTAGAGGTGTAATTCCATTAAATGTGAATAGAGTTGAGTAACTTTGTAGACATTTTGTTTTTTTTTTTAGATCATGTTCTCCAATTATATACAATTATATGAAGCATCAGCTGATTGGCATTGAACAATTCATCTTTTTGCCTCCTTGTCGATATTCCGAAATACACATATATTTATATATATATATATATCTCACACACATACACACACGTGCTTTCTTTCATTTGCACATGCATGCACGCGCATTCTTTAGATATGTAGATGTTTCTCTGCTATATGTCATTTCTGTAGTCATTAACCCTTTGTTTCCTCTATCACAGGAGTACCTATCTACGCATCAATCCCCAGATAAAAACAACTGGAGAACATTTAATAAAGAACTGTTACTTGCACATTCAGACGTTGTCTTTCTAACCCTGTCTACTAGAGATGTGTCAGAAAGCAGGCTGGCTCTTGAAAAGTAGGTTCTCTCTACATATCTTGCTTGTAGGTTTCTACTCAAATAGGGATTCTTTTCAAGAGCAGTGAAGCTGTGGAACTCTGAACTTAGGCTATGTTCACGCGGCTTAAAATGGGACGTATTTCAGTCCATAATTACGCGCCGTAGTGTGCGAATTACGGCTGGCATACGTCCCAGTCATTACGGTAATCCACAGTTCTCATAGAGAACTATGGATTACGTCTTCTCTCCCTGCTCGGCTAATCCGCCGCGGGGGGATATACGTGACATGTCATTTTCTAGCGGCGTATACGCCCCGCTAGTAATGATAGTCTATGGGCCGGCGAGGTGCCGGCCCCCCGCTCCCTCCCCGCCCCCGTCCACACGGCGTAATTACGCCCCGCAAATAAGCCATGTGAACATAGCCTTAGGGTATGCGCACACGGCTTAACTGCGGGGCGTACTGTACGCCCCGCAGTTAAGCCAGGTGATCGGGAGCTGGCACCAATAGGCACGTACTCCCGCGGTGCGAGGGGGCCGGCAGCCCGCCGGCCCATAGACTGTCATTACTCGTGGCGCGTAAGCGCTGTGAATAAATGACATGTCAATTACCACCTCGCTCGTACAATACGATCGTATTGTACGAGCGGGGAGAGGAGGCGTAATGCTTAGTTCTCTGAGAGCTATGGATTACCGTAATGATTGGGGTGCATTTAGCTCGTATTAGAGCGCAGTACGCTTTCAATACTTGGTGAAATGCGTCCCAAAGTAAGCCGTGTGAACATAGCCTTATGGTGAATTCACTAACGAGTTCATAAAGGCTCTGGATGCATTTGTAGAGTGTAATAATATAACACGTTATAGTGACTAGGATTCTGGAGAATGGTCGTTGATCCAGGGATTTATTCTGATTTTCAGAATGGAGACGGGAAGGATTTTTTTCCCCCTAAAGTAAGGACAATTGGCTTCTACCTCATGGGGGTTTTACCTCCCTCTGGATCAACACTATAGCACAATAGGCTGAACTGAATCGACATATGATTTTTCTTTCAGCCTTACGAACTATGTTTAGCGGAAGGGTGTTATAAATTGTCTACCTGCATTAAGTAAGCGTATGATTTTAGTTTCTATTTTTGAAAAAAAATATGGCCTTATTTAGGAAAATGATCTAGCTCCGCTTTTATTTCATGTAGTACTCTGGAAAAACTGTGGTCGCTATGGACAACAAGGACAGTTTTAGGGTATGTTCACACGACGTCTTGCATCTGTGTGAACATCCGCTTTTCTATTGCGTCTCTGGGTCCATCAGAACTGACCCAAAGACACATCCAACAATTAGCAGTGACTTTATCACTGCCGGCAATGACAGACAGAATTGCATGTCATTTCTTTGACCGCATCCGACAGGCGCGATGCAAACACGCAGCGGCGATCTCTCATGTGAGCACCGCTGTATGTCTGTCATTACCAGCAGTGATAAAGTCACTGCTAATTATTAGATGCGTCTCTGGGTCCGTTCAGATGGACCCAGAGACGCATCACAAAAGCGGATGTTCACACAGACTCAAGACACTGTGTGAACACACCCTTACTGTTAGACAGTTTTCATAAAGAAGGCCCAGAGTTCTACTAAATTAGAGAAAATGTTTTTTCAGATGTATCTGTTATGGCCAGTTCAGCCCTATTCCATTAAGCTGTCGGTAACGAGAGCAGTAATTTAATGGTTGCTGCAGGCAATTGCTTTAATTTAGTAAAGAATAATTAAAAATAGATCTATTTTTTTTTTTAATAAGAGAATGCATTGTTCTTGTAAACTCTAAAACGACTCTAGTGGCTCTGTCACATCTTTATAGTAAGGGTTTGCTCACATGGCAAATTTGTGGCGCACATTTCGCTGCGTATTTGCTCTTTAATACGGCCAAAATGCGCGCCGCAATTGTGGTAATTCATAGCTCTCATAGAGACCTATTACGTCTCGTCTCCCTGGTGTACAATACAATGAGGGAGAGAAGTGACAGGTCACTTCTATGATCAGCTGGGCGTCAGCGCCACGAAGAAGTGAATGGGGCCGGCCCCCCCCCTGTGCTTGGAAGTACGCGTTGAACAGCACATGCTTACAAAACGCATGCTGTACTGCGTGCAGTACGCCATGTGAACATGCCCTATGTGTTACAGCCGCAGGAGAGGGCCTTTCTGTGCAGTGCCATTTGTGGCACAGAACAGGAGGCCATGAATGTATTAAGCGCTGCTCCAATGCTTTTAGGAAATGAGGGAGATTTTATAAAAACAACTCCTTGAAAAATCCCATTCAGATTATTTGCGACTTCTAAGATGCATTAATGAACGTTTAAGATGTTAACCCAAGTCCTTCCTTTTCAGTTTTGATCAGGCCCTGCTGTCAATAATGCGCCATGCAAATGGCACAGACGATCTTTCAGTGACATTTTGTGAAATGCGTGGGCATTACTACATGCATGCTGGAACTCAATTATTAAAAATGGCTCAATACAGTGAAGTTCAGTGGAAGGCTCTGTTGGAACCTGCTTCTCTTTGCTATCTTCTTGCTTTTCAGGTATGTAGACAGATGGTAAATTATAATGTGATTACAGTGGTATGCCTTTATTTTAATTAATCTGAATTTACTCCTATGTTCAGGTACCATGGAATAAGCCTTTAAAGGCAGATGAAAGCTCATGTAACGTTCTTGAAGGTTTAGCCTGTGACCGTCGGAGTCAATCAGGTATTTTAGGATTACCGTATTTTGTTCCTGACAGTAATACTAGAGTTGTCTGTGTAATTGTCAGAAAGCTGCAGAAGTCTTTTAAAGTTTTGTACCCTTTACTTTTCACAAGCAATAAGCTATATGATTTGACTTGGGCATCATCTTTCAGTTAATATTCCTTAGAAAAAATTTGATCTGACTCTTATTAAAGGGGTTCTCTCACTAGGCTGTTAGTCACAAACCGTTTTATAGTCACACTCTGTCTCCTTGGGCTGTGGTTGGTTCTTTAGCAGCAACTAGCATATCTAGCATTTCTGTTAGTAACTGAGCTGTTACACTAATAAGTGCAGGAGATGTTACCTCTTCAGTAAACACAAGGTACATGTGCAGTAAGTAATGAAAACAATGGCTTATCTCTAATCTTGTTAGAGATAATTATTTTCTCCAAACTGAGGGAGGGTGCTCTGTCCATCCATGGGGATGAATTCACTTCCTGCTCTAAGCTCTCTGCTCTAATTAGATAAAAATGATGTCGGAGTACAAGGTAACCATAGTAACCTGTGTGTACTCAGAGCACATAAAATGTCTCATCTCATGACTTGACTGCAGGGGATTTATAATGTGTAGTGCACAAGGCTACAGAGCTTAAAGGCTTAAAACTTGTCATTAACTTGGGTAAACAAGCTTCTGTACTAGAGAGAAGACTCAGCAGGGTGTGACTCATCATGGTCGACTGACAGCAGCTTGGATTAATGGGATGAGAGAGGGGGTCGGTTACATAGAGAAACTCGTGTACACTGGCAGTATATAAGTTCTTTATCTCCTGAACATAGTAAAATCAAAACAGCCATGTGTTTGGTAATAGTCTTCACGTACCTACATGGTAAAAAGCTGGTCATTGTAGTGAGGAAACCCCTTTAAATCCGGATGCAAAATCTTCACATTACACTTTACCTGAACTGCAGTTCTATAGAAATATTAATGTGTATTCCTTTTTCCACCTTCTAAACAGGACACTTGTTACTGACTTTGAGCCATGGCCATGATGACTTCCTCACAAATATAACAGAAACATTTGCAAATAAAAGTGGACAGGGTATTTTGCTCAAGTACCTGTTTGATGACCATCTGTCAATGGAGAATTCCTTTTTAGGCGCTGATGACATTGGAAATGTCAATTGTCAATTACCAGAATTAAATGATCTGCAACGATATGATCATGGTAAGGCTTATTTTTGTTTCTTGCCTGCAAACGCTGACAATATCTCTTGACCTTATTAAAGCAGTTATTGAACTTAAGCCTTCTTGTTTGTGTGCATATCAATGAATAAAATGACGTGGCCAAGCGTTGCAAAACATTAATTTCTTTTTCTAATATCAAAATGCATACAAAAATGTGCAGAGCTTATTAAGCTGTATTTGCTTCAGTAGAACTGGCTGCAAAGCTGGCTCTACTCTTCTGCATGCTTTGGACCTCAATCCTTAAAGGGGATTTGCCAGGACGCAAGTTCCTTAGCTCCTTATCAGCACAGGGAGAATGCCAACAAATCACACTGAGTCATGAAAGCTGCAGGGCTGAGAGGGAGGGGTGAGAAAGGAGTGAGGAATAAGGGAGCATCTCAAAAATTAACTGAAATAACAGTACAACAGTGGATTCTCAATACAGCAAGACACAGCCTCATAGACTGCACTTTCTTCCCTGTCCCTTGCAGCTCATTCATTTTCCCTGTCATCAGATAAGAAGTGTTTCACGCAAGCGTGGCCTGTCAGCTCCTAGGTCGTGTCTAATGAAAGCTTTCAGGTAACTAAGGGGGATTGAGAAATGCTGTAGCTCTCACAGGCTTCACTTTTTGTAATCACATATATTTAGAAAAGTATTAAATACACATTTTGGAGGATACCACGTCGACATTACATTGTGGCAAAACCCCTTTAACATTACAACAAAAAACCCTCTAATGAGGGTGATGAGCGTACCACAGGTTAAATATACCCTACAGCTTTATTTTTGTATGAGTTCTGATATCGGTAAAGAAATGGATTTTTTGCAACATTTGGCTGTCACTTTATTAACTGAATGCTGCCTTGGGTGTGGAGGCAGTCATATGTTACTGCATATGTCAAGCATCATTATATACATATACAACTCCAGTTATGTTTGATCAGTGCTTTCATTTCCTAGGGAAATTCTGTGCTTGCCAGCAAGGGAACAGTCTAGACTGCCCAGTGTTGATTTCTGCCTCGGGCACTTTACTTTCAGCGTGTAAACCGCGTCAAAGTGCAGACATTACGTAATCTAAATGGCGACTTTACATAGGGTACATTGTAAAACACTGTTCAGTCGCTTTGGACGATGATTCTGGATGCCGAATCAGTTTTAAAACCCGTCATGTGACCCTAGCCTTACAGAATCTTACGTCTCTTTTATATTGTTTTAGGTGCGGTGCGGGTGCATAATGGTAGTTTACAGCACTTAACCTGGCTTGGACTTCAGTGGCACTATATGTCAACTTTGCCCAACTTTCACAAGTGGCTTAAGCAGCTTTTTCCTCGGCTACCTCAAGAAACATCCAGGCTTGAATCAAATAACCCAGACTCCATTTGCATTCTAGATCTTGAGGTATTTTGAAGAATTTGTATTATTATTTTTAACCATAGAGAGTCTTTGTATGATTTACATCGGATATACTCTTGACTAAATATTAGACCTATATACAGTTGAAACCAGAAGTTTACATAAAAGATACACATGCAGGTTTTTCTCACCATCTGACATGAAATCAGAATAAACCTCACCTGTTTTTTCAGGTCAATTAGGATTGCCATAATTATTTACATTTGCCAAATGCCAAAATAATGAGATAATTTGAGGTATTTTTATTACTTTCTGCAAGGTCATAAGTTTACATACACTAGGATTACTATGCCTTTAAACAATTTGGGAGAGCCCACATGATGATGTCATGTCTTTAGAAGCTTCTGATAGGTTTATTGGCAACTTCTGAGTTAATGAGCGGCACACCTGTGTATGTATTGTAAATCGCACCCAAAACACACTGCGTCTGTGTGTAACATCAAGGCAAAGTCTAAAGAAATCAGCCAAGATATCAGGAAGAGAATTGTGGATTTGCACAAGTCTGGCTTATCCCTGGATGCAATTTCCAGATACCTGGTGCTTCGTTCATCTGTACAAACAATTATACGCAAGTAAAAATAAGATGGGAATGTCCAGCCATCATACTCCTAGAGATGGGTTCTGTCTCTCAGAGATGAACGTGCTGTGGTCCGACATGTACGTATAAACCCAAGAACAAAAGCAAAAGACATTGTGAAAATGCTGGTGGAAGCTGGTAAGATTGTGACATTATCCACTGTGAAACGAGTACTGTATCAACATGGGCTGAAAGGTCACTCTGCCAGGAAGAAGCTATTGGTCAGAAAGAAACATATAAAAGCCAGATTAATGTTTGCAAATGACCACAGGAGCAAAGACCTACATTTTTGGAGACACGTCCTGTGGTCTGACGAAACTAAAATTGAACTGTTTGGCCATAATGACAATTGTTACATTTGGAGGAAAAAGGGAGAAGTTTGGAAGCCTAAATACTGCATCCCAACAGGGGAAACACAAGGGAGGCAGCATCATGTTATGGGGTTGTTTTACTGCAGGAGGGACTGGTGCACTTCACAAAATAGATGGTATCATGAGGAAAGAAGATTATGTGGCGATACTGAAGTAACATCTCAAGACATCAGCCAGGAAGTTAAAGCTTGGGTGGAAATTGGTCTTCCAAATGGACAATGACCTGAAGCATACTGCAAAACTGATTACAAAGTGGCTTAAGGATAACGAATCAATGTTTTGGAGTGGCCATCACAAAGCCTTGATCTCAATCCTATTGAAAATTTATGGGCAATACAGAAAAGGCAGGTACAAGCAGGACGACCTACAAACATGGCTCAGTTACACTACTTCTGTCAGGAGGAATGGGCCAAAATTCCTACCAACTATTCTGAGAAAGTTGTGGAAGAATATCCAAAGTCATTCAATTTAAGGGTAATGTTATCAAATACTTATTGAATGTAAACTTTTGACTACAGAAAGTAATAAAAATACTTCAAAAATTCTCTCATTATTCTGGCATTTGGCAAATATAAATAATTTTGGTTCCTAATTGACCTAAAACGGGTAAGGTTTATTCTGATTTCATATCAGATAGGGAGAAAAACATGCATATGTGTCTTTTTATATAGTAAGTGTAAACTTCTTGTTTCAACTGTAGCTATACAGAAATTTCAGCATAAATGTGTATTGTCTTTGCAAATTTTTGTTTAATGGATGCCATTGGATCCGACTTTTTTCGCCAAAAAAAATCTTTGATTAAATAGGGTAAGAGCCATAGGCAGCTAGTGAAAAGCCATAGACAACTGTTTCTTGTTAATACAGGAATTGGATCTATGGTGTTGCAAAATTAAACTTTACTTTATCAGGTCTTTTTGTTTCTATAACAATTCAACAGATTCCAGTTTGAATTTTTAACAGACTTTTTTTTTTTTTTTTTTCATGTAGAAACACCCAATTGGTAACTTTTTTATTTCAGGGGCTCTTTACAAATCGTGGAACAACTCCTCTATTGGGATCAGTTCACACTGTTTGCAGGATACGTTGGAATTTGTTTTTTTCCTGTGACATTTGTTACTATATAGTCATAAAGAGCATATCGCATCGTTCCCCCATATTTTGGGGAGGAGAAAAATATTCTATACCTTGGTATGCATTTATTTGATGGGGTGCACCTATATGAAATAGTGCTGTAGATTGAAGCCAAAAAAGTTATACCAGCCCAGCAGAAGCCATAAGGGCAACTTTGTTGGTCTCAGTGGGGATTATAGGAGCCTGTAGATGCATTTAATGGGTATAATCATTTTTGGGCTTTTTTGGATGTTTAATTTGTGAGTTTAACACATGACTTCTTATGAGTAAATACGGTTTTTCTTTTCAAGGTATTTTTATTAGCGGTAGTATACACTAGTCACCTTCAACTACAAGGTAATTATAACACATCGAATGACCGACACCGACCTCGTTGCCTACCGTTGCCAATCTGCAAGCAGCTGTTCACAGACAAGCAACGATCTTGGTGGGATGGAGTCTATAGCCTTACTCATAAGATGGCTCAGTAAGTTGTAATAATACATTTACTTGACGCCTTCTAAAGGTCTAAAAATTTTGGAATCTCCTTTAACTTTGCCTTTGCTTAAATTTAGGCCTGGTACTGCAGCAAAACTTCGTCTTGTGATACAGCATGAACTGAACACTCTGCGAGCCATGGAAAAACATGGTCTGCAACCTGCCATCCTCATACATTGGGCAAGAAGTCTTAGCATTACAGTAAGTGTACATATTATGTAATTCTCAGGAACAATTATTGGCTGGGTCATATCCCTTGTTTTACCCCTATCTAGAGAAAAGGAACCACACTTCTGTCAGCAGGTTGCTCTTTGTCTTTTTTTAAAGGGAATTTGTCATCAAAAAATGGCTTATTGTTTAAGGCACATTTTTATGTTAAACATATTTTTTAAGAGGTTTTTTTTTTATTTTCCATATCCCTTTCAATATTTTTTAAAAATTCTTAGGTCCTGTAGTTTTCACAGTGGCCACTAGGCCTAATAATTATGTGAAACTTCCTGTTCTGTAGAGAGATTTTCAGTAGTCTGCTCAGAACAAGCAGGGTCAAACTGAAAGGAGACAACAATGTGTATAGATAACACAGGTTCCACCAGTCACCATAGAAGATATTCACATCTCCACCTCCCTGCACACTGACTTCTTCCCAGGTCACGGAGCATGACTAGAAAACTCTCCTATAGAAGTCCGTGTGACTGAGTCAGTCTTAAGGCTCCTATGTGCATGAAACTGCTGTAAAGCATCTTAATGCTGTTAAAAGGAGTGCAAGCAAGAATCATCTATAGACTACGGAATTGAGAGATCTACAATATATAAAAACTAAAATAAAAACGGATGTATCGGGGTCTTGTTTTAATAAGTGAAAAAAAATTGCCGACAGATTCCCCTTTAATCACTGAATTCAAACCAGAATACACCACATTGAGGTAAAAAAAAAAATGCAACATTTTGTATAGAATAATTCTTCTTTAGGCTTGATTCCAATTCTTGAGTTTATCGTAGAAGTAAAGACCATGCTGGCATGCAATGAATATGATGGTGCATAGGTGGTGTGAGAATGGTAGTTCATTGCTGCTGCATTGCTAGCGGCTTCTGTATCGTTCCTACACATTTCTTTTCCTACATGGTCTCTGCTTCTGGGATACTCCAATGCCTCTTTTTCTTTCTTTCTTTTTTCTTTTTCTTTCTTTCTTTCTTTCTTTCTTCTTTCTCTTTCTTTCTTCTTTCTTTCTTCTTTCTTTTTTCTTTTTTTTTCTTTTTTCTTTATTGTTTGTTTTTTCTTTTTATTTTATTTTTTTTTTCTTTTTTTTCTTTCTTTTTTCTTTCTTTTTTTCTTTCTCTTTTTCTTTCTTTTTTTACTTTCTTTTTTCTTTCTTTTTTCTTTTTTTCTTTCTTTTTTCCTTTCTTTTTGTTTCTTTCTTTTTTCTCTCTTTTTTTTTTCTTTTTTTCTTTCTTTTTTTTTTTCTTTTTTTCTTTCTTTTTGTGTTTGTTTCTTTCTTTCTTTCTTTCTTTTTCTCTTTCTTTCTTTCTTTTTCGGGAGGGGGGGGGGTGTATTGCACCTGAAGAAGGGTTTCTTATACATGACAGATTGATTGAACTCATGACTGCAGTGCATATTGGCTTGACTTCAGTGATAACAAAGTCAAAGAGCAACCTAGCAACTGTAATGCGGTACCTATTATTTAGTTTGGATATGTGTGAGGCAGTGGTCAGCCACCGATCTACAGGGAGCACCCGAAACCTTAAGAATCACTTGTAATAGTGTACCCTTGTGACACCTGAGGTGTCTTAAAAACCCACCCTTAGCTTTCAGAAAAAAATTTCCAGGCATGTTATGAAGCTGTCTGGAAAGAGGAGTGTCAGCCTATCAATTGCTTAATGCTGTAGGTCTCCATGTCCAGTTAAATTACTTATTCAAACGACACCAGGGGACTTTTACTATAACTGTTGTGCTAGAATTATGGTTTCATTGCTTTACACCAAATATGTGTGAGACGGTTTTGAGACACTACTCCAGGTTTTGTAAAGTGTTGATCATTCTGCATCCTATGGTAAGCCCAGAAAACCACAGAGCTACCACATATGACATTTCCTCACCATCTTTATCTCTCTGCAGGGTAATAATTTAAATTCGTTTTATGACCAAAGGTATTACATGGTCCGCTGCATTCACTATTGGAAGAAAGTATTGCCACTACTGGATCTGGTCAAGCAGAAGAAGAGCATTCCTGAGCCGGTTGACCCTCTATTCAAACATTTTCACAACAGAGATATTAAGGTATCCTCTATGAATTACAATTTATTTTTTTAAGTACCTTTTTTTTGTCAATTTGTACATATCAGTTTAGGCCTTGTCTAAAATGTAAATTTATTTCTGATCAGTGTTTCAGTTCCTGCATACTTTTACAAAATAGGTGCTCGGTCTGATTTAGTCCTTAAGCCGAACGGCAACATATTTTTTGTAGTTTTTGCTTCCTTGCATTTCAACTGTTGTAACTTTTTTAAAATTTTTTCGAAGATGCAGTTGCATGAGGCATCGTTTTATTTGGGACAAATTGTACTTTCTAGGGGAACAGTTATTACATAATTTTTACATTTTTTTTTTTTTTATTAAAATTGTTTTTACACCATTCACATTTCACACTTATTAACTTGTTAGATTAATTCTACAGGTTACAGTCATGTGGATACTTAATGGGTAGAGTTTTTTTGTGTGTAATGTATGCACAATTTTTATTAAATGCTTATTTTTATTTTATTATGTATTTATTTTTGCACTTTTTTATGTTTTGTTTTTCCCTTTTCTTTTTTTCTAAATCCCATGAAGGGAGAACTGTTTTACTTTTTTTTTTTTTACACTTAGTAATGTATTAACATATTCATATATGTTAATACATTATAATCTGTGTCAGTTTGCGACAGGCAGCTATCAGGGTAGCACACAGTTTGCCCCGACTGCTGGCTTCTTACACAGACAGCCCTGGGGCCACTCTTTAAGTCCCCAGGGCTGACTGTGCAGCCATTCCCTGGGTTCTGTCAGGTCACCAGAGTCCCGGTCACCCGACAGAGCAGGGGAAAGCCCTTTGATTATGCTGTGGTCACGAACTGCTGCAATCAAAGGGTTAAGTGCTGGGGAATGGAGCTTTCCCCTGCTCGCCGTAGCTTGCAGAGGCTGCGCTGGGAACAGGTCTGTGAAGTACAGAAGCGGCAAACTCCGATGTCTGCACGTCGCTGCAGACAAACGACCTGCACTGCCCAACGTCAAAAGTCGACGGTCGGTCGTTAAGGGGTAAAAGGCAGCATTGCGTGTGACAAACACAGCTGCTTATTATTAACTAACTTATTTAAAAATGCTATTTGTTATTATTATTAAATTAATTTCACTGGTGCTCTGAATTGGAGTAGATTACAAAAAAAAAAAAAAAAAAAGCGCATGCAGTAATGCAACTTGTGAATCCAGGCTAGTCCTGAGCATGTTAAGGGTGCTTTCACACAGTGCTTTTTATGCTTTTTAAAAGGTGCGGAAGGCAAAAAGAAATTATTGTTTTCACAAGTGGGGTTTTGGTGCGGGGAAGGCTCACAATTAATTGCTGTACATTCTGCAAAAAAAATTCTGAAAAAATTGCGGAAAAAACCATTTTTCCCGGGGTTTTTTTTTGTGAAATTTGTGCATTAATTGCTGGCCCCCCTGCCCCAAAAAACGCACTGTGTAAAAAGCACCCAAAGGGTCATTGTGTATTAAACATCTGTAAACAAAAGCATTAGTTCCCAATTTGATAATAGTAAAAAAAATTATTAAATACTTTGATCATTCTTCACTGTATAGAAGGGTTTTTCATTATCTGGAAAGATTGCCACTGACAGACTACATAGCATTCCATCTATTGAACTCACTGGTCAGCTGAATGGTGCCCATCTTCCCCCAAAAATGGAGAAGAGGCCTGTCACAGTTGGCCTGCACTCTAAAAAAATAGTGTAAGACGGGATTACCCTTTTTAATGCCCCTTTTTAATTCACTTTTCTAGCAGTCTGAGTTGAGCTACTTTTAGAAGATGAAGCTAAGTCGTGATAACTTAGAGCCACTAGAAATAATAGATCTGTCTGACACTCCTAATGGGACCATGTATTACATGGCTGTTTTTTTACTCTAGTGGTGCTATGTAATGTGTTAGTTCAGCTGCAGCAATGCTACTGCTGGAAAAGGGGGTTAGCCCCCCCTCACCCCCTTGTTCTCCACCCCAGGGCTTTTGGGCTGATGACCGGGCTTAAACAAATTTACATTAACTCTATTTCCTACAGGTTTTACAGTTGGTGCTACAAAGTCTACTTACTCTTATAAGATAGAATAGGGGATTATCCTTTAATATCTCTTAATAATTTTTTTATATTCTTTTTGCTAGTTATCTGAAGTTAGAGACTTAGAAGATGAAGCTGGTATTGCATTTGCAAAAATTGATTTTATTGAAGGAAAAGTTGATGATGCTATACTTGCTCTGGAAGCAATTAAGAATGTTGAATCTTATTGGAATCTGCTTTGGAACTATGCCAGAGGTTTTTTTTTTATTTTTTGTTTTTATCTTGCAAATTTTGGGGGGAGTTTGTCAAATCAAATTATTTAATTACTTTCCTTTAACAACGCTACATGTTCATGTAAACAAATTTAATAAATATTTGGGTAGAATGGGGGGTTTGGCCCCAGAACCTGTCAACAATAGTTTGGTCAAGAGATCGTTTGGATCACACCCATTTAACTACCTTCCAGACTAAAAAAAAAAAAAATGTAAAAAGTGAGCAAGAAGTTGAATATACTCCAAAATGGCACTTGTAAAACCTGTAGTTCACCCTGCGTGGTCCTCTGCTGCCATGCTAATCCATTAGAATCCTGCCATAAGCTTGAATGAATATTTATACAGTGCCAAACGTAGCTCCTCCTTCTGTAAACCATTTAGATGCTCAAGTATTAACCTCTTCCCGACATGGAATCTCTTAGCAAAGTGACTTCTGGAAAAATAAATTAAACCCCCTTTACTTTTTCAAAAAAATTTGCCCCGCCGCGGCAAGGGGAAAGACAGAAGGGGGTTCCTCTCCACGACAATTGTGGGTTCTAAAATCTTCCTGGACAGCCCTAACAAAAGCTCCTGGGCTGCTTGTGACGTCACTATGCCCCACCGTGCCTTGTGGGCATGGCCGGAGATGGTGATTGACAGTTGTCACGGAGAGCAGTACACAGCCGTACTTCTGTATACTGCACTACATTGTAACAGTGATCTGAAGATGACTGATAAAAGTCCCCCTATGGAGAAAAGTAAAAAAAAAAAAGTAAAACACAAAATAAAATAAAAACACATACATCGCCCTTTTCCCCTTTACAAATACCAGTCACCCCAAAAAATAAAGTACACATATTTGGGGATTTCCACTGCGTAAAACTAGTCAAAAATCTTCAGTTATTTATTTATGGTAAACATTTATGTTGAGCATGGTGAACACCGTAAACAAAAAAACAAATTCCGGAAATACGACAAAAAATCAAAATGCCAATGTGGTACCCCAAAAAAAAACCAGTTCATTCGCAAAAAACCCCAAAAAGGCTCTATATGTTGAAAAATAGTTATGGCTATCAGACGACAGTAATGCATAAATATTGTTTTACAAAATAAAAACTTTTTTTTTTTTTTTTTTTTTTTAAGCATTCATCATAAACAAACTATATAAATTGGGTTTTGCCGTAATCATAAAACTAACTTGTCACATATACTGCACGGTGAGCGAACAAAGTCTTGTCCCCCCAACGATGACACCAATGAAAACCTCAACTCATCTGGCAAAAAAGTCCATACACAGCTCCATACACAGAAAAATAAAAAAGTTAATCCGAGACTTTCGATGAAAAAAAAGGGTTTCCCCTTAGGAATAAAAGGCTTGTATTGTTAAAAGTAGTAAAACTAAAAAATTTTTAAAAATTTGGGTATCGTTGGAATCGTATCGACCTGCTGAGTAAAGCTAGCAAGTCATTTATACCGCACAATGACCGCTGTAAAAAATAATAATAAAAAGCACTACCAGGATTGCTGTATTTAATTTAAAAAACCACAAAAAAATTAATAAAGAGCAACAAAGGCAAAAACCCCCCAATGGTAACAATAAAAACATCTACTCTTCCCGTAAAAAACAAGCCCTTAATCGGCTCCATATACAGAAATATAAAAACGTTATGGCTATAAGACTATGGCAACGCAAAAAACACAATAGAAATAAGTTTGTAAAAAAAATTCAACGTAAAAACTAAAAAGCATCAAAAATTTAATCATTTTATTTGTACGACCCCATATAAAATTTTTCCTGCCTTTTAGCCAGCAACACCGGAAAAAAAAGCCTAAAAAGCGGTGAGGGGCTGCCCTTCCCCCCACCCCACTTCCCCATTTTCTTTGCCCAGTGCAAAAAAATTAAAAAAATGGGGTCCCGTGCGCCCAAAAGGCACAATCATCCCTAGATGAGATCCTTGAGGGTGTTGAATTTTAGGATGGGGGGGACTTTTGGAAGGTTTCACCTGAAAAAAACCCGTTTTTTAAGTTAGCCAGTCTTACAATGTGACACATTTTTCATATGTTTAAAATCTGGGAGGTTTAAAATGTCCCATTTTAATTTTTTTTACCACTATTAATTGACTTTTCTTTTAAAAAGGGCACTAACGCGACAAAATTCCTTTTCCCTTTTTTTTTTTTCTGTTAAGCCAGCTCTTCGTCGAGGTCACACCCTTTTTTCGATGAGGCACAGAATGTCTGAAAACTTTTTTAAAAAAAAAAAACACATATTAAATGTGAGTAAAGCAAATAAGATGTTATTTTCCCCGGGGGGCCAAATTGTGCCAATGCTAGCACAACCAAAACTTTGATAAATGCTAAACAGAAAACAACTCTGAATCACATGGGTGGGTAAAAGTATCAAAAATTTTATTTTCCATAAAGTGACACATGAAAATTTTTAAAAAAAAAAAAGGGGGAATCTGCCCACGGAGGGGTCAACACTGGCTGGGGGCGGAAAAGGGGAAAAACCATGGAAACTTTTTAAAATTTGGCATTAAAAACTTTTTTTCGGGTTTCCCAAAAGGCTTTTTAAAAATTTTGGGTGAGACCCTTACTAAAACCCTGGAAAAAAATTTAAAACCCAAATCGGCCGGGCCCTTTGGAAAGCAGCACCAGAAAAAAAAAATGTTTGGAGTGATGAAAAAAAAACCCAAAAAAAACAAAATTTGGGGTTGGGGTTGGTTCATTAAGAAAAAAAAAGGGCGGGGAAGTCCACAGGCCCGTTTATCACATCTGCAAAAACCTTTCCCCCTTCCTTTTTTTAATGGGGTGTAAGGGGGGCCCCTGCCAAAGTTGCAAGTAGGGGTTTTGGCAAAATCGTGTTTACTTTTGATGTAGGGGGGGCCCCCATTTCAACTTTTCAGGGTATAGGGTTTTTTTGCTAAAGGAAAAAAAATTTGTCAAATTTATTTGGGAAAAAAAAAACCTTTTTTTAAAATCTTTTAAAATTTACAGTTCTTTTTCTTGAAAAAACAAAAAAAAAGTTTAGAGATTTTTTCGGGTCTCGGGCTCCTAAATTAAGGGAATTTTGTCATTAACTAGCATGTATATAAAAAAGGTGTGGTGTGTGTATATTTTGGTGTAGTATAGGGTTTTGGTATGATTTTGGTGGGGTTTTGGTTTGTTGTGTGTGTGTGTGTATGAAAGTTTTGTTGTGTGTATGATGAAAGTGTGTGTGTTTTGGGTTTTTGTTTGGGTGTGTGTATATGTGAATATATAATGTATTTTGTTTGTTTATATTTTATATATATATATGTGTGTGGTTTAAAATATATATATATATATATATTGTTTTGGTGTGTGTTATAATATAATATAATATATATTGTGTGGTGTTTTAAATTTATAATATATATAAATGTTTGGTTGTATATATATAATATAAAATATGTGTGGGGTGTGTGTGTATATATATATATATTTATATTTTATGTGTGTGAAATATATAAAATATATATATAATATATATATATATATATATATATATATATTATATATATATATAATGTTTTGTTTGTTTTTTTTAACGTGCCAGGCTTACCAGCGTAAAGCACAGGAATTGGAGAATGAGATCCCACCCACAGAAGAGCAAGAAGAATATATAACCTGCATGCAGAAATTGAAATCCTATCTAATTAAGATTCTTGATGACATTTCCACGGATCCTTCATTGACTGCAAAGGTAATTCAACCTGATCTTTCCCGTTTAGTCAGTTGCTGTCTTTTCGATGCATAACCCAAGGTAATGTCATCTTATCTTATGTTATGGTGTTCTCATCTTATGTTATGGTGTTATTGATCATTATACTCCGTCTTACAATTATGCCAACTGCTCACAGGATATTTTTATCCAATAATTTTTTTCCAAAACTTTTAAAAACAGAACACATGGTGATAATTGCATTCTTTTAAAAGGAAATCTAGTGAGTATACTAAAAAAAACCTGAAATCACGATCGTCCTGATTTTCCGAGCCCTGGAAAGATCAACGGACGCCGGTTTTCCGTGCTTGGGAGTCTTCATATAGCTCAGAGCTGACCTGCCAACAGCTGGCGCTGATTCGTCGCGCACCTAGGGGGGCGGGCCCGCGACTTTTTTCGGGGGTCACCCCCCCTTTCTCGAGGGAAGGTGATCGTGGTGATCTCCTTATTTCCATTACTTATCTAAAAACATATACAAAACACACATAACTGCACAAACTTTAAAAAAACAAGTGAAAATTATTTTTTCCAAATTGGGGCTAGCTACCTTTTATATCATTATATTTACCCCTTGGTCAGTATCCTATTCTTTTTAAGTTATTAAAAATGATCATCTTTGTATATTTTAGCCTCAATCGCAAATGGGGGGGGTTTTCTAGCTACTCAGCTGTTGGATTAAATTGTATTTCCCATTGGATTCTTGTTAGTTTTAGGTAAAAGGGTTTGTAATCTATATACCCAATAAAAACCCTTGACAAAGGCCAATTCCCGCTTAGTTTGTTTTTGGCTATCACCTAAATTTCCCTTTTTTCCCAATAACACCTTTTAAAGTCGGCCCCACTTGGGACCGACTCGTAAAAGGTCTTGCTACTGCGATTCCATTTATTTCCGGGGAGGCTTATCCATCCTACTTATTGTTAAATTTTTTCTTTGCATAGGCAATCTGAGATTTATGCTCGTTTTAATTGATCCATATCACCCTTTATTCTTGGCCAACATACCCCCTTGCCACAGGGGCATTTTAACAGATAGACAACTTTTTGGGTGAGCGGTGTAAAACCTCGTACCATAACTTTTGCCAGACATAGGGGAAGAAATTAATACGGATTTTTTATTGGGGCCTGAAAATTTTTTGGTGATAGGCACGGTATGTGCCCTTTCTCTGTGTGGAACTTTGGCGTGATTTTTTTTTTTATTAGATCTGAAGGGGTAATAAAATTCCATCGTTTTGCCCCGTTGGTAAATAAATTTGGGGGTAATCCCGAATAAGGGCCAATTTTAGGGTCATTTGTAAAATATACCAACTTTTCGTAGGGTTTTAGTGACCAATTTAGAATGGCAATCAAAACTCATGGATACCCCAATTTTGGGATCTTGATTTAAAATCTTTTTTTTCCCGAAGCTCAAGTGACGCTGCCCAAATTTCAACCAATGCCTGAATTTTTAACGCTTTTTCCCCTTTCCCCCAAAAAATTTCCAAAACCCATTTTCTGTTTGGGCATTATGTAATCTGTTGTCGAACAGATGCCGTATTCGCATAAATTGGCCGGGGGGGTAGCATTAAGAATTCTGGGGGGGTGCTGACTTGAACTATGCAAAGGTTATTACGATCAATTTCCTTATGGTACAAGGTGTAGTAACTCTGCATTTTAATTGAAAAATAAGTCCAAGAAGCTGACCCTATCAGGGTCTTTTGTAAAGAGATTGGATCGGGGGGGTCCCTACTATTAAGAACTGCAAACTCGTTAAGCTGCTAGCTAGCCTCCAGAGGATGAAACGTCTCCACATAACGACCAGAGTTTTAAACACTGACCCATTCACTGTGGAGACTTTGCCCCATCCTCAAACGCCTCCAAAAAATGTTGGCCAGGTCGGGGTCCCGGAGAGCCCTCGCCATCCCTGCCGCTGAAAGAAGAATCTTGCCCAAATTGAAATAGTTTTTAGTGAGAACCAATCTCTAATAATTGCAGAGGAACCCAATTTTTGCCTATTTGAAAGGCTAGGATTTTGAATAAGTTTTTGCCTAAGGGGCTTGTATCCCTTCCTAATGGGGGTGTTCTATACAGGCTCTTGACGTCGAGGGTGCATGGGAATGAACTTATTATATCGACCTCTTCCTTGTGTGAGGAATCATTAGTATCCTTCGGACGGGCAACCCCCTTACAATGGTTTACAAAAAAGTGGCAAATTTTGTTGCAAGGGGTTGAAATATTGACCCTTTTTCCCGGAGAAAATGGGTTTCCCCCGGGGGGGAGGGTTGGCTAGACATTTGGGATCTTGGGCACAAGGTATAACACCGGGACTCTAGGATCTTCGCCCTTAGCAGTTTCCAAAATTTTTGTATTAAAGAGGCCCTTGACCTGCCCGTTATTACCATGTCAATTTTTATTTTTTTTCTGTGCTTTTAGGACCTTTTGTATATTCTCAATAACACTTTACGCCCAACTGTCAGCTGCCTCCCCTAAATACTTGCTTTATCCCTTTTCAAAGGGGCCTGCCACCCTTTCTGCTTTTTTTACAAATTTTGTTTTCATCCTTCTGCAACTCTCTCAGTGCCTCCCTTTTTCATCGTAATATTGGTGTCTGGGCTGGTTTTTCCTAGAAAGTAGTGAGCTTTTGGAAGGAAAAAAATTGAAATCAAAATACAGATTGGAGTTCTCCATGAGTTTGATTGCCATTCTAAATTGGTCACAAAAAATACGAAAAATTTTGGGATATTTTACGAATGACCCTAAAGTTGGCCCTTATTCGTGGGTTTCCCCAAAATTTTTTCCCCCAAAGGGGGGGAAAAAAAGATTGGTAATTTTTTTTACCCATTCAGATCTGAATAAAAAGAAAAAATCACCCGATGTTCCTGGAACACAGGAAAGGGGAATATCCGGCCCATCATGCCCAAAATTTTCATGCCGCAATAAAAGGTCCCTATTTTTCCACCTATGTCTGGGCCAAAAGATTTGGGACAAGCTTCTAACCTGCTCTACGAAAAATTTGCCATCTGTTAAAATGCCCCCGTGGCAAGGGATAGTTGGGCCCGACATCGGGATGAATGGATCAGATTAAACGGGCATAAATCTCAGATTGGCCCTATATGCAAAGAAAATTGAACAAAAAAGTAGGATGGGTAACCTGGCCCCGGGGAAAAAATGGAATCGTCAGAGAAGACCTTTCACGATGCGGTCACCAAGGGGGAGACTTAAGTGGTGTTGATTGAGGAAGTTCAGGGTGATAGCCAAGAACAAACTAGCTGAGATGCTTGTCAAGAGGGGGATATTGGAATATAGATTACAAACCCTTTCACTAAGGACCAACCAAGAAAGCCAATGGAAAGTCATATTTAATCCAAAAGCTGATTGCTAGAAATCCAGCTCCCCTTTGCTGATTTAGGCTAGAAATAGTAAAAATGATGATAGTTTTCAATAACTTAAAAAAAAAGTGTCTGACCAAAATAATTAATTTTATAAGGTTTGCTAGCCCCAAATTGGAAAATAGTAGATTACCATTGTTTTTTTTAAAGTTTGGCAAGTATATGTGGTTTTGTATATGTTTTTTGTATATGTTTTAGATAGTAATGGTTATAAGGAGTCCCACGACTCACCTTCACGCTCGAGAAAGGGGCTGACCCCCGAAACGTCGCCGTGACCGCGCTGAGGGGGCGGGAAAGAACAGCAGCCCGTGTTTGGCAGGTCAGCTCTGAGCTATTAGAGGGCTTTGAGAGACGAGTCCGGCTTTGTGATTTACCAGACTCGGGGAACTCAGGGACTGTATCGGGAGCAGGTTTTTTGGTTACTTTACTAAGGGGCTTTCCCCCTTTTAAAAAAAAATCGCAATTATACACTTGTGTTGTGTTTTAATAGTTTTTGGGTAAATTTATTGGATAAAAAATCCTGTGGGGTTGGGATAATTTTAAGAAGGAGTATGGATTTGGCAGGTGGGGATGCACAGCCGCTGCAAAACCGCAATCATTGTTTTTAAAACCCCATAAAAGGTTTTAAAAATTATTGACATTTCCTTGAGGGTATGGTTTTCTTTAAGGCTTGTTCACACCCCCCCAAAATGGGGGGCACTTTGCCGCGTATTTCACGGCGTATGTGCCAAATCCCAGCAAAAAGCACCCCAGTATTTCGGTAATCCACAGTTCTCATGAGAACTATGGAAATTTCGCCTCCTCTCCCCGGGCGTACAATCGACCCCGGGGGATAAGTGGGCATGTCAATTTTAGCGGGAATACGCCCCACTAGTAATGAATGTGTATGGGCCCCGGGAGGCCCCCCCCCCCCTCCTCTCCGGAGCCCAAAGTCCCGCCGAATTACTTTCGCCCCCCCAAATTTTTGCCGTGTGAACTTCGCCTAAGGATACCAGCTTTGTATGGAGTCTTGGGGTTTTCTTCAACGGACCTGTAGATTTAAGTCTGCAAAAATCTGATTTTATTCTTCGGGTCCACTGCAGAATTTGAGAGGTCTAACATAACTCATAAAAACATACCCTTATTGTTTCAATGGTCTGACTATTTAAAAAAAAAAAAAGGGCGCAAACACCCTGTGAAGTCAAATAGCAATGAAGGAACAAATAATGCTCACGTGGGTGGACGGAGTGATTTAGTATAGAGGTACAATGCTAAGGGGATGTTGGGGTTTTTGCCTGTATCCTGGGCCATCGCTTGGTGGCACCTTGGTCATGGTATTTTGCAGAATGGCCGTTAGGTCTTTAGTTGAGAAAATTATGTATATGGATATGATATTTAGCCTAGAAAATGTCCTGCAGCCAAACTACGTGGCTTGTATGTAAATCACAGTAGAAAATACAATTTCTTTATCAGAACCTAGTTAAAAATAAAAGATTGATATTCACAAAAGGTTTGTTAATTTGCTGAGATACAGTACTTTGCAAAAGTTTTAGACGGGTGTGGAAAAATGTTGCATGTTAGAATTCCTTAAAAATTTTTTAAAAAGTGTTAATAGTTTTGGATCATTTTTATTCCAATACATGTAAACAAAGTGCACATAACACATTGGGAGTGAAGGAGGACAAATACCTTGAATTAAAGATGTATGTTGTAAAGAAAATACATTTTTGTTTTTGCAGTTTGTTTTTTGAGGTACAATAAGATATACATAACATATAATAAAACCCCTCTCCAACAATTAACAGGTCCACATTAAAATGCTATTTAGTTATGCTATGCAGCCTCACACACAAAGGAATACATTAATATTCCAGGGGTTCAGCCTCCTAGTTTTGAACTATCTAAAGAATAGAATTATTTCGTTGTTGTCCTTTAGGAAAATTGCAGGGGGTAAACTGAGAGAATCTACCAACTCCGCTTTAAATTTACACACTGCATTCCTTTTATGATCTATTCGTTTTTCCAGTCTTATTGTTTTCTTACTACAAAGATTAGCTTTCAACATGTAGGGAACATTAAATCAAGACTTTACAAATACATTGCTCTTTTGATATTACACTGATCAGGAGATAAGAGATTTTATTTGCTTTGAGTGCACACAGATTTCTCTGATTAACGTCCTGCTCTCCCCTCCTCTCTCTGCTCTTTGTCTTTTCTAAGAGCAGGGAGTGAATCACCAGGAATGAACAGCTTGAGACTAGTGTATTTTCTCTAACAAACAGAAGAATAATTACTTTTGCTTGTTTACTTTGAGCTCTGTACTGCAAGTGGCTCTGTGAAACAACCTGGCGAGACAACCCATTTAAAGAGGACCTATCGCCTCCAGGGAAACCTCATGAAGCAACAGGAGACTAAAATACAAATAGTTTCTCAAATATGCTTCATTAGGAAAAGTATTTCACCTGTAATTCAGTTAAAAAAAAAAAAAAATACAAAAGCACTGGCCCTTTAAGACAGGACTGAAGTCAGGGGAGTCAGCTCCTGACAACATGATGGATTACGGTCTTGACAGCTCTGTGAAACTTTTCTACTTCTGAGCTGAGAGACCTACTGTGAAAGGGGGAGCTTGGAAGTCTACATAGTTTACACTGGGAAGCTCTTTCTGTGCTACTATTTCTATGCTGGTTGTTAGCAGCAGTGTAATATGGATGCCTGTGTGCTCTGGTGAGGAGGCTGGAAGCAACCCTATCAAACTATGTCCTCCGTGTACTGTGCCTGCAGTGTATGTAGAGTGGTAGACTTGGCTATGTCCTCAGCTCCCCTTGCACAGTTGGTATCTCCCAGGGAAGAAATCTTACCAGATTGTGAGGTCTCTCTGGGGAAAAAACCTGTTTCCCCGTAATACTGAGGGAAATGATCTGATTTGCTAATTAGTAATGACATATATTTGAGAAAAGTAATTTAATCTATAATTTTTTTGTGTGGTGGTGATTAGATATTCTTTAGTCCATTGATGCTGTACATTCCCACATCATGTGTAGAATATGAGCTACCACACTTAGGACAATTAAAATTATGTCATATACCAATTTTATTCAATAGAGTTGGTGATTTGTAAGCTCTGTTTAACAATAAAATTAGGAAAATCTATGATCCTCACTAAGTGAAAGTTTAGTGGTAACTCAAGTTATTAATTTGTTGATCCTCTGTAATTTGTCCTCTTTTCCTATTCTTCAGCTTGAATTTGATCTGTAAAGAGACATGGAGCAAGCTCTTGCACATCAAGGATATATTACTGTTAGGGGAATGCACCCCACATATTATATCAGTTGTGGGGTCTTTTACAATTTTTGCATTTAGTACCTGCTCCCGAGAGTGTTAATCATTTATTTTATCAATAAACAAAATGCAAAGTGAATGAACATATAGGTAACAGCACCAGTTCATCTATATGCACTTGTACACAGGTTTTGAAGGAACTTGGTAGTGGGACTGTTCTAAACCTTTTGAAGAAGTAACCAAAAATCTTCTGTGGATGTAGGCCTGCTCAGATCCTTCTGTTTCTTCATGTAATCCCAGACACACTCCATGATGTTGAGCTCGGGCTCTTGGGGATCCATGTGATCACTTACAGAACTCCAAAATTAAAACATTGGTCACACTGAATATTCATTTGATTTGGATTCCCTTTTGCTCATTCACTGTGAATTTTGTTAATTGATAAAATAGAAATGTTGATAGTGTTTTGTTTTTTTCTTTGTTTTTACTAACCGTTTTTATTGACATTTTCACAAAAAAAGAAAAAAAAACTGTATTAAGCAGAAATTTGATTTTTTTTTATTTTTTTTATTTTCAATCCCGGTATGCTTTGCATCTTATCAATAAGCCTCTAGCAAAGTGCATAAATAGTGATATGAAGCATACCACATCTTTTATTTATGACTGTGGCCCAGTGAAGAAATTAATGTGTCCTAAAATAATCACAAAAGAGAAATGGCAATAGCCATAAATAAATATAAATATCAAACTCACTACCACATCAGGCTGCCCCCAAAGAACCAAGTTACTCCATGGACTATTTAAAGATTCATATGTGTCTCTCTGCGGAGAATAGTTTGTAATCAGTCACTCAGTGCGCCCCACATTTATTTTGTAATAGTAGACATGCTCTGCACCCAGGACTTCAAGCTGACACCTTCAATTTCCCTAGACTACCTTTCAGGTCTTCTGTCAGGTACCTTTTTGTATATTAAAAGTAAGCCATTGATTCATTAGTCTCTACTTGTGTGAAATATTACAGATGGAAAGGTTTCCAGCATCTAAAAAATGTTTTTGTGGCGCCCAGCATCCACACTATCCGAATAAATATACATTTTGGTTAGCATTCCAAGTGATGGCGGTGCAGCTTTACAACCAGTTTTTCAGCAGACGACTCTTAACCTCCACTAACTGGATATGCACAAAGATAACATTCCATTTGAAGCCTCTTTCCCCCTCTTCTGTACCTAGAATGAGGAGAAAAGCACGGTCAATGGCGATAGTTGGATAGATTCCCTTCACACTTTACGTATGTAGGTCACTACCAGTTTCCAGAACTGTTGTACCTTGTAAGAAAGCCAGACCATGACACAGGTTTGCTCCTGGCATCTGACATTTTGGGCAATGTGGTATTCTATTTGGAAAACTGGGAGTAGTTGGTATTTCAAATGCATATTTCAGTTTGAAATGAGTCTCCCTCCACTTCTCATTAATGACATGACCCCTTTATACCTGACAACCCCTCAAAATCTGGGGAGCGACTTCTGTTTAAGTCATCTCTTCCATTGTGCAGTTTTTCTGTCCCTCCTACTTATTGAGATATTGATCCCTGACAAGGGCATATTATAGTGTTAACGATTTCCTGTGAGGAACCTCTACAACTAGATCTTTAAACTGACCCTTAACCGTTTTTTCTTAGAAATATCTTTTAATCTATGCAAACAAAAGGACTGAACTTGTAGATATCAAAAAAACTGCAAACCTGTTAGACTGAATTATTTTCTCGGTTCCTCAAAACTATATAATTTTCTGCCTGACACCTTTATCCCATTGCTCTTCTAAATTTATCCCTTTGTTCTTCCAAAGTTTGTCCTTTGTTGCTTGGAACTCTGGGTGCAACCATAGAGGAAGCAATTTGGACAATTGACAAGAGAGCTTATATTTTTCCTTTAACTCCCTCTTTTTGAAAGCATTCTTACTTAGCAGCGTTCCTCCTCCTCTCCCAACACACACCTGCCTAAAACATTTGCACAGAACTATAAATCTGACCGCTGCAGTTACTCATTGCAGATTTCTGCATATTCCAGGTATAAATTTTAGCCTTTCCTTTTGTGAGGTTGCATGAATACATATGGTAATGATCTAAATTACATAACTGTTCTGTGTCAGAAGAGATTTGCAGTTTTATCCAGGTATTAAAGCTGTCATCACAAACGTTGCATTTTATTTGTTTCAGCTCCCAGTACCTGTTGAATCCGTTGAAGAGATGCTTGATGAAGTAAGGAAAATTCTTTGTGAATATAATAGCCCAAATTTCAGAGACACCCAGTCCTTCATGTCTGCCTCAGCTATAAAGCATTCAACGCCATCTCCTTCAAAGTTCTCAGTGTCTCCAAGCAAAGCACAAAAGGTATTTATTTTAATAAAACTGTATATGATGATCTATTACCAAGGTGTATTCATTTTATATAAATCTTTTTAGAAAATGTAGAGGCGGCACATTCCTGCTTTTTTAATGTATTGAATTATTGCTTACTTTGCAGTCATTATCAAAAACGCCACCACCATGGGCTGAAGATCAGAAATCTCTTATCGAAAAACTCGTTCAACAAGTTGAAGCCTTAAAGGTACGTCTGTGATAATATGAAGTGTCTGTGTCAATGACAAAACCTTGGAACAATGTAAACCTTTATCTTCTATTACTGAAGTTGGCTGTGCACCCATCATGTTTGGGTTATTGGCTTGGTATGTATGTAATTTCCCAGCGTACACATTGACTGTATCTACAGGGTTCCATTTGCCTGATGGACGGCAAAGAAAATCCTTTTGGCCTCTGTTGGACTGGAATATGTTAAAGGGGTTTTATCATTACATGCTTTCGCAGACTTGAGCTGCTTCTATCTGTTACAGCTTCAAATCCAGGGGCAAGTCTCTTCTCTCAGTAGGTGTGACATAATCATTGTGTATTAGCAGTGGAAGAGAGTGGGTGTCACAGCTCTGCAGCCCTCCTGCATGCTTCTCATGGCTGCAGAGCTGTCATCTCCAGTCTGCATAAGCTCTTTGTAACCAGGAGCACCTGCATTGGTGTAAGCAGTCATACATACAGCCTGAACTGATTAAACAAATGTGAGAAAGGCACGCTGCTCTCTCCCCCATCCCTCCCCACACACACACCGGGAATAAGACTGTGTTATAAAAGGAGAGAGTGAATCTAGCATCTAGAGACTCAGTAATTACCCAGATCTTTTACATAGAACTATCACTGGGAGAAGCTGAGACAGCCTTTATTATGCACACACAATCCTAACAGGCAGTTTGTTTCACTTTCAATTTCAACGGAATTCAAAGGAAGCCAATCATAGCACAAGGGACGTGTCCAAACAGACTGAATGAAATGTCAGTCAGCCAATCTCATAAAAGGGGGCGTGTCCCATCCACCTGCTGCAAAAATAGCCATTGATGCATAGATTAGCTCAGATCTGCTATACTAAGTGACTTAAGTAATGCAAACCCAATTGCAAAAGTGCTGTCCCCCATCATTAGAGATATGATCTTTTTAGTGAGAAAACCCTTTTAATGTTTGGCCAAAAAATATGGATTGTTGTAGTAGACTACACAACCATGTGAAGTTCAAACTTGTGGGCATTAATCTCAGATTTTTAGCATGATTGAAATAGGCTTTTTTGAATTACCTTTAGAGCTTATGGTAAAAGTAATTAAAGTTTCAGACCTGATGCCACCATAAGTGTAAGAATAAAGTGAAAAGGGTCTTATTGTGCCCTCCTACATTGCCCCACCATAATGCCAGTCAGTTTTATCACTCTTACCCATCTCTAAACTCACCAGACATGTAGAAAGGCGAGGGTTAATGGGGATAAATTTGCTCCCTGTTGGGTCATTGCTACAGTGTTGTTCCTTTTTAATAAAGCTATGTTCACACGGCTTACTTTGGGACGTATTTCAGTCCGTAATTTGCGCCATACTGCGCGAATTACGGGCTGAAATACGTCCCGGTCACTACAGTAATCCACAGTTCTCATAGAGAACTATGGATTAGGTCTCCTCTCCCTGCTTGCACAATACGGCGAGCGGGGAGAGAAGTGACATGCTACTTATTCACGGCATATATGTCTATGAGGTCGGCGAGTTGCCGGCCGCCCCGCCCCCATACGCACGGCGTAATTGCTGGGTGAAATACGTCCCGTATTTAAGCCGTGTGAACATGGCCTAAGTGTGATTAGAAAGTACTAGCATAGCTTCATCTGCACAGATTTGCAGTGTGGTGTACAAATGTCTGCTCTTTTGCTCTCTTAGCTGTCAGTGTTTAGGGAATTGTGTTTATGAGCTAAGATGAAGGTTTAGTGAGCGCATAACAAATTGTGTACATGCCGGGCAGTACATGCTGCTTTTAGAACATTGCGGTGTCAGACTTGGATGCACATAAGGTCACAGCTTCCTGCAGGACTATTACAGATACTAGCAGATTGCAGCACAGTTCTTGGCAAAATTTTTTTTTTTTTTTTTTTTTTAAAGCGTTTTAGGTCCCTGTCATTGCATTTCTGGCCTCTGTTCAATGCTACATCGGAATGTTTGTCAGATGCCTGTGAAGCATGGAATACAGTAGCATCCTTCACTCATAGGTTTTATGTCATTAAAGAGAACCTGTCACATAGGTTATGCCCCCCTTGCTGAGGGCAGCACAAGCTAGTGACAGACCTGCTGTTTCCAGCGCTGTCCCCCTTATTCTGTTTTAGAGCATTTACTGCTTATTCCTGAGCAGGTGTCATCACCGCCCACTCGTGCCTAGCTCCATCCACTCACAACTGATTCAACCGTTTACTTCCAATAGGCAGCAACCTGTAAACAACTGTCAGGTGGGCGGGTCTAACACCTGCTCATGAATAAGCTGGACTCTTTTCTGGCTGCAGACTGACGGATTTGAGCATTGAATGCTCTGAAACTACTGCACCTTACGGGTATGTTCACATGGCATGTTCTGTCCGTGTGTATATCCTTCATTAGATGCATGTTTGGATCCATCTTTCGGACCCAAACAAACATCTAGCAAATTGCAGTGTGTTTTACATTGCTTGCAATGTAAAACCCACATCGGCGGTCAGACGAGTGATCTTCGATGCGAGTTTACTTGTGTCTTTCGGACCCATTCAAAGAATTGCCATGTCAATTCTTGATCCGAAAGATGCAGCAGGCGCCCTCTTTAAAACTATAGGGTGCGATCCTGCTGCATCCAAACATGGAGCTGCACCTGGATCCAATTGACGCAACATTTTTGGATGCGATTTTTGGAGCCAAAATCGGATCCAAAAACGCCATGTGAACATATTCTAAGAGCGATGGCACTGGACACAGCATGTCTGTCACTAGTTTCTGCTGTCCTCAGCAAGGGTGAAATACAATGTTAGATTCCTGTGACGGATGTTATACAGTGGCCGTTGTCAGCCATAGACTAAAAGGGCATCAAATTAACTTTTATTTTTTACAGGATCCCATTTATGGAATATCATAGAAATTATACTATTCCATGCTTTTATTTTTGAGGTACATCTCTATATACCATCCTGACAGGACTTGAAGCTTTCCACGACATATGTTCTGTATGTGGTTAACATATTGTTAATGTTGTAAATAGGGCCTAACAGTCTGAAAAAAGTGAAAAGCTCAACAGAAGACTCTATTTTTCCAAATAATGCCTCATGAACTGCCCTTACATGGGGTTTACATATGCATAGTGACAGTCTTTATTACCATTCATCAAATTACCACTCTACAAAACTGCATATGTTTTGCCATGAGTTGGCACAGTTTTACAGTAGTTTATGATTTCAGCTAGCTTCACCCAGAGCAGCTGTGCTGCCAAAAATCACAATTCAAATAATAGTGTGCTCGAATGGGGACAGATGTGGGAGGTTGACCCCCCACTGACCAAATGTTAATGGCCTCCACTAAGAAGTGGGCATTTATGGGAAAAGAGCTGAGGAGCTCCACAACGCACTCTATTGGATGTAGTTATCCTCAGTTCACATGTAGCTCGCAGGAGCCTAGCAATGTGAAAGGGATTTAAGCCAAACCAGTTAAGTTCAACTACGGACAGCTGTTTTGGGGTATTGGCCCCTCGTCAGTGCAGTGTAGAACTTACTGGTTGGCTGGGTCAGAGGCAAGAGTGGCTTCAGAAAGGGAAAGATCTCTCCTTGAGGAGAGGAGGGTTTACTTGCCATTCAGACCTCACTGACTGTCTTGCATAAAGCAAAGGCTTATCGGTCAGTGAGGTCTGAATGGCGAGTAAACCCTCACACCGGCCAATTTATTGGTTCCTCTCCTCAAGGAGAGATTTTTCACCTTTCGAAGCCACTCTTGCCTCTCACCCAGCCAACCAGTAAGTTCTACACTGCACTGACGAGGGGCAAATACCCCGAAACAGCTGTCCGTAGTTGAACTTAACTGGTTTGGGCTCAAATCCCTTTCACATTGCTAGGCTCCTGCGAGCTACATGTGAACTGAGGATAACTACATCCAATAGAGTGCGTTGTGGCGCTCCTCAGCTCTTTTCCCATAAGCCTTTGCTTTATGCAAAAACAGTCAGTGAGGTCTGAATGGCGAGTAAACCCTGACACCGACCAATTTATTGGTTCATCTCAAGGAGAGACTTTTCCCCTTTCTAGGGCATTTTTGGTAAGTTCTCAAACAACCCCTTGGAAAAGGGTCTGGAAAAAGAATCGCTTACTGTTGGTTATTCGAGATTAGTCTACTTTTGTTTTAATCGTGCATAACTCACAGATTCTGCTGGGGTATTAATGTAGATGTTCATTAAAAAAATTTGTTGAAAATTGATGCATGTCCCAAATAAAATTCTGCTTTTAAATTTATAGAAAGAAGTCTATGAGCTAAGAATGAATAGTACAAACACCAATGCATCATCCCAGCGTTGGGCAGCTGAAGGGTTTGGTGCTGATGCAGCGACTGATGGTTACCATTTAGCTCAGAGTTATTATGACCCACTAACAGGTATGGCTTTTTGTGTTTTCATTTCCTCCTTTAACTGTAAATGTACACCTCAAGTATCAACCAGTTTATGCATGTTTCTTACTAAATTGACATTGATGAATGCTATCCAGTGCCACTTCCTTGAATACTCAGATATTGGTGTAATAGCCCTAATTAAAGTAAATAGAGAGAAATCCATGCCCTTACTCCAGTTACAGCCCTATTTATATTTATCAAAGAGATTTTAAGTCACAGAAATGAATGCACCAGATCGGTGGCGTGAGCTTATACCCTTAAAGGGATCCTTTTTGCATTCAACAGGCTATGTGATCTCCTAGTACCATGTTATAGAGCAGAAATAGCTGAGCAGATAGTTCTGTGGGGAAGATTCAGTAGAACTTGTATTTTATTCATTTAAATCTCTTATTCTAGGTCAACGAGTCCAGTGGGACGGTGTTATCTGTGATTGACAGCCTTCCTTATATGACTGTGCATACAGAGACATTGATGATACCACCCACTGGACTCCTTAACCCAGAATAATAAGAGATTTAATAAAAAAAATAACGCAACTTGTACTGAATTTTCCCACAAACTATAAGTCTGCTCAGGTTCTTTTGTCATAGAACATCTCCCAGCAGATCAGCTAGCATGTTCAACATGACTGGTTCCCTTTAAGTGGAACTGAATATAATTGAAACCTGTATTTTCTATCTAGAGTATTAGTAAACTGACTAATGGAACACAAATATTTTTCCACTTAGGATACTTTGCTTTATGAATTGTAAAATATTTGTTCTAAGAAAATATATATATATTTTTTTACTTTTAGTTTCTACAACAGCACATCCTGGTTACTATGCTCAGTCACCAGCATATAATCCTCAACAGCTTCTACGACCAGTGGCAAATGTTACTCCAACCAAGGTATTTTAATTATTATGCCTTTATGTTTAGTATATAGTATAGTAAACGCCTCATGGACTATACACTACTCACAAGAAGTTAGGGATATTTGGCTTTTGGTTTAAAATTCAGGGTGAACATATTTCTTGTAATTCTTTTTTTTTTTTTAATACACTTTATAAGACTGTCTTATCTTTAGAATGCCCATGTCCAACTGTTCAGTGTCCTCAGCAGGTTGCAACAGAGAGACTGGAAGAGTCACAGAAAGACAAAGAGGTAAACGTCCTTTGGCTCCATCACACACTGATGACCGCTTCATTGGAAACAATGCAGAACCAGATGATGATTGCCACAGAACTCTAGGCACGTTTAAGAGGGGTGAGAGGCAACCAATTTTCACGTCAGACTTTTCGTAAACTATTTACATCAGCATGGACCACATGCTAGATGATCGGCAAGGGTACCTGACATGGCTGATGCACAGCGCATCGTTACTGGCCATCATATCTAAGCATAGTGAATTCAATTTCATCACTGAACAACACCAAGGACCACTGTTCCCTTATCCAGTGCAGATGCTCCCTGGCCCATGCAAGATGTTGATGCCTGTGTCTGGTGCTGTGGTCAGGTCATCTAGCACACAGACCACGCTGATGTAAACAGTTCCAAATGGTCTGATGTGACACTTGGTTGCCTCTTACCTCCCTTAAACGTGCCTGGTGTTGTGTGGCATTCATCATCCGGTTCCACAGGGCATTTTTCACATTGAAGCTGTTTTCATTGTGTGATGGAGCCAAAAGACGTCTTTTTGTGACTTTTCCAGTCTTTGTATCTCTGGTACAACCTGCTGATGACACTCTACGCTCAGTGGCCACTTCCGTCTGAGAACATCCTGCTTGAAGTCTCGCAATGACAAGGTAATGTTGATCAATTGTCAGGTGTTGTCTTGTTCTCATGATGTCTAAATGTGAACATTATGATGAGGAGGACTGTTTAAATCCTACACTGATCCCCTAAATGTATTGAGCTTTTCAGGGTTCAACCATTATTAAACTTGATGTTAAAGATCAGCAGGTTGTGCAAAAAGTACTGAAACACTGAACAGGTGGACATGTGAATTCGAAATTTAAGAGATGGTCTCATTTAATTAATTTAAAAAAAATTCAAGACATTTTATGTTCATCCTAAAATTTCAACCAAAAACCTAACTTTTTGCGAGTAGTGTATATTGTATATATGAGTTTTTACTTGGCCGTTGATCTTTTTACAGCAGATATTATGTAAGAAAATCTGCTGCTAATAGCAGTGTCTCTTTAGTGCTACATGCTCACTAGAGCTATGTGTGTGTAATGGGCTGCAGGACGTAACCTAGAATCACACACTCGAGTAAATCACATGTGGATGAAACCTGCAAAAAGAGCCAATGACTGCATAGTTTGCTGGTAAAATGGTGACGTTAGTGGCAAATTTGTAGTTGCCTTAGCAGGCTTGGTTTTTTCCACATACAGTTGTCGGAGCATGGGATCCCACCATAACTCGCTGTAGTTGGTATTGACTGGCCTCTAAGGCTATGTTCACACGGCTTATTTGCGGGGCGTAATTACGCCCCGCAATTACGCCATGTGTGCGGGAGCGGGGGGCCGGCACCTCGCTGGCCCATAGACTATTACTAGCGGCGCGTATACGCTGCTAGTAAATGACATGTCACTTATCTCCCCCCGCAGCGGATTCGCTGAGTAGGGAGAGGAGACGTAAGCCATAGCTTTCTATGAGAACTGTGGATTACCGTAATGACTGGGACGTATTCCAGCCGTAATTCGCACAGTACGGACTCGATTACGGACTGAAATACGTCCCATTTTAAGCTGTGTGAACATAGCCTAAGGCGTTAACCAAGCTGATCAAATACACACTCAAATTAAAGATAAAGTTACAGATGTAAAGAGCAAATGGGTTTGGGAGGTAGAATTGAAGAAAATATGAGTTGGCCAATGATAAGACTTCACTCTGCAAATCTGATCGGTCGTCCACTGAGAAAGTTTAAAGCAGCTTCCAGTGTTTATATCTGTTTCTAACAAGATTGAGTAGTTTTACATTCTGTGTCCTATTTATGCCTTTACTTAGAAGACCTTTTATTTCTCCTACAGACGTCGGTTTATCCAGTCAGTAGAATGACCACTCAACAGCACATGTACGCCATGCATACGCCGCCAGTACAGAGTACACCTATAGTTGGGCCTGCATTACGTTTTGAGTCTCCTGCAACAAACATTTTGTCTCCTCAACCTGATGATTATTATAACTACAGTTTGCCTCCAAACACTGCAAATCCAGCACTGCCAGAACCAGGCTATTTCTCGAAAGCGGCTCTTGCGTCCCAGCCAGCTAAATCTGATGGGCCAAAGATGGAGTTTGGGAAGGGTAGCTTTGTTCAGCCAATTCCAAATGAAGGATCAAAACCACCTCCGTTTATTGCACCGTTGCAGTCTACTCCTTCATCTACTTTCAAGTTTAATTCAAATTTCAAGTCCAATGATGGAGACTTTACGTTTTCCAATAATCAAGCTGGTACACCATCAGGTGCTGGGAATGAATGTCTTTTAAGACTTTTGACGTCCGATAAGACTGTTCCTGACCAAGGGAAGCCAGTCGTTTCATTTGATAGTACCGCAGATTCAAGAAATGCGTTCAGATTTGGTGAGAAAAGCTTTGGAAACAGCTTTGATGCCGCAATTCCGACTCAAGATAGAAGCAGTGCAGTGTTTGGACAAGGGGATAATGTATTTAACTTCCAAAGCTCTGGAAAGAAAGGCTTTGTGCCTACAGCTTTTGATATGCCGTCAAAGGAAGTGCACAACCAAAGTCGTGAGTCCGATGGAGCTGGTGAATATGTCACTGAAGAGGACGGGCCTCATTTCGAACCTGTAGTACCTTTACCGGAGAAGATTGAAGTAAAAACGGGAGAAGAGGAGGAGGAAGAAATGTTTTGCAACAGAGCAAAACTTTTCCGTTTTGATGCAGACTCAAAAGAATGGAAAGAGAGAGGCTTAGGAAACGTGAAAATTTTAAGGCATAAGGTATCTGGCAAAATACGTCTGCTAATGAGAAGGGAACAGATTTTGAAGATTTGTGCAAACCATTACATAAATGCAGAAATGAAACTGAAACCACTTGCTACATCTGATAAATCATATGTATGGCACGCTTATGATTATGCTGATGAGATGCCAAAGCCGGAGCAGCTTGCAATTCGCTTCAAGACTGTAGAAGAGGCCTCACGGTTTAAAATGAAATTTGAAGAAGCACAGAAACTACTCCAGTCTATAGAAGACCATGCTAATAAGCAGACTCCACCTGGTAAAGATCCATTGAAATCAGATGGAAAGCCCAAGCCCGTTTCCCTTGATGTGCAGTTCGGTTTTAAACCGGGAGAATGGCAGTGTGGTATCTGCACTCTAAAGAATAAAGAGACCTTTGTGACATGTGCTTCTTGTCAAGCCCCCAATCCAAACAGTAAAAGCTCAAGAGAGATCCCTGCAGCTAAAGACACTAAACCTGTGCACACTGGAGTTTCTATAAGTATGCCTGCATCTGCTTTCTCGTTTAGTAAAGACACTCTAAATATCAAGTCCACTTCAAGTGAGCAACCTCCAAAGAGCAGAGAACAGTGGATATGTAGTAAGTGCTCGACAAAGAATGACATGGTTAATAAACAGTGTGTGAACTGTCACCCTTTACATCAGAGTGATGGGAAAACAGTCTCTTCTTTTACACCAAAATCTGTCGGCGACTTAAATGTCACAGGCGCACAAAGTAGTTCTTTTGGCTCGGCCTTCTTGAAAAAACCTGGACAGTGGCGTTGTGATCAATGTTCGATACTGAATGAACCTTCTTTAGTAAAGTGTGCTGCATGTGACGCTCCACATTCATCCAGCGGTTTGCAAACGACAGCACAGTCTGCTTCATCTTTCAAATTTGTCATGACTGATACAGGTTCATTAAAAGATTTTGGGTCTGCCTTTGCAAAGAAGGAAGGACAGTGGGATTGTACTGTATGTTTGGTGCGCAATCCAGAAAATGCTGCAAAGTGTCTATCTTGTGAAAATCCAAAAGTGGCACCTTCAGCAAATGTGACAGGGCTTCCAATCCAACCATCTAATGTCAGTTCTGGCAAGGTCCAAAATGGTAGCCTTGCAGCCATGTTTCAGAAAAAAGAGGGACAGTGGGACTGTGAGGTTTGTCTGGTTACAAATGAGGGCTCAGCGATGGCGTGCGTTTCCTGCACAGCATGCAATCCAAATGCAAAAAGTGTCCCAGCCACATCGGACACAAAATCAACCTTTGCATTTCGTCCAAAAACAAGTTCTGAGCCATTTGGGCAACCTTCAACAGGGTTCAAATCTAATATTTCGGCAAAAGATTTCAAGTTTGGCATAAGTGAGGATAAACCGTCCTTTGGTTTCAAAGCACAAGGTACCAAAGAAGAGACCAAATCTGAGGGTTTTAGTTTTTCTATGCCTTTTAATCCAGGTTCTATTAAGTTTGGGCTTACAGATGCTAATTCAAAAGAACAGGGAAAAGAAGCATCTAGTGTTACTACGAGTAACGTGGAAGACAGCAAAGAGGTTTCCACATCACCTGATGCTGGATTAAAATCTGAAGAAAGTAAACAAAAAAGTGGGGAGATATTTGGACAGACTGCAGGTACCTTTTCTTTTGCTGATATTTCTAAAAATACTGAAGGCTTTGCATTTGGCAATACAGATGCCAATTTTAAGGGCTTTTCTCGTGCAGGAGAAAAATTGTTTGCATCCGTAAATGATAGAGGGGAAAAAGCAAATGTTTCTGAGCAAGAGGCTTTAGATGATCTGTACAAAACAGATGATCGTGATGACATCCATTTTGAGCCCATTGTGCAGCTTCCTGATAAAGTGGAGCTGGTCACCGGGGAGGAAGACGAGACTGTGCTTTATTCACAACGAGTGAAATTATTCCGGTTTGACACAGAGATCGGCCAATGGAAAGAGCGTGGCGTTGGCACCCTAAAAATTCTTAAGAACGAGGTAAACGGGAAACTCCGAATGCTTATGCGACGAGAACAAGTGCTGAAAGTGTGCGCAAACCATCTGATCACAACAACCATGAACCTAAAACCTTTGTCTGGCTCAGATCGTGCATGGATGTGGATGGCTAGTGACTTCTCTGATGGGGATGCAAAGTTAGAACAACTGGCTGCAAAGTTTAAAACGCCAGAGCAAGCAGAAGACTTCAAAAGCAAGTTTGAGGAGTGCCAACGCCTGCTTTTAGACATCCCCCTCCAGACTCCTCATAAGCTTGTAGATACTGGAAGGACTGCCCACTTGATAAAGAAAGCAGAGGAGATGAAAAGCGGACTTAAAGATTTGAAAACCTTTTTAACTGACCAAGCTAAACCCGCAGAGGAAGATACTAATCTTAGTGATTCTGTAGACCAGGTTAAGAAAATGGCTGAATACACAGAGGCTACTTACGAGTGGGACAATTATGACATGAGGGCAGGTGGCCTTGAAGGCAATTTGGATGACTCGGTCTATGCATCACCCATAGCGAGCAGCCCAGAGAAAAGCAGTCTCTTCAGATTTGGGGAATCAACTTCTGGATTTAATTTTAGTTTTCAACCTTCTGCAAGTCCTGGAAAGTCTCCAACCAAAATTAATCAGAGTAGAGTTTCTGTGGGGACTGATGATGAGTCGGATGTCACCCAGGAGGAGGAGCGTGATGGTCAGTACTTTGAGCCTGTTGTCCCACTACCTGACTTAGTTGAAGTCACCAGTGGTGAAGAGAATGAGGAGACTCTCTTTTGTCACAGAGCAAAACTTTATAGATTTGATAAAGATACAAATCAATGGAAAGAGAGAGGAATAGGAGACTTAAAGATTTTGCAGAACTATGACAATAAGTCTGCCAGAGTAGTGATGAGAAGAGATCAAGTGTTAAAACTATGTGCCAATCACCGTATAACACCCGATATACATCTTGAGCCCATGAAAGCAGGCTCTCAGAGAGAGTGGGCATGGACCGCTCATGACTTTGCAGAAGGAGAAGGTAGAATAGAGTGCTTTGCTGTACGCTTTAAGCTTCAGGAAGTTGCTGATCTGTTCAAAGAAGTTTTTGAAGAAGCAAAAGTTGCTCAAAGTAAAGGTTGTGTGCTTGCTCCATTTTCGAGTCGCGTCACAAGTCCAAAAGCATCACCATGTGGAAAGGCAGCTGTGGCCATATTGGAAGAAACTACAAGAGAGCGGACAGATCTGCCATCTGTAACATCCACTGCTGCAGAAGCAGAATCTAACACATCGGGCACACCTGAGAAGCCCACTACAACTGTGGTGTCCCCTCCCAAGTTTGTATTTGGATCGGATGCTGTGAAAAATATTTTTGGTACAGAGAAGCAGGGTTTCACATTTGGAAGCCCTTCAGGAGCTGGAACCATGTTTGGTTTCAGCTTTAATTCATCAAAGACCTCTAGTAAAGAAGAACAAAAACAACCATCAAAACCTAATTCTGCACCATCTAACAATCCCAAAGATGCCACCACAGCTTTTGAGAAGCCATCTCAACAAATGTTGCAAAATCCCACCATCTCATCATCTGCTACATTATCTGCCCAACCACAGCAGCATGTTCCAGCTAGAGGTGAGGTTTTTTTTTCTCCTGTAGAAATGTCTTCTATTCTAGAGCTACATACGATTTAATATAAAAACGCACGCTTTGGTATATATCTGCTATTTAATACTTTCTGCCAGTCCCACTTGATGCCTGTGCTCTAAGTCCATAACGCTGTAACATCATCTGTCATGCAGCAGGGATTTGTCTATTCATCCTGTAACAGCAGTCACGTAACGTGACTGCACAACCGGAGCTGGAGGTAAAAGGCTCAAGAGTAACTTCTCCATGTGAGCTATTGCACCCTCTCAACAATGTAATGGGTAGGTTCTGCCTACAAACTTTCTGCTTATACCATAGGACCACATCAATGGCCACTTGAGTAAGCGCTACACATGACCGTTTAGCTGTCATTTCTACCATGAAGAGGTCTGTCCTTGTGTAACTTAATTTTAAAGGGGTGTTTTCACCGTAGACTTTTTATCGATAGGTCCAGGTTTCACCTCTGAGGCCTATCTTTGGAATGAGCCCTCGAAAGGGTCGAATCCTAATGGACAGCACAGTCTTGCGCACGACTCTTCTGTTCTGTGGGAGCTCAGAGTACAACCGAACACACAGCTCAGTGTGACTTGGAACTTTAATAGAACAGAACCGAGACCTATGCACAAGCGCGACCGGCTCTCCATTCTGAGCCAACACCCTTTCAAGTCTATGATGGTTTGCTTAGTCTGAAGTCAATGATGGAAACGCATGTAAAGAAAAGTGACAGACAAAAGGCGCACTTTAATGAAAAATAATTTTACAGTGCATAGTGTTCCAATTGGTATACACTGCTTATAAACCTACTTCTGATAGACTATAGCTGCAAGGACACATACTAGTGGATTCATTTAATAAGCTGCTCTGTAGATACTACCAGAAAGGATTGATATTTTTTTTTTAATAAAAATTAGGATCTTTGCTTCTATACTCTTGCTATACCACTTGTATCTTGGTGTGGTAACAATAGTATCCGATAAGCTAAATATGACATGTCTTGTTTTTTTTTCCTGGTGGCATACACCATATACCTGGTGTGTCAGCCGTTATAAAGATTCTATGAACCATCACATAAGTTATGGCCTCCTTGCTGATTTGCAGCACAAGCTAGTGACAGACATGCTGTTTCCAGTGCCGTTTTCCTTATTCTGTAAGATGCTGGAGTTTTAGGCTATGTTCACACGGTGTAATTGCGGGGACGTATTTCGCCCGCAATTATGCCGGGGGATGGGAGAGGCGACAGCCCGCCGCCCCCATAGACACTATGGAGACGTAATCCATAGTTCTCTATAAGAACTATGCAGTACGGCGCGAAATACAGGGCGAGATACGTCGCAGTATAAGCCGTGTGAATATAGAGTATTTAATGCTCAAATCTGCAGTTTTCAGCCAGAAAAGAGTCCTGAAGAGAGTCAGTTTAATTCATGACAAGCCTACCTCATAACTGATTACCCTATTACTTTGAATAGGTAGAATTGTTATTAATTGTCAGGTGGGTGGGACTAGCCTTGGGTGGGTGGGGCTAATAAGCTGGACTCTTTTCTGGCTGAAAACTGCAGATTTGTGCACTAAATGCTCTAAAACTCTAGCATCTTATAGAATAAGGGACACAGCGCTGGAAACAGCAGGTCTGTCACTAGCTTGTGCTGTCCTCAGCAAGGAGGCATAATCTAGGTGACAGGTTCTCTTTAAAGACCTTTACAAGGGGTTATCCCATGTAGTCATTCCTGCAGGGAAAACTAAAAAGCGAGCCTCCCGTCGGCCCCATAGACATGCACTACTGTCACTTATCTCTCCGCGAGTACAATACGATCATATTGTACGCCCGGGGAGAGGAGGCGTAATCCATAGTTCTCTATGAGAACTATGGATTACTGTAATTATGGGGCACATTTTGCTCATATTAGAGCGCAGTACGCCACGAAATGCGCCCCAAAATAAGCCGTGTGAACATAGCCTTAAAGTGAACTGTAAAAATTTTTTTTTACTTGTTGGTAAAACAGATGTGTGTAACAGCTGATCATTTGCCACTTTGTGCAAGCCCACTTTTTAATTTTTTTTTTTTTTTTAATTCACAACTTATATTTAATCTAACCTGATTCTGTTTGTTGTTAGATAGGGTTATCCGTATATAGGCACATTAAAAATATGAGCTCCTACACCTCTTTACTTCTATTTCAGAGGAAAGCTGATCACAGCCAAAATGCACAATGCATGTGATTCTGGGGGTCTCCACAATCGAACCTTCAAGGATCCTTACCTCTGTCATGTGACTGTGACAAGTTTTCTGAAACTAGGAAATAATTCCAGTTTAACTGCCAAATGTTTGGTTATATTCCAGCTCCGTTTTGAATAGAGTCCCTATAACGGATCTATAGTTTCATTAGCTGCATTAATTTTATACACTGATCGGATTCTATACAAATCTGTCAGAAAACTGCCACAATCCGTGAAATACTGTTTTCCAGAACTCTTACATCAAGTGCTGCAGGCGAAGCTATTCTTGATGTAAAAGCAATGGAGCTGAGAAAGGGAACTCGCAGAGGAATTGTATTTGTAGAGAAGACCAATATAGAATATATATTGTGTGTGTATTTTTGGTGTTACATTTTGTATAGTAGAGCTTTAACCTTGTGGTGGCATGGCCAACTGTGATTTATGGTAACACTACAAGAGATGGTTTTTTTCTTTTTTTTCCTAAGTTTGTCTATGATAACGTTAGAAGTGACCTTTTAGACATTAAACTTAGAGTAGTCTCTATAGTTTTAGTTATTCTACAGTTTATAGGCAAAGCAGTAATCTTAAAGGGGGGTGTGAGCTGAACCAAAGAAGCCCTTCTATAATTGCTTACCCGAGTCTTTATTCCATGTGATGTTTTCTGTGTGAATTTATGCTTTCCTGTGCTATATGTAGCCTTCCTTCACTGCGACTGAGCAGCAGAATTTCCCTTTCTTGGGCTTGGGCCCATCCTGTGCTATTATGTAGCCTTCCTTTACTGCGACTGAGCAGCAGAATTTCCTGCTTTGTCTTTCCCATTCCTGTGCTATATGTAGCCTGCCTTCACTGCGACTGAGCAGCAGAAATTCCTTGCTTTCTCTTTCCCATCCTGTGCATTTGTAGCCCTTTTTTTTACTGCGACTGAGCTGCAGAATTTCCTGTGCTCTGTCTTGTCCCCTCCTGTGCTATATGTAGTGCCTTCTTACTGCGACTGAGCAGCAGCCTTTGGTTTCCCCGTGCTATGTGCTTTTTCTGTGTGTAATTTTGCTTTCCTGTGCTATATGTAGTCCTTCCTTCACTGCGACTGAGCAGCAGAATTTCCTCTGCTTTGTCTTGTCCCATCCTGTGCTATATGTAGTCTGCCTTCACTGCGACTGAGCAGCAGAATTTCCTATGCTCTGTCTTGTCCCATCCTGTGCTATATGTAGCCTGCCTTCACTGCGACTGAGCAGCAGAATTTCCTGTGCTTTCTCTTGTCCTATCCTGTGCTATATGTAGCCTTTCTTCACTGCGACTGAGCAGCAGAATTTCCTGTGCTATGTCTTGTCCCATCCTGTGCTATATGTAGCCTTCTTTTACTGCGACTGAGCAGCAGAATTTCCTCTGCTTTGTCTTGTCCCATCCTGTGCTATATGTAGTCTGCCTTCAGTGCGACTGAGCAGCAGAATTTCCTCTGCTTTCTCTTGTCCCATCCTGTGGTATATGTAGCCTGCCTTCACTGCGACTGAGCAGCAGAATTTCCTGTGCTCGGTCTTGTCCCATCCTGTGCTATATGTAGCCTTCCTTCACTGCGACTGAGCAGCAGAATTTCCTCTGCTTTGTCTTGTCCCATCCTGTGCTATATGTAGCCTTCCTTCACTGCGACTGAGCTGCAGAATTTCCTCTGCTTTGTCTTGTCCCATCCTGTGCTATATGTAGCCTTCCTTCACTGCGACTGAGCAGCAGAATTTCCTCTGCTTTGTCTTGTCCCATCCTGTGCTATATGTAGACTGCCTGCAGTGCGACTGAGCTGCAGAATTTCCTCTGCTATGTCTTGTCCCATCCTGTGATATATGTAGCCTTTCTTCACTGCGACTGAGCAGCAGAATTTCCTTTGCTTTGTCTTGTCCCATCCTGTGCTATATGTAGCCTTCCTTCACTGCGACTGAGCAGCAGAATTTCCTGTGCTTGTCTTGTCCCATCCTGTGCTATATGTAGCCTTCCTTCACTGCGACTGAGAATCAGTATTTCCTGTGCTTTGTCTTGTCCCATCCTGTGCTATATGTAGCCTTTCTTCACTGCGACTGAGCAGCAGAATTTCCTGTGCTCTGTCTTGTCCCATCCTGTGCTACATGTAGCCTTCTTTCACTGCGACTGAGCAGCAGAATTTCCTGTGCTCTGTCTTGTCCCATCCTGTGCTATATGTAGCCTTCTTTCACTGCGACTGAGCAGCAGAATTTCCTCTGCTTTGTCTTGTCCCATCCTGTGGTATATGTAGCCTTCCTTCACTGCGACTGAGCTGCAGAATTTCCTGTGCTCTGTCTTGTCCCATCCTGTGCTATATGTAGCCTGCCTTCACTGCGACTGAGCAGCAGAATTTCCTTGCTTTGTCTTGTCCCATCCTGTGCTATATGTAGCCTTCCTTCACTGCGACTGAGCAGCAGAATTTCCTGTGCCTTCTCTTGTCCCATCCTGTGCTATATGTAGCCTTCCTTCACTGCGACTGAGCAGCAGAATTTCCGCTGCTTTGTCTTGTCCCATCCTGTGCTATATGTAGTCTGCCTTCAGTGCGACTGAGCAGCAGAATTTCCTCTGCTTCTCTTGTCCCATCCTGTGGTATATGTAGCCTGCCTTCACGGCGACTGAGCAGCAGAATTTCCTTTGCTTTGTCTTGTCCCATCCTGTGCTATATGTAGCCTTCCTTCACTGCGACTGAGCAGCAGAATTTCCTCTGCTTTGTCTTGTCCCATCCTGTGCTATATGTAGCCTTTCTTCACTGCGACTGAGCAGCAGAATTTCCTCTGCTTTGTCTTGTCCCATCCTGTGCTATATGTAGCCTTCCTTCACTGCGACTGAGCAGCAGAATTTCCTATGCTTTGTCTTGTCCCATCCTGTGCTATATGTAGCCTGCCTTAACTGCGACTGAGCAGCAGAATTTCCTATGCTCTGTCTTGTCCCATCCTGTGTATATGTAGCCTTCCTTCACGGCGACTGAGCAGCAGAATTTCCTGTGCTCTGTCTTGTCCCATCCTGTGCTATATGTAGCCTTCCTTCACTGCGACTGAGCAGCAGAATTTCCTGTGCTTTCTCTTGTCCCATCCTGTGCTATATGTAGCCTTTCTTCACTGCGACTGAGCAGCAGAATTTCCTGTGCTTGTCTTGTCCCATCCTGTGCTATATGTAGCCTTTCTTCACTGCGACTGAGTTGCAGAATTTCCTCTGCTTTGTCTTGTCCCATCCTGTGCCATATGTAGCCTTCTTCACTGCGACTGAGCAGCAGAATTCCTCTGCTTTTCTTGTCCATCCTGTGCTATATGTAGCCTTGTCCTTCACTGCGACTGAGCAGCAGAATTTCCTCTGCTTTGGTCTTGTCCCATCCTGTGCTATATGTAGCCTCCTTCACTGCGACTGAGCAGCAGAATTTCCTGTGCTTTCTCTTGTCCATCCTGTGCTATATGTAGCCTTCCTTCACTGCGACTGAGCAGCAGAATTTCCTTGCTTGTCTTGTCCCATCCTGTGCTAATGTAGCCTTCTTTCACTGCGACTGAGCAGCAGAATTTCCTCTGCTTTGTCTTGTCCCATCCTGTGCTATATGTAGTCTGTCTTCAGTGCGACTGAGCAGCAGAACCTCTGCTTTCTCTTGTCCCATCCTGTGGTATATGTAGCCTGCCTTCACTGCGACGTGAGCAGCAGAATTTCCTGTGCTGTCTTGTCCCATCCTGTCTATATGTAGCCTCCTTCACTGGACTGAGCAGCAGAATTTCCTCTGCTTGTCCCTGTCCCATCCTGTGCTATATGTAGCCTTCCTTCACTGCGACTGAGCGCAGAATTTCCTCTGCTTTGTCTTGTCCCCATCCTGTGCTATATGTAGCCTTCCTTCACTGCACTGAGCGCAGAATTTCCTGCTTTGTCTTGTCCCATCCTGTGCTATATGTAGCTTCCTTCATGCGACTGAGCAGCAGAATTTCCTTGCTTTGTCTTGTCCCATCCTGTGTATATGTAGCCTGCCTTCACTGCGACTGAGCAGCAGAATTTCCTTTGCTTTGTCTTGTCCCATCCTGTGCTATATGTAGCCTTCCTTCACTGCACTGAGCAGCAGAATTTCCTCTGCTTTGTCTTGTCCCATCCTGTGCTATATGTAGCCTTCCTTCACTGCGACTGAGCTGCAGAATTTCCTCTGCTTTCTCTTGTCCCATCCTGTTCTATATGTAGCCTTCCTTCACTGCGACTGAGCAGCAGAATTTCCTCTGCTTTCTCTTGTCCCATCCTGTTCTATATGTAGCCTTCCTTCAGTGCGACTGAGCTGCTGTATTTCCTCCGCTTTCTCTTGTCCCATCCTGTGGTATATGTAGCCTTCCTTCACTGCGACTGAGCAGCAGAATTTCCTGTGCCTTCTCTTGTCCCATCCTGTGCTATATGTAGCCTTCCTTCACTGCGACTGAGCAGCAGAATTTCCTCTGATCTGTCTTGTCCCATCCTGTGCTATATGTAGCCTTCCTTCACTGCGACTGAGCTGCAGAATTTCCTCTGCTTTCTTGTCCTATACTGTGCTATATGTAGCCTTTCATTACTGCGACTGAGCAGCAGACTTTCCTCTGCTTTGTCTTGTCCCATCCTGTGGTATATGTAGCCTTTCCTTCACTGGACTGAGCGCAGAATTTCCTGTGCTTTCTTGTCCCACCTGTGCTATATGTAGCCTTCCATTACTGCGACTGAGCAGCAGAATTTCCTGTGCTTTGTCTTGTCCCATCCTGTGCCATATGTAGCCTTTCTTCACTGCGACTGAGCAGCAGAATTTCCTTTGCTTTGTCTTGTCCCGTCCCATCCCGTGCTATATGTAGACGTCCTTCACTGTGATTGAGCAGCAGAATTTCCTGTGCTTTGTCTGGTCTTCTTCCCTCCCATCCCAACCTCAGTCTTGGTGCTCAGAGGATGCAGCTCTGAAGGGTTGTGGCTTCATAGACCCAAAGCTGTTTCCTACATGTGGCAAGGCACAAAACTATGATTTTGGTTCATTTGTTTTGAGTTAATAAATCTGATTATGTCGCTGCTGTTTGGGATAATTTTTAACACATTTAGGTTTTCATTCCTCCAGTTAGAAGTTTGTCGATTGTGACGTTTTCACCCCCACAGCTTTCCTCCTCTCATCCAGGCCCATTAAGTTGCCATTTTCCATTTCTGTTTTGTAGGATTTAATTTTAGTCTTTTTAAGTCTAATCCTGCTGCCTTTTGGACGTGCACAACTTCCTCCAACCCTGCCGTGGAAGGTATTTTGAGCACTGTGCTGTGTTGACCACCGGCTGAGCAGACACCACCTTTCAGTGTGTTGTAGCTGTTTTGGGAAACATGATTTAAAATCCTAACATGCATGCTTGCTGGGTTCTGGAGACTGCATTTTGTGGCAAGATCTTGTTTCCTTAAATATTCTACTTCACTAAAGATGCCATTGTTAAACCTAGTTTATATTCGTAGCTTCTAGAGCACCAATCTATTCTGCAGCGATGGGAAGTGATTTCTCAAACACATTAACACTCTAGAAAATCACTATGCAGATGATGCCCCTGGCTTGATTTGACTCCTAGAGCTGGAAGACACTTGTGCTAACCACTGAGCAATCCTGCTGTTTGTAGTTTTTTTTTCTTTTTATTTTTTTGTTGGCTATAATAACAGATGACTTATTATTTCTTGGATTGGTCTAAGGCTGAAACTAGTGTTGGACTAAATATTCTCTACTGCAAATGGTTAGTTACCCCCACTTGGGGCAAATTTACATGGGACAAGTTCTGCAGAGCGATCCTCCACATTGGATTTGTGACTGGAAGCTCTGCAGCATATCGGCAGATTTTAAGAAATCCCATCCACACGCTGCAGACATATCTGCATAGAATTTGACTTGCAAGGCAAATTTTAAATCTGCAGCATGCCAATTTTTTAGATTTTTTTTTTTTTGCGAATTTTCTCCATTGACTTTATTGGGGAAGTAAGTGTGTGACATCTGTAATGTGAGTTTACTATTGCTAGTATTAATTAAGGTTCTTTGCTAAGGGAATCTACAAGTCTGTTTATCCTGTGGATAGGTTACTTATTTATTTAAATTTTTTTTTTGCCCTTTCAGGTAATTTGCTCCAATCCCATGCCAGCATTTGTAAGCTTAAAGGGGTTTTATCGTTTGAAGCTTTCGTACACTTGAGCTGATTCTATCTGTTACAGCTTCAAATTCAGGGGCAAGTGTCTCTTCTCAGTAGGTGTGTCTGTCCTCCCAGGAGGCGAGTCTCCCCTCACTGAAGAGTTGTGACATCATTCTGTGTTAGCAGGGGAAGGGAGAGGACGTCAGCTTTGCAGACCTCCTGCTAAGCTTCTGGCTGCAGAGTTCTCAGCTCCAGGCTGCACAAGCTCCTTGTAACCAGTACCTCTACATTGGTGTAATTGCTGTTATACATACAATCTGAACTGATGAAGCAAATGTGAGAAATGCTCTCTGCCCCCCTCTCCCTCTGTTATCAGATAGGAGGTAGAGCAGACTATATAAGGCTGTGTTATATGGGGGAGCACAGGATATAAGACTGTTATATGGGGGAGCACAGGATATAAGACTGTATTATATGGGGGAGCACAGGGTATAAGACTGTTATATGAGGGGAGAGTGAATCTAGCAGTTAGATACTCCGTAATTGCCAAGATCCTATACACAGAGCCATCACATAGAGAGAATCTGAGACAGCCTTCATTATACAGACACACAGCCATCTCAGTCAGCTCGTTTCTCACAGTTCAGAAGGGAGTAAACACAGTGTGCAGGCAGCCAATCACAGTGCAGGGGGGTGTTTCCCACCTGTGGGCGTGTCCCAACAGGCTGAATGACATATCAATCAGCCAATCACCGCAAAAGGGGACATGTCCTATTAAGCTGCTGCAGAAATAGCTATAGATGCACAGTTTAAGGAAAAGAATCCGCTAGCATCCAATATGGTAATGAATGAATAAAATCCACTTTTAATGCCAAACTTCTTTACCCGACTTTGTCCTGTTTTTAAAGAGCATAGGGTATAAGGCAAAGATGAGATACAGGAAAGGTCTGGCCTACGCGCTTCGAACACAGATGTTCTTACTCATGGCTTTGAGTTCGAAGCGCGTAGGCCAGACCTCTCCTGTGTCTCATCTTTGCCTTATGCCCTATGCTCTTTACCTGATTTTGTCCTGTTCTGTGCATGTTTTTAAAGAAGTTTGGAATTAAAAGTGGATTTTTTTTCTTTTATTACCATATTGGATGCTGGCGGATTCTTTACCTTGAACGTTTAAGTGGCTGTTTTGCTGCCGTGCATCAGAACCGGTGAGCTGTACCATTACACCCTTTGCAATGTTTCCTAAGATGCACAGTTTAGCTCATATCTACTATACTAAGTGACTTAGGTAATGCAAACCAGTTGCAAAAGTGCTTATTTTTACTGTCCAAATCATTAGAGATATGATCTTTGTAGCGAGAAAACCCCTTTAAGGCTGATGTATTCATGCACAGTAATTAGGCAAAATCTGCCAGACAGCGGTGGGAGTGTAGGGTGAGCCAGAATCTCCTGAGTATATTGGAGATCCCTGCCTCACTGTAGCAGCATCATGCTGCAAGAGACAACTTGTAATGAGGAGGAAGAGTGATGTCAGGGGAATGGCTCGTAACGATTAAGGCACCTAATTGACTGCAGCAGTCACGCTTTGTTAGCAACTTTGTAACATATATTAGAGAAATATACTTCCCTTTTCAGTTTTCACCTCTCCATTGTTTTGCTGCCCCACACACGGTTTCTTTTCTTACCTGTTCATTCAGTGTTAAATTACTAATGGAATCCATCTTGAAAAAACATGCCTCAGATTTACTGAGGACTCCGGTTATGATTGTCTATAAAAGTCTATGGATTACGAAGGAGCAGAAAGTGAAATGAGGAAACTCTTGAACACATACAGTAGCATGGAGGACATTAAACTTCAGTAAGGAGCATCATGGAGTTGAGAGAATTCACTAATTATACAGCCAGCACCATCTCTGGGTGTTTCTTTGTGTCTCCTCAACTTCCCTTCTCCATAGACTTCTATGGGCAACTGAAACCTAAGCTCTTAAGGCATGTCCCCACTGCACGGGTTTTCAGCCGGTTTGCGGTTTTTCAGACCGCCTGAAAAACCGGCCGAAAATGAGCCCAAAGGTGCTCTATGGAAAACCCTTGAAGCCGTCCGGCGGTTTTGCCGCCCGCGGTCCGCCCGCAAAACATTCATCAAGCAAAATCTTCCGTCCGGTTTTCGGACGGAACCTGTGCTTATGAATTTGAATGGGGAGGGCTTTTCTCCGCTCATCGGCAAACCGACCAGCATTTGTCCTGTGCCGTGAGTAAACCTAAACTAATCATCTCTGCAAGACAGGTTCCATTAGTGACTGACTGAACATAGATGAATGCATTGGAGGGGAGAAAAGGAGGCTAGTAAAAGGAGGAAGTATTTTTATACAAGATACACAGCGGGTGAAATAAGTATTGAACACATCACCAATTTTATAAGTAAATATATTACTAAAGGTGCTTTTGATATGACATTTTCACCAGATATCAGTAGCGATCCATCCAATCCACACAGGCAAAGAAATCAAACCATAGATGTCCATACATTATTTGTGATAATGAGAAATTTAATGGAAAAAGTGTTGATCACGTTTACTACATTATTATTATTTTTTTTTTAATACTTCCTACAAAAGCCTTTGTTAGTGATGACAACTTTAAGATGTCTCCTGTATGGAGAAACTATTCGCATGGATTGCTCAGGTAGGATTTTGGCCCATTCTTCCACATAAACTCTCTTCAAATAATGTGGACTCCTTCTATGAATTTTGAGCTTTAATCCCTTTCATAGATTTTTTTATTGGGTTCAGGTCAGGTGATTGGCTGTGACATTTTTTTTTCCTCTGAAACCAACTGAGAGTTTCCTTGGCCGTGTGTTTGAGATCATTGTTTTGCTGAAATTTTCACCCTCGTTTCATCTTCATGATCCTTATAGATGGCAGCAGATGTTTTATCAAGAATGTCTCGGTACATTTGTCTATTTATCCTTCCTTTAAGCATATGAAGTTTTCTAGTACCATATGCTGAAAACAGCCCCCACATAATGTTCCCACCTTCAAACTTCACTGCTGGTATGGTGGTTTTGGAATGATATGCAGTGCCTTTTGGCCTCCAAAGATGATGTGTATTATGGCATCCTAATAGTTACATTTTGGTCTCATTTGTTCAGACTATATTCTCTCAGAATTTCACAGGCTTGTCTAAATGATGTTGAGCAAACTTCAAACACTCTTGAACATGCTTTTGGTTTAGCCATGGGGGTGCGTGATGAACATGCATAGAGGTCATGGAGGTTGAGTGCATTGCTTTTTGTTTTCTTTGAAACAATTGTACCTGCTGATTCCAGGTCTTTCTGTAGCTCTCCATATGTGGTCCTTGGCTCTTGAACAACTATTCTGGTAATTCTTTTCACTCCTTTGACATCTTGCAGGGAGCACCTGGTCGTGGCTGGTTTATAGTGAAATGATGTTTTTTCCACTTCCGTATTATGACCCCAACAATGCTCACTGGAACTTTCTGCTTCTGTAATGCAATCATTATGTTTTGCAACAATAAGGTTGCAAAGGTCTTGAGACAGCTCACTGGTTTTACCCATCATGAGATGTTTCTTGTGTGGCACCTTGGTAATGAGACACCTTTTTATAGGCAATTGGTTGAGCCATCCGATATAACTAAGTGACAGGATTGCTTTCTAATGATAGATTTCAGCTGGTGTTACTTTCCATGGCTTTTTGCACCTCTCCTTCATGTATTCAGTACTCTTTCCTTGTCATTTTTCATTATTACACATAACTCATTTTATTGACATCAATGGTTTGATTTATTTGCCTGTGTGGATTGGATGGGTTATTACAGACATCTGGTGAGAACTGTATATCAATAGCACCTTTAGAAATGTACTTAGAAAATTGGTTATGTGTTCAATTGTTCGGCGCTTATTTCACTATATATGCTATATATACCAAGAGATGATAGCAGAAATAGTGTCAATAAGGGGCACATTTTCTACAGCAAATTTAGGTGTCTAACTGGACCACTTTGTGTTTCTGATTCCATTGCATCATGACGGCAAAGACACATTTTCTTAATCACTCCTCTTAAGTATCTTATACACTTGTAAATGGCTACTTCAGCCTTGTTCTAGATATTCCTGTATATGAATGTTGACACTTTTATTCCTGGCATACTTAAACTGATTGACTTCCAGAATTTCAAAAATATCAAGCTCTTGATCTCGTCTATTAAATAAAACTTAGCTTTTGCATGAAGTACTTAATGGAATGTTTATAAAATAGTCAACACCTTCCTCTAACAGAGTGCTGATGAATTTCAATCACAGCAGAGGGCCAAGAATGGGCCCCAGTTTTGCCATGTGCTTAAAGAGGACTTATCGCCTACAGAGAACCTGTGAAGTCATAGACTAAAACATAAACACTTTCTCAAATATGTTCAGTTAGGAAAATGAAAGTATTTCACCTGTAATTCAGTTTAAAAAAAAAATGCTGGCTCTTTAATACAGGACTGAAGTTGGGTTCATCACAGTATGGTAGATCACTATGTTGATAGCTCTGGGAAACTACCTGCTTCTGAGCTGGGAGAGTCCACAGTGCAGGAGGGGAGTCTGTACCATCTGTGCACTAGGAAGCTCTGTTCTGACAACAGGATGTTCTTACAATAGCAGCAGTGTAATATGGATGCTTGTGGGCTATGGAGGAGGAGGCTGGACTCAACAGGTAAACACTGACAGACATATGTCCTTAGTGTGCTGTGCCGGCACAGTGTATGTATAGTGAGAGACTTGGATTAACCCTGTTCAAGTCTCTGATGTCATTTTATGTGGTGACCAAGAGGTGGAAGAGGAGAGGATGAGGGTAGTAGTAAGGGCTATGATCACGGTGACTCTCATGCTACTGTGGAGCACTACAGTGAGGAGGGAGTCTGCTTGTAGAGGAGTTGGAGGTGATCTCCTGTTTCACACTCTGTAAACGAGCCTCCCTGTCCAGATGGGGGTTGAAGTGTCCTTGGTGTTGTAAGTAGAATAACAAGACAGGAGGCAAAGTGGTGCAGTGCAAACAGGTTTTTACTCCATACTAGTTGTTATACCTCAAAATAAGCCTTTAAGGAAAATGCCTTCCAGTCCATGCGGGAAGTCTGGAGCAGGGGTGGCACCAAATCTAGAATCCAGTCTCTTAACTAGTTTACATTCTCCACAGGAGGTTACTTGCTCACCCTGAGCGATCTGAAAACGTCTCTAGGACTAGTGGGTTGAGTTAGGCCAGAGGCTGCTAGACATCAACTGACTCTGAGGCTTTGTCTCCCCTTCATCCTCATGTACTTCCACTGTACAGGACTTCCAAGGTGCTGTTGGGTCTTCTCCCTTCCTAACCGTCTCTGGCCTACTTGTTTTTGCTTACATTTCTGGTAAAGAGGAATAGTCACCATCTCTGAACTGTAGCCAGCAGAAGTCCTGGGCTACACAGACTTCATTGAGCAACTGAACAACCGACTTCATACTAACTGACCTCCTCCCACCTGGCACCAATATTTATACCCTATGGATACACCCTAATTGCTTGGGCAACCACCCTGGCCTCAGGCTTGCACAGCACTTAAAGAGTACCTATCACCTCTACACAAACACCTAGAATTGATAGTAGATGAAATAATAAGACTTTTCTCAGATACATGTCATTAGCAATCCAGAGGATTTACCTCAGTTTTACAGGGAAACTTACGTTTATTGCCGCGATTTGCTTTTTTGGTGCGTTTTTTTGCTTGTGTTCTGGATTTCAATGTATGCATAAATTAAGCCATTGGATGTAACTCCGCCCTACAAAAGGGGATGGAAAGCACATTATTGCATCTATATGTAATCTTTTAGTAAGTTTACAGATTTTGGCACTAAGTTATCTCGCTTTTGTCACTAAAATACTTTTTTTTTTTTTTTTTTTACAGATTTTGGCACAATTAAAGTTATCTCACTTTGGTTACTAAAAATACGTTTTTTATGGTTTTTGTGGGTTTTTACGGATTTTGGTGGTAATAAATTTATCTCCAAAATCTGTAAGAAAAAAAGGATTTTTAGCAGCAAAAGTGAGAAATTTAATGGCGCCAAAATCCATAAAAATACAGATTCTAGCGCTAAAATCCGTAACAAAAAGCGTATTTTTGCCAACAAAAGCAAGATAAATTTATTAGTGTCAAAATTCATAAAAAAGCGTATTTTAGTTTCACAATCCGTAAAAAAAAATTCTTTTTAGCGACTAAAGCAAGATAACTTAATGCTATGTTTACACGTCTTAATTGCGGGACGTATTTCATCCGGCAATTACGGCGTGTGTACGGGGGCGAGGCGGAGGGGGGGGCCCATAGGCATGCATTATTCACGGCGCGAATACGCCGTGAATAAGTAGCATGTCACTTCTAGCCCCGCTCGCCATATTGTGCGAGCGGGGAAAGGAGACGTAATCCATAGTTCTCTATGAAAACTCTGGATTACCGTAATGCCTGGGACGTATTTTAGCCCGTAATTCCTGCCGTACTGCGCGAATTATGGGCTGAAATACGTCCCAAAATAAGCCGTGTGAACATAGCCTAATAGTGCTAAAATCCGTAAAAAAACAAAAAAAACCTGTATTTTAGTGCTACAATCCGTAAAAAAAAATATTTTAGCAACAAAAAACGTAAAAAATTTATTTTTAGCGACAAAAGCGAGAACTTTAATAGCGCCAAAATCCGTAAAAAAAAATTTTTTAGCAACAAAAGGGGATAACTTTAACAGCGCCAAAATCTGTAAAAAACAAACAAAAAAAACGGATTTTTAGTGTCACAAGCAAGAACTTAGCGTCACAATTTTCCAAGAAAAGGATTTTCGTGCCAAAATCCTTTAAAAAAAAAAAAAAAAAGGCGTAGAGTTAGTGTCAAAATCTTGGATTGCGCAAAAAACGTTAGCGACAAAAACATGATCACTTTATTGCAAACGGTACGAACGAGGACATATCAAACACTTGTATGCAGAATTGAAAAAAGTATAAACTTTAACCCCCACTATAGAAGGGACTAATCTCCTGGGTGGGTTTTCATTAGAAAAAAAAAAAAACATCCGGCGCTTTCCATAGACTCTTGTAGTAAATTTTCTGCCCTTCTCTGGTGTTTTCTACATGTTTGGCTATGCAGCTGAAAAAACTGCCATTTTTTGGCACGTTTTTTTCATGCGTTTTTTGCTTGTCTTCAAATCTGTTTTTTAATGTATGCATAAATTAAGCCATTGGATGTAACTCCGCCCTACAAAAGGGAATGTAAAGCACATTATTGCATTTATGTCATCTTGTAAGTCGTTTTATGGATTTTGCCGCTAATAAAGTTATGTCGCGTTTGTCGTCAAAAATAGTTTTTTTTTTTTTTTTAAAAGGATTTTGGCCCTTAAGTCAATTTTTTTGCGAATTTTGCCGCTTATAAAGTTATCTTGCTTTTGTCGGCAAAAATAAGTTTTTTACGGATTTTGGCCCTAAAATACGTTTTTTACGGATTTTGCCGCTGACACACCTATTTCGCTTTTGCAGCAAAAACAAATCTGTTTTTAAGGATTTTAGCGCCAAAAACCCATTAAACGTATTTTTAGCTACAAAATACGTAAAAAAACCCCTATTTTTAGCAACAAAAGGAAGATAACTTTAGCAGAGCTAAAATCCGTGAAAAAACGTATTTTTAGCATCAGAAGCAAGATAACTTTATTAGCGCCAGAATATGTTAAGAAAAGGATTTTAGCGGCAAAATCCATAAAAAAACGAATTCTGGTGCCAAAATCCGTAGAAAAACTTATTTTTAGCGTTAGAAGCGAGATAACTTTATTAGCGCCAAAATATGTTAAGAAAAGGATATAATCGCCAAAATCTGTAAAAAAAACAACAAAAAAAACGTATTTTTAGCTAAAAAATATGAATTGCGCAAACATCGTTAGCGCCAAAACATGATCATTTTATTAGGAACGGTACAAACAAGGACACATCGGTCACTTGTATGCAAATTTGATAAGGTATAACCTTTATTAAAACCCAGTATAGGTGGGACTTGGGTCTCCTGGGAGGGTTTTCATTGAAAAATCGCGGCAAAAAACGCCACGAAAACGCGCCAAAAGATGTCAGGCGCTTTACATAGACTCCTGTAGTAAATTTTCTGTCCCGGCTCTGGCGTTTTTTTAGAACATGTTGCAAAAGACGACCAGTAAAGAAAAAAGAACAGAAAAAAGCTCAGTGTAGACAGCAGGAGGTTTTTACAATACAGTCATGGCCAAAAGTTTTGAGAATGACACAAATCTTATATTTTCACCTGATCTGTTGCCCTCTGGTTTTTATGTGTGTTTGTCAGATGTTTTTATCACATACAGAAATACAAGTGCAATCATATTATGATTAACAAAAGCTTTTATTGACGGCTAGAATGAGTTAATGCAGCAAGTCAATATTTGCAGTGTTGACCCTTCTTCTTCAGGACCTCTGCAATTCTCCCTGGCATGCTCTCAATCAACTTCTGGACCAAATCCTGACTGATAGCAGTCCATTCTTGCACAATCAATGCTTGCATTTTGTCACAATTTGTTGGTTTTTGTTTGTCCACCCGTCTCTTGATGATTGACCACAAGTTCTCAATGGGATTAAGATCTGGGGAGTTTCCAGGCCATAGACCCAAAATCTCTGTTTTGTTCCCTGAGCCATTTAGTTATCACCTTTGCTTTATGGCAAGGTGCTCCATCATGCTGGAAAAGGCATAGTTGATCACCAAACTGCTCTTGGACGGTTGGGAGAAGTTGCTCTTGGAGGACATTCTGGTACCATTCTTTATTCATGGATGTGTTTTTAGGCAAGACTGTTAGAGAGCCGATTCCCTTGTCTGAGAAGCAACCCCACACATGAATGGTTTCTGGATGCTTTACAGTTGGCATGAGACAAGACTGGTGGTATCGCTCACCTGGTCTTCTCCGAACAAGCTGTTTTCCAGATGTTCCAAACATTCGGAAAGGGGAGAGAAAATGACTTTACCCCAGTCCTCAGCAGTCCACTCCCTGTACCTTTGGCAGAATATCAGTCTGTCCCTGATGTTTTTTCTGGAGAGAAGTGGCTTCTTTGCTGACCTCCTTGACACCAGGCCTTGCTCCATGAGTCTCCGCCTCACAGTGCGTGCAGATGCACTCACACCTGCCTGCTGCCATTCCTGAGCAAGCTCTGCACTGCTGGTAGCCCGATTCCGAAGCTGAAACACTTTTAAGAGACGGTCCTGGCGCTTGCTGGTCTGTCTTGGGCGCCCTGGAGCCTTTTTGGCAACAATGGAACCTCTCTCCTTGAATTCCTTGATGATGCGATAGATTGTTGACTGAGGTGCAATCTTTCTAGCTGCGATACTCTTCCCTGTTAGGCCAGTTTTGTGCAGTGCAATGATGACTGCACGTGTTTCTTTAGAGATAACCATGGTTAACAGAAGAGAAACAATGATGCCAAGCACCAGCCTCCTTTTAAAGTGTCCAGTGGTGTGATTCTTACTTAATCATGACAGATTGATCTCCAGCCCTGTCCTCATCAACAACCACACCTGTGTTAATGGAGCAATCACTGAAACGATGTTAGCTGGTCCTTTTAAGGCAGGCCTGCAATGAAGTTGAAATGTGCTTTGGGGGAAAAAGTTCATTTTCTAGGCAACTATTGACTTTGCAATTAATTACTGTTAAGCTGATCACTCTTTATAACATTCTGGAGTATATGCAAATTGCCATTATAAAACCTGATGCAGTAGACTTTGTAAAAATTAACATTTGTATCATTCTTAAAACTTTTGGCCAGGGCTGTGGAGTCGGCAAGCCGAAGCCCCGACTCCGACTCCTCAATTTCCCAAACCTCCGACTCCCTCATACACGGCGCATGTTTAAGTGATAACTTTACTGTAGTAAAATGGTAAATCAAGCTTTTTATCACCTTATGATACAATAATCAAGCTATTTAGGAAGAACAGACACTGACGAGCAAAATGGTAACAATGTTTTGATCTTTTAAACACTTGTGGGTAGAGTTGAAGAAAAAGCTGTATTTGTATCCAAGTCCTGTTTGCACCAACATTGGGAATGTGTAGAAGAGATTTTGGTCAAGACCTGCATGAATCTGATCCAGAGCCCAGAAGGATTCAGACAGAGCTGAAAACCAAAGGTGGATTTCCCAAATACTAACAAAATAATACAAATTAAAGGGGTTGTCTCACTACATTGATTCATCTTACCTCAGTCCTGTTTTCTTGGTTTCATTTTGAATTCAGGGGCATGTTTACTGGCTTCCACTAGTCTGCCGTATAAGTAAGGTCTGTAGCTATAGCAACCAGTGCTGGCAGCCTATCAGGAGAGATCACACAGGTCTGTAGCTATAGCGACCAGTACTGGCAGCTTATCAGGAGAGATCACACAGGTCTGCAGCTATAGAGACCTGAGGAGCTGATGCAGCTCATACAAGAGCGGATATCTAGGAATAGGTAGGACACTGTTAATGGACACATATTGCAAAGTGACTTGTTTTACAAGATCTTTAACATAAAATATCATCCTTGTAGTGAGACAACCCCTTTAACACTTTGATTTTTAGGAGCAAAACTGTAACTAAGCAGATGCTAAATACTTGCAAGTCAAATTTATGTATAAGATGTAAGATGACTGTATATAAAATTACAGTAGCCTCATGTACAAAGTTGTAGTGGAGGGTGAGATATGGAGCCTGAAAGTCATAATTTCAAAACATTGTTGCCATTTTGCTGGTCAGTGTAAAATATATTTATTGGATATGACTTTAGGACACAAAAAAATTGTAAATATGCAACACTGCAGGAACATTTGTGGAGTCTCTGAATTTGTTCTGAGAAATAGTATCGCCTCCATCAGATCCTGCATACATGACCTCACATCTGATCTCATTATTTCCAGGCTAGAGAACGGCCTCTCTACACTAACTTGGGTTGGGCGCAAAGCGGTGACCACAGAGGCAACATCTCTAACAATGTCAGGGTATAAAGAAATTGCCTCAGCCAAAGTCTGTTTTGATGAATGGTTAAACTCTTCTACTTCTTTGAAAACAGGTGAAAAATTTTGCTGAAATCTGTTTGCCATGGGAGAAGAATCTTTTCCCCTGGAGCAGCACTTTGCCTGCTCCATGTCTTCAATTGCTGAAGATATGGGAGCAGTAGCACTGGCCGGACCCAATTCCTCTTGCTCTTTGCACTGCATTGAACAAACTGGACCAACTTATTTTATATTTTGGGAGTCGGTGCCGGTCCATTTTATGACGACTCCGACTCCACAGCCCTGCTTTTGGCCATGACTGTAGAGTCTATGGGAGATGTTTTCAGTTGTTTTTTTACTGTGTAGTGTAGACAGAGCCTTAGGAAACAGTGTGACAGTTTACCTGTTGCTTCAACCTCCTCCTCCATAGCACACAGGCATCTGTAACTGCTGCTGTGCAAATGATGTAGACTTGCAGACTCCCCCTGCACTGTGGACTCTCCCAGCTCAGGAACTTACAACTGTCATCCATCAAGTCATGTGCCAACTTGGCCCGACTTCAGAGCTGTCTTAAAGGGCCAGCGCTTTTTTAAAAACTGAAATACAGGTGAAATGCTTTGATTTCCCTAATGAAGCTTATTTGAGAAAGTGTTTGTATTTTAGTCTTCTGTTACTTCATGATGTTTGTCTGAAGGTGATAGGTACTCTTTAATCTCTTTAGGTCATGGATCGCCATCATGACTTAGTCTATTTATATACATCTTGACATAGTCGTTATACTGGACGTAACAAATAACGGCTTCCATATTCAATGCACTCAGGGGCCCAAACCATTTTAGGAGTGTGCTTTGCTGTACACTACACAAGCAGCTATGTCTATAGCTCCCCCTGTTTAGTTGGTATCTCCCACAGAATCTTACAAGATTGTGACTTCAGTCTGACATAATGAAAGTAAAACCTGTCCCCGTAACACTGAGGGAAATTACCGGATTTGCTGATGACATGTATTTGATAGAAGACTTATTTCATGTACTATGCATTTTTTTGTGTGATTGTGATGGGTGCTCTTTAAGCATCTTGGCGTATACTTGAAGTAATAGGTTTCTGTCAGTGTAACTTGTACCCTTTTTGCGGAAATACTAAAAGTACTCCTATATTGTGGCAACCATAATGACCCATATTTTAAGATGAACACCTTATTTCAGAGAAAGTGATTTTTTTTACATTTTTTTGTTTATTCTTGAGCAACGTAACAAATAAATAAAAGCCACCCTCCCATAGGAAAAAAAATGGAATAAAAATAATCGGTTATATTTACCCCAGAATAGTACGAATGAAAAATTCAACCTGTCCATCAAAATTCAATCCCCTGTACAGCGCCACCAACAGAACAGTTTGTTTTGCCTTTTAAGTTTAAAACCAAACCCTTTTTTTGTAGGGCTTGTTGGAAGGTAGTAAAATGTTAGGGTATGTTCACACGGTATATTACGGCAGGTACCTATGCGCGCCACAAGACAATGTGTATTTAGAAGAACACGCTGATCAGCGCATTCTTGTAATGCCCTTGGCCTTACCCATTCACTTTCATTATCCCTGCCTTGTATACACCGGAAAGAAGTGACATGTCACGTTTTTTCCCCAGGTGTTCAATACGCGGCGAGGAAAACGGCAGGTAATCCTAGCTGTGTATAAATTTGGTTGCATAACGCTTGGTAGATTTATTCAATACATTGTATGTGCCCCAGATGGTGCCATGGCCCTGCTGTAGATAAACCCATTAGACAGCTGCCACCAGAAAATGAGTTATGGGTTTCGGAGAGCAGAGATGAAAACCATTCATGTGTTCAAGGCCTTAGCTAGACTGGAGTGTATAGGGATGAGTGTGTGCTGGATATTTTTGAAATACTCTACAGTACTGTGTGCATTGTCTGTAAAATTAATCTTGTTCGGTTTGCTTCTCTTCACACCTTACAAATAATTCTATGATTTTTCGTTTTAGTTTCTTGTCTTTAGCCTGCAAGACCTGGTCTGTGATGTAACTAATCTATGTTGTCTTTTTATAATTTTTTAACATCAAACTACTTGCTGTACTTCGCACTACCTTCTGTGCCTTTTTCTGTAGGGAATACTTTAGTTTGCATTAACTTCTTGGTTATGGATCCTTTTTTTTTTTCTTCTTCTCCCTCCAGCCAAGAGTAGCGGTGATGTTGACGCTGACAGCTCTTCCGATGTGTTCATTGTATACGAGGTAACACCGACAACCGAGCAGAAAAAACTAGCAGAACAACTTCTCCTCCCGCCAACGTTCTTCTGCTACAAGAACAAACCTGGATATGTCAGTGACGAGAATGATGTAGACGGTAAATACTTCAACTTTTTAAAGTTAAATGTTTCATTGCTATTGCAGTATGTGTGCGAATGCTTTGCCCTTTTGCCAAGACTTTCTTTTGTGTTTTAAGTAAATCTCTGAACAGGTGAAAAACATAAGTGAAGTATAAAGGTTATTTGCTTTTTTTATGTTGCCAGCAGCATTATGTCCAAGCTCTGATTAAATGGTGAGGGTTTCAGCCAGAGACTTTGCTGCTCTATACAGGCTCCCCCATGCCACTGTGGTTGAGATTGGATAAAGATCGCTCCACGTCATAGTGATTAATGAGGAGTTCTTAGTATCCCCTTTCCAGGGGATCGGTGATAATTGTTTTAGGATTAAATACTACTACCAGTCGGTGGTTTATGCTACGCTATCTCATAGTAGGATGTGATAGGGGGAGAGAAGCTCAGCTCTGTGATACGCATGTTTATATGATTTAGTGCTGAATTCCTGAGTAAAAAGCAGATTTAAATATTAAGGCTAAGTTCACACGGCTTATTCACGGCGTAATTGCGGAACAGATTTCGCCCCGCAATTGCGGCGTGGGGCGGGGGGGTCAGGAGCTCACTGGCCCCATAGACTTCCATTATCCACAGCGCGTATCCCGCCAGGATACTGTGCATGTCACTTTCTCCCCGCCCGGCATATTCACCGAGCGGGGAGAGGAAACGGAATCCATAGTTCTCTATGAGAACTGTTGATTACCGTAATTACTGGGACGGTTTTCAGCCGTTTTGTAGCGCATTACGGCTTAAATCCGTCCCCAAATCAGCCGTGTGAACGAGGCCTTAGGCTAGGTTCATACGGCTTAAATGCAGGGCATAATTACGCCCCGCAATTACGCCGTGGGAGCGGGGGGCCGGCACTTCGCCGGCTCATAGACTTGCATTGCCGGCGGCGCTAAGTTATTAGGGGCGGGGTTATGGAGGGGGTTGGATGTTTAGAATCACACACAAAAAAAAAAACCCCAATAAAGTGTATACTGTGTCATTTAGGGGTATAGTATGGGGTAACCAGTATTTTATAACTGGAGACTGATTGTCAGCTCTGTGGGTCACTATTATATTAATAATGCTGACCCACAGAGCTGATAATCAGTCTGCAGTAATATTGGTCAGCTCTGTGGGTCAGCATTATACATGTATATAATATACATATGTAATCAGCTCTGTCATTATAGAGATATATGCCCCCTGTAATAAATATAGCCCCCCAGTAGTGATAGTGATACATAGCTGCCCCCCAGTAGTGATAAATAGCTGCCCCCCAGTAGTGACACATAGCTGCCCCCAGTAGTGACACATAGCTGCCCCCCAGTAGTGACACATAGCTGCCCCCCAGTAGTGATATATAGCTGCCCCCAGTAGTGATAGTGATACATAGCTACCCCCAGTAGTGACGCATAGCTGCCCCCAGTAGTGACGCATAGCTGCCCCCCCCAGTAGTGACGCATAGCTGCCCCCTGTAGTGACCACAGCTGCCCCCTGTAGTGACGCACAGCTGCCCCCTGTAGTGACGCACAGCTGCCCCAGTAGGCAGTCAGGACAATTATTTAAAAAAAAAAAAAAAAAAAGTAATAAGATGTCACTCACCTTTCCCGGATCCTCGGCCGAGCTCCTCCTTCCAGCAGCCGACAGCAGCGAGCGGCGCGGGGGTGTGACGTCACTGTGCATCACACTCCCTGCGCCGCTCATCGTTGTAGATGCGGAGCTCAGTGAGCGCCGCATCTACAGCAATAGGGAAAGCAGGGCGGTAATGCACCGCTCCTGCTTTCCCTGTAATGCAGCCGCACGATGTGCGCAGCTGCTAGGTCTGCGCGGCCGGATTACAGCGGCCGCGCAGAGAAGATGCCGACCGCCCGGACTGAAGTCAGCAGGCGGCCGGCATCATGTGTAGCCGGTGCCGCGGACCGGCAGGGGACGCGCTAAGGACCCCTGTTATAGATGACACTGTTCTCAGGCTGCCATCCATCCTGGTGACTCAGTCCCTCCTCTCAGATAAGACAAAGTGCCGAGAGTGGAGAGGTGAGCTGGACGGTAACCAGAGAAACGTGTGAGCAGTCTACAAGCAGATAAAATGTCTTCTCTCCAGACGAGGACGATATCAAAAGAGTAATGTATTTGGTAAAAGTCTTCATTTACCGTTCCCTACATGTTGAAAGCTAATATTTGTAGTACAAAAAAACATTAGTGTTGGCAGGTTCTAAACAGTAGTGCAGAAGACGACAAAGCTCTAAAGGGTTAAAGTGTCAGTAACATGGATAAACAAGTTTCTGTTCTGCTGATAAGACACAGCAGGGAATGAGGTCATCATCCCGACCATTGCTGCTGGATCCTGTTTGAGCAGTGAGAAGTGGCCGATAACCAGGAAAACTTGTGTACAAAGCAAGACATAAGATGTGCTCTAACTCGGAAGGGAAGCAAAATCAGAACAGCAATTTGAGGTTAGTCCATGAAATGGGGATACCCCTTTAACTCCTTACCGACATAGGACGTATGGGTAGGTCCTGATGCCGGTAATCGGCTTTGCAGCGGGATCGCAGCGCGACCCCACTACACAGCCACCGAGTGTTAGCGGCTAATTACAGCTAACACTCAACGGTTACAGCGCAGAACCCCGCCCTGCGCGTGCACGGTTTAACCCCTTAGTCACCGCGGAAAAAAACGTGGCGTCTAAATCAATGAGAAACGGTGCCGCAAAATAAAAGCCCTCATACGTCTGTGTAGGTGGAAAAATAAAAAAGTAATGGCTTTCAGAAAGCAAGGAGGAAAAAATTTAGAGCCATATTATTATGACCGTCCTTTAGGAAGGGGTTAAGGAGTCCAGTCAGGATTTACTCTGATCTTTACTCAGAAATTCTGCTCCAAATCATATAAACCCATATATCACCAAGCTCAGCTTCTCTCCATATCCTGCTGTTAGGGTGGTGTAAACCAGCCCACAGGTTCCCTTAAAACTGCTTGCAGACTATGCAATGTCTTTAAAACTTTACCGGGCTTTCATTTGACCATGTGGAGGGGGGGCATAGGTGCAGAGAAACAAAGTATAAATTAAACTGAACAAAATTAAACTAAACTGTAAGAGTAGACAATGTGTGTGGGGAGGGAACGACTTGCCTGTATGCTCACTAGTGATAACATACTCTTAAGGGGTGTTCACACGGCGTATTTGTAGGCTGTACTTTTGTGCTGCAATACACCCAAAGGTTGGCCCTCAAATGTGGTGAAATCCTAGCACTCTTTGAACGCTATGATTTTACAGCGTATTTCCTGGCGCATACTGTGCACCTGTAAAAAGTGACATATCCCCTTTATTGCTGAGGAATGTGATGCTGAGTGGGGGCCGGGCGGGAGCGCTGAGGTATAGCGTTGCGCACAAGCACATGCTGCTATACGCTGTGTGAACCCGGCTTTCCAGTGCTTGCTTTATAGATGGGAAGGTGATGTACAAGTTTAGCTACAATACAGTAGCTGTGGCACAATATTCCACAAATATTGAAACGTATTCGGTTGTCTTTTAACAGATGAGGACTTTGAATCGGCTGTGAAGAAACTTAATGGTCAGCTTTACCAGGAAAATAATAGCGACAAAACTCGACAAGCAGCATCAGGTAATTCCAGCCATCAGTGTTTTAAAATAACAATGTTTGGTATGCACATTAAAAATGTTTTTAATTTAGATTAGGTACTCACTGGTGTGAAAGTAAAATACAAACACAATCCAAAATCAGAAGCGCACTACTAGCACTAAAAATAAACCGTCAAAAGAAACTTAGGAATTATTGGAAACTTATTTATGTTACTTTTGATACATGAAAATTTTAGGTTATTAGTGTACATTTTTGATCAAAACTGTAATAAGCCCATCTGCCATCAGCAAGGCGACCCCAATACAGGTGGGAACCTACTCTGTTTCCTCTCTTGGTGCCTGTTCAGACCTCCACATTTCAGGGAGAGAAGATTCCAGCTACAAACTACTTTGCATTGATTTAAAAACCTGTGCAGAAGGGCGGGCGGGAGTGTCACCTTGCTGAGGGCAAATGGGCTTATTACAGTTTTGATCAAAAATGTACACTAATGTACACTCAAATTTTTTTTTTTTATATATATATATCTAAAGTAGCAGAAATGTTTCCAATAATTCCTATGTTGTTTTTTTTTGTTTTTTTTTTATGTTTTTTTTTTAGTGCTAGCAGAGTGCTTCTGATTTTGGATTGTGTTGTAAAATGTTGGTATTGGCTACGATTAAGATAGCTTCACGTGGCCTGTTTTTTTTTTTTTTTTTTGGAGGGGGTTCCACACTTTGGCGTATAAAACATGTGACTTGTGCACCAAGATGCCTATCAAATGCCCTAGAGTGCTCCATTGTTCTCAGTAGACATAGGCACTGTTCATTTATGTACTGATGTGCCTTTCATATTAGCAGTGCATAAGAAGCATTTGCTTGTCGTTTTTCTGTGCTTATTCAGAATGGAGAAAACAATGGGTGCCAGGAGGTTAATTAGTCCCATTGGTTGGGACTAATCCACATCCTAAAGTGTGGTAAAATTTGTGCCAAGAAGAAAGTGAAATATGCATTGAAAATCCAACGGCGACCTGTGGATATCCGTGTACTACACAGTATATGTTTCCCCAGGGATCTAGATTTGAACTAATATTCTATAGTTATTTTGTACATTGTAGTTCTCCAGAATTGAATGTGATTGGACAAAATAAAACCTTTTATGATATATAGTTGAGAAACTTACTCTGTTCACTGCTTCTCAAATGACCTCCAATCAACATTACATGTTATTGGTCAAAGCTTTTGTTGGACAATTTCATAGACTCCTCTGAGATGGACAGAGTAATTACGGATTTGTGTTTAATTAAAATTGTCAAAATAGCTAAACCATAAATTACAGTATTCATCAAAAAGGTGTGAAACGTTTATACATTTACACTGTGTGGATTTTTTTTTTTTTTTTATATATTACTGATAGTCTCATCACTGGGTTGCCTCCATCAGTCCCATAGACTCTGAATAGAGCCAGTACACATGCTCACCGTCTGATCCATAAAAACTTCTCCTCACCACAGTCATGTGGGAACCCAGTGATTTATACACTTCTATCATGCAGACAGGTTATACAATACATGGCCTTTGTGGAACTACCACCTTAATGGAAAAGTAAGACTTAAAGGGGTTTGCTGTGCTTTGAACTGCATAAAAAAGTGACTGACTACCTCTCCCACTGCTGCTGTTCCGATGCCATAGGAGCTCCTGTGTTCCCTGCAGGTTGCTCAGCAGTGATGTCTCATGTCTTACATAACTGTAAGCCAAAAATTGGCATCAGCAGCCATCGTCCGCATGTAGGGCACATGAACACAGAGGCTAGTAATTCGCTTACCGCAGTTATGAGTGAAAAACGGGACCTCACCGCTGAGCCAAGACATCGAAACCGCAATGGAGGCAAATATAAATTGTTTGTTTTCATTTTTGGGGGGAAAGGGTGGAGGGTTATCATTAATTTTTAAAGTCATAAGAACTTTTTTTCCTAAAATAAAATCTCAGAAATCCCCTTAAAACCTCATGTTACAAAACCAGCCAATGAGCTTTCTGAATGTCTAGGACATCGTGAGGGAAGTAGGTATAGTTGTCTTTGTGCCTTACCATTTTGTATGTCTGCCCCTTTAATTTTCCAGATCGCACTGAAGAGTCCACCACAGGATTGGAGAAAGAGTGTGTGATTGTTTGGGAGAAGACGCCTACTGCTGAGGAAAAAGCGAAGGCCGAACACTTGAAACTGCCGCCAACGTTTTTCTGTGGGGTGAGCAGTGACACAGATGATGATAAAGAGAATTATGAAGACTATGACTCTGCAGTAAGGAAAGTGAAGGAGTCTGAAGTAAGCACAATGCTTCTTGGCACTTATCGCAGACTGTTGGGCAATAAGCCTTACCGCTTAGGTGTCAAGCGTTGGTGTGTGCTGGCTGTATGTAGCTTGCTTAAAGAGTTCTCGGGAGATCTGCTAAATTTACTTGTATACCCTTTAGAAGTGAGCATAGCTTCACTTTGTGCACAGTAACCTACCAGTTTATTGCAAAATGTTGAATATCCTGTAGAAAAGGACTTTATGGAAATATTTTGGTTGTGGAAAACAGGGTTGGCCGTGTGAAATATTTACCTCTGTGCACAATTTATAGTCCGAGCCATAGCACCATTTTAAGTCTACTAAAATGTGACGCATGCTATGGGTTCAGTTTGGAGCAGTAACATAACCATTTTTTCTGCCATGGATATAGCCTTTGAAAAAAACATATACTGGGCAATGAACCTACCTCCAGTTACTCGTACTGGCTGAAGTCACCTATTTGAGTGAATTCATACAATTTCTTTGTTTCTTAGTGTTTACATTTGTCACTAAAGTTATAGTGGTGCTTTTGCTGCTACACTGCATGTGGTGCTTGTGTGTAAATGTGGTCTGCGCTTGTTTTATAGAGAGTACCTCTAAGGCTAGGTTCACACGGCTTATTTTCAGGGCATAATTACGCCCCGCAATTACGCCGTGTGGGCGGGAGCGGGGGGCCGGCACCTCGCCAGCCCATAGACTTGTATTACCAGCGGCGCGTATACGCCGCTGGTAATTCACATGTCACTTATCTCCCCCTGCGGCGGATTCGCCGAGCAGGGAGAGGAGACGTAATCCATAGTTCTCTATGAGAACTGTGGATTACCATAATGACTGGGACGTATTCCCGCCGTAATTCGCGCACTCCGGCATGTAATTACGGACTGAAATACGTCCAATTTTAAGCCGTGTGAACATAGCCTAAGTCAAACAAGGCAAGATTGGTTAGTTTTATATTCCAGAAATTTTGTGTTTTAATGCTTGCCATCACATGCTACAGTACAGTCTATTTAAAGGGGTTTTGCCAGGATGTAAAATACCCTGCACTGGTCGCTTGCTGCAAGCTGACCGTGCATAATGGTATGTTCACACGGCTTATTTCAGGGCGTGTTTCGGGGCGTAATTGCGCTGCAATGCACCATTAAATACACCCTGTAATTACGGTAATCATAGCTCTCTATGAGAGCTATGATTACCTGCCATCTTCCCTGTCACATATTGAATGCCAGGGGAAAGAAGTGACAGCGCGTTCTTCTAAACACACAACGTCTTGCGACACACACAGGTACATGCTTCAAGACGCCATGTGAACATACCATAAGGGTGAGGAGGGTGCTGCTTACAGCCATCCTGTAAAAAACATAAACACACCAGCATGCAGAAAAGTCACAATGTCATACAAGAGGGTACTAGGCAAATGTAAAAATACTGATAAGACAACCACTCACACACCTACTATGCATGAGGGGGCTGGTTGCTAGTCCTCTCCATTCACTTCTATGATAACTCCCAGATATAGCCGGTTGAATGTGCTAGACTATATTCAAGAGCTCCCTTAGAAGTGAATGGAGAGGACAGCTACAAGCACCGCTCTCCTCATTCTCATGCATGGTAAGATCACAGCTAGCTGTGACCGACCAGTGCAGGAGATTTTACATTGAGGTGAATCACCTTTAAAGTCCTTTTCCCATCTTGTAAAATAATCAAACTAGCTACATGCCGGCCTCAGAGAACGTGGAAATGGCCATGCTTGTGCAGTTTTCCCTATTTATTTCTGTGGGAGATCCGAGTGATGCCAAGTGAGTATGCTCGGGTATATTCGGAACTATGCAGAAAGGTCACGCAAGTGCTGCCATCACTTTGCTGTCTGAGGCCTTTTCATACCTCACTATGAGCTAGCGCCAGAGAGGATTTTACAAGATGAGAAACCTGCTTTAATTTGAAAAGAAAAAAGCAAATTGGAGACAGCGGTCCCTTGTGTAATATAGTAGATGCAGTAGATAACGTGCGTAGAGATGTACTACTCACCTCTCTTAGTTGTGCTTGGTATAAGGCACAACACTTATAAACGCATTACAGCAGTTTTTATTGGAACTGTTGTGAAAAACCAAACGTCTGCTGCAGAGGTATCGGGGCTTCACTTCCTTCCTGGGACCAGGAATAGGGAGGTTTCAAATATATATAACAGTCTGTAAAAGTATACTCCTTATTACAAAATCATCCAATCCAAAAGTACTGCGCTGGACTAAGCCGGTATCATTAAAGAGGTTTATTTTATAAAAAAGCAGGAAGACGCGTTTCGTGTCACAACTGTAACACTTCCTCCGTTCCAAGGCATTGGAACTGAGGAAGTGTCACAGTTGTGACACAAAACGCGTCTTCCTGCTTTTTATAAAATAAACCCTTTTTTTTTTTTTTATTAACAAACTTTATTTGAAGGATCAATGAAGGGTATAAAACAGCAAAATGCTATACAGACTTATACAAAGCCACATTTTAGAATAGTGACATGACAATATATTCGTGATACAACAATGTCCACAAATAAACAACAAAAGTACCCATATGTTAACACAGAATGAATCCTCTTGTCCCTGCAACAGGCAAGGAGTAAAAAAAAAAAAACCACAAAGAGGTATATATAATGTTTCTATGGTACTGCACTGTCTCGGCTGCGCAAAGGGACCAAAAAAAAAAACAATAGAGCATCCGGTGAAACTCAGTTAGGGGTGCACCTTATCTCAACATAGGATAAACACCAAAGAGAAAGCGGGGAAACAAGTCAACAAAGAGGAGGAATGGGCGTGACAGCGTCGGAGAGCCCTACCGTTACGGACTCGCCGGGGTGTCATATCCTAAGGCCCTTGAGGAACCAACTGTGCCAGAGGAGCTCAACCACCTAAAATAAACCTCTTTAATGATACCGGCTTAGTCCAGCGCAGTACTTTTGGATCAGATGATTTTGTAATAAGGAGTATACTTTTACAGACTGTTATATATACCTGCTTTAATGTGGCAGCTGGTCTATAAATCCTACTAATCTGACACCTGTAGTACCATAGCTGTTCTGTTCTACAATAATGCAATAGAAATTTTTTTTAAGTGTCTCTGAGGTTGAAATGTAAAGAGTAGTCTCTTGTGATAAAAGGTCTATCCCAAAAAATGTTGTAAGTTTGACCTAATTGGGGCTAGTTGCGTAGCTACTTTAAGCTTCAGTAATTGCAAGTATTGAGGTAGTTTTCCCATCTCGCACACAGATGTCATATCTGTAGGATAGGCCATCAATGTGTCATAGATAGGGGGGCCTCTTCCCCTGGGACTCTCGCCTATGTCGGCCCCTGAAAGTCTCCATTCAAAATAGAGAGGTGGTGCTTGTACAGCGCTCTATATTCTGTGTTGTAGACGTTCTGAGCACAGCTGAAAACACTAGTCTGCTGTATTCTGAACACACTATTCTGAATGTCAGGGCCTGTTCCCTTTTTTTTTTTTTTTTAATCAACTAAACAACCCCTTTAAGGAGAATGCGCTTACATTTTTCTCTATTACTTTCCTTTTACTTTGCTTTTTTTGTCCCTCTTAGCTATTGTGCCTAAAATGCTTCAGTGTTGACAGATGTGCCAAAATTTAACCACCACTATTTTGCTGCTCAGTGTGGATTGCGCTGTCCTTTTTATATATAAATTTTTCTTGTAAATGTCAAAATTAAACCACCATCCCTGCATATGTGAATAAAGATTTATGTCCTTTACCTATTGTCCTCTTTCTGTACTCTGCCCGCTTTCTGTGCCTGCTGTACATGAACCGCTGAGCTTTTGTTTTTCCTGCTGTCTTCCTTGTGTACTGTTTTCCAGTTCCAGGTGCATAGTATAATGCGCTTATGTTTTTAGTAGGCCATTCCTAGCACAGTATGAAGATAATTTACAGTATACTTACAGCATGTCACTAACAACTAGGGTGCTTGTGGGGAATCAATACTGTAGTTGTATCTAGGTTAGTCACTAATTGGAATTAAGATGGTACTATGCCCTAAATTGCTTAAGTAGTCCCTATCTTAGAGTATACACAATGTGGACTACTAGATAACTCCAGTCATCAGGCTTGCCTGCATTAATTGGACTTGCATCATGTTATAGGGGTTGTCCACTTCCTATGAAAATCTAATAGCCAACTCCTCTGGCCCCATTAAAATGAAAAACAAAAATTTTCTCTGGTGCCAGCGCTCCCTCCTTCCGGTCTCCTGTTTTCATTCTGCTACTTCTGACTAGGGACTTCCCTGCTGCAGTCGCTGATTGGCTACAGCGGTCACATGCCTCTTAATACATCACTATGTGGATGGTGATTGAAGTAAGCACACATGACTGTTCTAGCAGAATGAAAGCAGAAGACCGGAGAGATGCTGGCACCGGAGAAAGGTGATTATTTTTTTTTTATTATTATTATAGTTTTTTAACGGAGTCACAGAAACCGGATTCTAGATTTTCCTAGGAAGCAGACCACCCCTTCAATTTCCTTTACAAAGCTGATGGTTTTCTTTGTTAATTATCTGTTGAGCTGGCTCCAGGAGAATTTGTTTCTATTTCCCATAGGCCCCATAAGCAACTGACCTGGTAAGCCTTATAGTGTAGCTTGGTTCTAGATAGAAAAATAAGCACACATTAGCCATAGGCTGTACCTATTTTTTTGTAGTCAATCTTTAAACTTTTCTTACCAGCTTTAAATGTCCTGGAAACGCTGCAGTTCTCCAAGATCCAGTAATAAATAAGTACCACCCCTGGTCTTCTCACAGGCAATACTGACATAGAATTATACCTTAGACCACATCTTAATTATTAAACCTCCCCTTGTATCCTTGGGGTGAGGCAACAGGACCGGCTGGCAAACTCGTACACACATCGGCGGCTGCATTTGGCTTCACCCATAACTATAAACGCTTTGTTTGTGCAATTAAACCCTTACCATCAGCATGTTGGTGGGCCTTGTGGACTAGAGTTGGGGAACACTAGTCTAGGGCATAGAACTTCAATTAGTACGGACCACTCACCATTACCTTTGCTCAACGGGTTACATGACAGGACATTTAAAATGAACCTGTCAGGTGGCTTATACTACTGTCTGAGAACAGGATGTGATGGAGGGAGAGAAGCAGAACTGCTATTATTTATTTTAGAGTGCCCTCAGTTCCATGGCGCTGAACATTCAAGAGGGGTAAGGCCTTTTCACATGGAGTTTTCACTCTGTTACAAGCGCTTTTTAGATCCGTCCTGTTGGTCCCCGAGATGGATCTAGGGGACCAACAGGAAGGACCCAGAGACGGATCTAAACAATTAGCAGTTATGCGGTCTATGAGGAAGATGCAGCGGCGTTCACATGAGAGATCGCCGCTGCGTGTTTCCATAGCGCAGCTCGGCTCCGTCTTTGAAAGAATTGCACGTCAAGACGGACCCGAGCTGCGCTATGGAAACACGCAGCGGTGATCTCTCATGTGAACGCCGCTGCGTTTTCCTCATAGCCCGCAGTGATAAAGTCGATGCTAATTGTTTAGATCCGTCTCTGGGTCCGTCCGCGAGACGGATCTAAGAAACACTTGTAACACGGAGTGAAAACGCCATGTGAACAAGCCCTTACAAGCATAACATATGTCAAACAAATACAATGGTAATGATAAATAACTAACAACTGGTCCAGAGGGAGAGAGGACCCTGCCCGCGAGGGCTTACAGTCTACAAGGAAGGTGGGAAGAGACTGCAGCAGTCAGGTGCCACTACTAGAAATCTGTTCGGAACGCTTACTTCAAAATGATGATGTTATACAGTGGCACGTAACCGCTGCAGTCAGTCAGCAGCTGTAGTGGTGATGTCTTGTTCAAAGAAGAAAGTAAGCAAAATCCCGGGAGAATGAGCATGACGCAGCACTGTATCCGAGGTGCTGGTAGAGGCGCATATAAGGACTTGTGTGTGTTTTTTGTTTTGTTTGCTTGTTTTTTTTTTTTTTTTTCCAAATTATCTTTTTGTACAAAAGATTTTGTGCAACAAATCGAAGTTGCTTAAATGATTTAACACACAAAAGCTGATTATGGTAATGTGAATAGAACTCCAAAATGCTAAACATTTTCTATTAAAACTTGGATAAGGGCCTAGGTTGGTGGCTTGTGAGGTCTGCCCCAGAGATCCTACTTTACAGTGTTTGATTTGCTGTTTAAATTGAGGAGTTGCACTAAATGCAGGTTGCATGACGAACCTCTGGAAAGATGCACTCTACAGTTGGTACATTTAGTGATATTCATATAAATGTATATTCCAGTGATTATGCTAGAAACCTTTTATGCTGTGCTGGGAAATGTAATTATTTCATAGGGGAAACGATGTAATAAGAACCAATTACTTATGTAGGAATCCAGGGAAACAAAGGGAAGTACTGCGAAGGCAACAGCCTCCCTCACTACATTGACAGCACAAGAAAAGCTGGACCCCGCTGCCCCGGCACCTGTGGACTTGTCAACAAAAATGGAAGCAGCCGAGCCAGATTCTACAACTCCAGGTATCGTTTATGTACAATATAAGAAATTAAAGGGCAGCATTTGAGTTTCACCATACAATGAGATGACCATTATAAAGGGATACAGTGTGAGTGAGGCTAGGCTGTGTAAAATCATCATGTTTTTAGAAAAAGTACACACCTACTAGTCATCGATCCCCTACAACCTATAAAGCTGGGCCCTAATTTTCTGTTCTTGTACAGGTATGTGACATTATTTAATATCTACCTTTTTGTATGCTTTTTCAGCTATCAGCTTTTCCTTTGGCCTAAGCACTGGATCTGGAATATCATTCGCTGACCTAGCATCAAAAAATGGGGATTTTGCTTTTGGATCCAAAGGTACGTTATGAATTCACGTAATTTCTTTTTATTCTTTTTCAGTATATGTATTGAACTGTTTTAAAAACGAAGCAAATACTATACGTTTTATGTATAGCATCTGATTTGTGGTATCAATGTATGTGAACTAGATTACTTACAAAAGTTCACTTAAGGTCTTTAACCTTGAAGTGTTTATTCTCACCACATTGGTAATTGTCTTTAATTTACTTTTGCTTACATGATTAAAGCTAATCATATACATTGCTGTTCTGATTTTTCTTCCTTTCAGAGTTAGAGGAGTTCTTATCTCCTTGTGTAAACAAGCTTCGTAAGGTTACTGACCATCTTTCCTTTCTCTAGCAATGGCCAGGATTGTGATGTCATTGCCTGCTGTATATCCCATCACCAGTAAAGAAGCCTACATGTGTTACTGATTAAATTTTAATCCTTAAAGAGGTTTTCTCGCTACAAAGATCATGTCTGTAATGATGGGGACAGTAAAAATAAGTACTTTTGCAAATGGTTTGCATTACTTAAAATCATTTAGTATAGCAGATATGAGCTAATCTTTGTGTGTCTAGAGCTAAATCAGCAGCTTGTGGTCGGGCCACGCCCCCTTCGCTGTGATTAGCTGATTTCATATTTAGTTCTGCCCTGTTGGGACATGCCCCCTGGTCGGGACATGCCCTATGTGCTGTGATTGGCTGCTTGCATTCTGTGCTTACTCCCCTCTGAGCTGTGGAAAATGAAAGTGAAACTAGCTGCCTCAGCTTTCTGTTGGCTGTGTCTGTATAATAAAGGCTGTCTGCTCCTCTCCCAGTGATGGCTCGATGTGAAAGATCTGGGCAATTACTGAATCTCTAGCTGTTAGATTCACTCTCCCCCATATAACAATCTTATACAGTCTGCTCCCCCTCTACCTCCTGCCTGATAACCAAGGCGGGAGCAGATTGCATTCCTCACATTTGTTTCATCAGTTCAGGCTGTGTGTATAACTGTTAACACCAATACAGGTGTTCTGGTTACAAGGAGCTTGTGGAGGGAGATGACGGCTCTCCAGGCATGAGAACTGACGTCTGCAGAGCTGTGACATCCTCTTCCTTCCACTGCTCACACAGAATGATGATGATGACTAAGGATGAAGCAGGGAGGGGATGTGATGTCATCACGCTTCAGTGAGGGAAGACATGCCTACTGGGATGAGAGACACGCCCCTGGATTTGAAGCTGTAAGAGACAGAGAAACCGCTCAAGTCTGTGAAAGCTTGTACTGAGAAAACCCCTTTAAGAGCTCTTTCGCCTTGTGCACTGCTGTTAAACCTTCTCCACCCTCCATCACCAATGTCCCTCAAACAGGCACAGCTAGGAAAAGCAGAGTTGATATGGTAATCACTGCTGTAGAACCACCCATAGCCTGACCAGAAAGAGGGAGATCAGAATCTGGCTGTGAAGAGCAGGCTCTGTGAAACAGCATAGTGAGAACAACTCTTTTTAAATGGGATGTTCAATTTACATGGAGAGCTAGTGTGTTCAACCAGGCCCTGGCTCAAGGAAACTAAAAAACTGCATAAACACTCCAGTACCTTTCCCCCGCCCCATCCTCCAAAGCAGCTGTGTGTGAGGCTATGTCTACACTGCATAGAAAAACGTCCGTTTTTTTCAGTGTTTTTCGCTTTCTAAAAACGCTGGAAAAACGACTGAAATCATCTCCATAGACTTCTGTTGTAAAAACGTCCCGCTATCTACACTGAGCTTCTTTTTTCTGCTCGTTTTTTTACTGGACGTATTTTGCAACATGCTCTAAAAAAACGCCAGAGCCGGGCAGAAAATTTTTTCTACAGGAGTCTATGGAAAGCGCCGGACGTCTTATGGCGCGTTTTCGCGGCATTTTTTTGCCGCGATTTTTCAATGAAAACCCTCCCAGAGACCCAAGTTACACCTATAATGGGTGGTAACAAAGGTTATATCTTATCAAATTTGCATACAAGTGTCTGATGTGTCCTTTTTTGTACCTTTTTGTAATAAAATGATTATGCTTTGGTCGCTAACGATTTTTGCGCAATTCATATTTTTTCGCTAAAAAAACTTTTTTTTACAGATTTTGGCATCAGAATCCGTTTTTTTTTTTTACAGATCTTGATGCTAAAATCCTTTTCTAAACATATTTTGGCGCTAATAAAGTTGTCTCGCTACTGACGCTGAAAA